>MU226831.1:1153738-1183337 GCA_018584345.1 Thuja plicata | reverse complement strand
TTGTTATTTCATCATTTAGAGCTAGTTTGCATGCTTTTACCATCATTTAGCTTATTTTCAATTAAAATCCTTCATGCTAGGATAGTATTGGTCACTGATTTGGAGCATATTCTGAGGGCTGATATGCTACTAATCACACTCTTTCTAGTTAGAAGGAAATAGATCGATTTTAGTGGGTTCTTATGCTTTTTCATGTTTTCACTAACCCCATGATGCTAATATAATGATCTATTGAGTGTTTGTGTCCATTCCGACAGGTACCCATTTACACACGAACAAGTCCAACCCCACAAAAAAACTACCAGCTCATTGCATCCCATGTCCTTAATAGATAAGGGAGTGTCAGGAACCCGATTGAAAATCATGCCTAGGCTATTAAACCTACCAAAAAGGTTCACAACCTTCTCCATGAGTGCATTAATTTCCATTGTACCAAAAAGATGAGATGGGGTGGGAGGGGGACAAACAAATTGAACATATTGTTGATTTGATATTATAGAGGGATCTGAACCAAAGCTAGGCTGATTTTGATAAAAGGAGGGTGAAGAGACATAAGTATCGTGCTATGGGGATGCATAATGTTCATTTCCATGAAATAAATGCATACTATAGCTTCATAAAGCTTAAAATTCATAATTTATTTTTGGAAATTACAAAAGATCATAAATGATCTTACATACCAACACTGTGACTACTTGAAACCAAAAGTTTTGCACTCAGAGTCACCATGGTGTTTTATGAAATGTATCCAAAGGATAATGACACTAAGAATAACACCCAAATTCTTAGTGAATGAATTTGAACTAGATAATCAGTTGACTTATGAATTGATTTGCATCTCCGTCCCACTGGGCATGCCAAAAATAGTTAACACAAAAGTCTACACCCTTGCCTAGATGGTGATTAGAGACCTAGGTGACCTTGTGAAACATGAAACAACCTACAAGCATGTTATTTGAAAAGTGACTACACTTGACATCAATAAAAGACCCAAAACATACACTAATCTCAGCTCCAATTTATTTCCCAAAGACTCATATGCAGATTAGAACTAATGAGATGCTACAAGGAAAATAAATTCACTTATACAAAACTCATAGGAAAATTAAATAATACATACAAACTTAAGAAAATAGGAAATAAAAATTCAATATAAGGTAAAGAACATGCACTTAATGCATGAATGGAGAGAAGAGGTAAAAAAAGGAAATTTTATTAATGAAAGGCATAAGGAAATTATAGTTGCTGGGCATAACCACTGCAAATGAAAAAAGAGAAGAACCTAGAAGATATGTAAAAAATTTCCTTTTAAAGAGAAGGCATAAATCAAAGTGAAACAATGAAGTCAAAACCCTAACCAGGGTTAGCTACAAAAGGGAAGAAAAGATCAAAATAAATCTGATTGTTAAATAAATCAAATTCAAAAGTGACAGTGAGTGAGAAAAAATGATTTTCCCTACAATCCTGAGAATGTTCCCAACAATAAATATGACCTCTGGAAGTCTTTGTGTAGTACCATGTGATGTGTGGAACTAGTTTTTGAGTAAATATGTAGGTGTAAGGTGACAAAGGGGTAGTTGAGGAAGATAAGATTATATTCTTCCTCCAGTAATGGCACCCCATAGAATTCACTGACAACAAGAAGACAAAACATGTAGGTTGATGAAAAGAAGTTGGAAATGTTAATGCCCGACCTCTTTCAGTTCCTCATTGCTAAAATCTACCCTGAAAAAACTCTTCTTTTTTGGTACTCAAACTGGTCCTATTGACCATCAGCAAGCGCCACCCTAATGAACCAAAAATTCTGCTGATTGAAATGATCTACTGAAAAGAACTATAAAAAATCAGTGAAAACCTAGAAGAAGATCTTTTGATGAAGATTTTTCATTTCTCATGGTTTTGAAGATATCAGTGAGACTACAATAAAGATTCTCTGACAGAAACCATTGGTATAACATACACTATTGACTCATTGGAATTTATAATTTTTGATAATGTAAGTTATACCAACGAGAGGACTCATTGGTGTAACATACACCGACGACATCACAGTCAAATAATCCACCCCGCATCCAAACATATCGGCAAAAATTTCACTGATGAACCCCATTAGAATAGCATATACTATCAGCTGACACAAAAATATCATTTTTGATAGTTGTCCCTATGCCGATGAAACCATCGACAAGATTCTCTTTGATGATCTTGTGTTCCTTATTGAGCTTCAGGTTCTAAAATTAGTTCTGGAATAGTTTAAAAACCCCACCTTTGACTTTTATTTGTTCCATTTGTTCCTTTGGGTTCCAAAAACTCCTTTATTTTGGTAAGAGTGGGCCCCATTAATTGCTTTTCATTGGTCGTTGGAAACTGGCCCTAGTTCTTGAAATACCTTCAGAACTTGAAGGGAGTTTTGGAATAGCTTGGAAAACCCAAAAACATTAAGACTTAGCCATTTTTTACTTTCCTTTGATGAACTCATCGAAAAAACTTACAAGAAGCTCCGCTGAAAATGTCATCAATAAGAATCTTCATTAAGAACATCTATCAAACTTCCCTTGTCTCTACTTATTGAAAAAATCTCAACCGATGGAAACTATTGGTGAAGCCAACACTATCAGATATCAGAACTCTATCATTCCCAACAAGATAATCCATTTCATTCAACCTCATTAGTGAAAATTTTACTGATGAAACCCCTTCATTACCTCCTGCCTGACTCGTCAGAGATCCCTCCACCAATTGAACCCCATCGGTGTGTCAAACACTATCAAAATTCTCCTTTTCTTTGTTTCAAATATTAATAGCTACCCTGTTGAAACTCATTGGGGAAGCTCCTTTTTTGTTTCACTGATGCCATCCATCCTCATGTTTTCCTTACTATTGGTAGAACCCTTAGCAATTTCTCCTAAAGAACATTCATTTTAGAAAGACCCAAAGATCTCTTGCAAAAATCTTCATTGTCACTCTACCAAGACTGCATATCAGGGGGTGTCTATCAGAACTTTTTTTGTCAAAACCCTCACTGAGCCAAGAATACCCTCATCAGAGAAACTTACTTCAATAAAAACCATCAGAGAGACCATAACTATCAGGATAGATGATTTTTTTCCATTATGATAACATAATTTATACCGATGGAAACCATTGGCAAGATTTGTGCCTCATTCTACCAATAACTAATCTGTGTTGAATTTCCTGAAGACCTCATATCAGTGAGAGTTGCACCAATGAACTTCATTAGTGTAACCAACACTATTGGGCCATAGAAATGTTTCATTCCCGAAAGTGAAAACTATGCCGATGAAAACTATTGGCAAGACCTTGACCAACTACGTCAATAACTGCATCCTGAGCTTGATGAAATATTTTGTTAGGATTTTTGGGGGATCCTTTGACTAGTCTCATTGAAATCACCATTTTCTTCCTTGTTCTATCACTGCAAGATCATATTAGTATAACCTAAGACAAATTACACTAATATGCCTGATTTGAAGGTTTTAACTATTTAACTCTCCATATTGGTTCAGCTAGATTCCCTTGATAGAAGTATTATCTGATAATCTGACGGGGGAGTAAAATGGTCAACAAGAACTACTCCAATGGCTCAAATGAATAAGAGTGATGTCAAATCCAAACCTTTTCAAAAGTATCAAAAACCTAAGTGCTTCATCAAGATCGACAATTCCTCAAACAAAATTGATGCACAAATGGTAGAAACATCCAAAGGTGTGGCTCCTTCGTCATCTATTTTTGACCTTCATGTAATTTTACACCTTATTTTGATTTTTTCATAATGTGATGTTGAAGTTGATTAATGCTAATGTTTTATACTTCCTCTCATTAAGCCAATTGATCCTTCCAAACAGTCCAAAAAATCCTTTGATCCTCAAGCATTTGACCAATATCACCACCAACCTGGTCATGATACTAAAAAATATTTCCATTTTGAATATATTGTTCAAGACCTTATTGATTCTAATGCTATATTTTTTGAGGATCTTAATGATCAAGGAAACAGAAATTTGTTTCCCCTCCCAACCAAAACTTGCAAATTGATACCAATCCTTGACCTTCCCATTCTACGAATACTATTCTGTTTACCCATCTATTTCCTTCTTCTTCTACCCATGTTGTTGACCCACATACCATTGTGAATTAAATCCTAAATGCTCAAAGGAAACCAATGTTGTCAACCTTATTTATCATTTTGAACCTAAACCCAAACCAGATTCTTAGCTTTGCATTACATTCAATTCTAAAGAGACTATTAAGGCACCTGATGGTCCTCTTTACATTGTTGTGAAGGTTAATGGTCTTCCCTCTCATTTAATCCTTATAGAACCCATTTCTATGGTGAATTATATAACTAAAGAATATATTTTCACTAGAAACCTCTACCAAGATTCTTATGAAAAATGTGATGTGATGATAAAACCTTTCAATAGTTTCACTTATCCCACCCATGGTACCTTTACTTTTCCTACATAAGTTGGTTAGAAAACCTTATATTTCATTTTTTCATCCCAAGCTTTGATTAGTTTCAAGTTATAATTGACCTTCCTTAGCTCACTTTTATGAACACTATAGTCTCTCCTATCTATACATGTTTGAAATTTCATCATGATGGAGCAATCATTTTGATTGTCCATAGTCTCTATTAGCCTTTAGCTAGTCATGGAAAATTTTAACCATACTTGTTTTTTCCTTCTATGCCTTACCCAATTCAACCTCTCCAAGACAACTTCTTCCTATCATATCAAAAATTGAAATTCCATAAGATTTATGAACTTAGCAATTCTACTATTATTCCATCTCATTGTCCCGAGCCTAGACTTCTTCCTACAACTTCCATTCCTCTTGTATATGCTTATGTTCCACTAGATATATCCTATAAGGACCTTGTATTTGTTACCTCTTAACCTAGTGTGGTTCCTTCCATTCTTCTTCCTAAAGAAGAAAATGACCCGATGTTGATTTATCCTAAACCATCTCAAATTTAAAACAAAAATAAACATAATAGTTGTGCTCGTGACTAATATTGTAAATCTTTCACTTCCTGAATAAATTTACTCCCCTAAGAGACGTACTAATTCTTTGATTCCCTTTGACCAACCTATGGATATCCCAAAGGAGTAAGTTAATTTAAAGAATATGAACTTGAACAAACAAGATATTTATACTTGTATTCAAGATCCTATTTTGATTAATTTGGATGAAGATACTCTTGATGATAAGTTCAATGTTTTTAATACAAATTATGTCAATCTTGATAATTCTGATGACATGTATGATCTTATTAATGTTAATAATGTTTTACCTACTATATTTTCAAAACAATTATCTCTTGATCCTAGTGATAAACAAAGCGACTCATCATTAGAGCATGGTCCTTGTTTGGAAATTGAAATAGTTCCATATAATTTTCTTGATGTTGGTCATCATGCTTGTTACCCACCTTCCCTAAATAGTATGGACCAAGATGAGGGGAAGGTGATATTATTAATTAGCTCCTCTTTTATAGTGGATTCTTCTACATATTTTTTTATCATGTTGTGCTTTCCCTATGATGTGCTACTTGTTATATGTTTTGTTTAGATTTCTTTATATGATCCATGTTGCTTTGTTGGCACAAGTAATAAAGGAATTGACCTATTGCGACATTCCTCTATTTTATCTCATTTATTCTATATGTCATATACATTTTATGTCAGACATGTTCTATTGTTCATAAATGTGCCTTTGTGTTGTCTGATTGGGGATGAAAAAAAAAGTGACTACCATTCTTTTTGGTATCCACAATGCTGACCAAAAAAGAATCTTCTTTGTATCTTTTATGTGATCTTCTTCCATTTTTGTGTGGCTCTACTACCTTTTCAGGATAATGAGATTTCATTTTGATACATTTCTTATATACATGAGCTATCATATGATCATTCTAATCCCAAAGTTAGTAGATTCCTTTTGTGTTCTCTTTTATCACATTTTTTTTATCCCTTGGGATTTGGATCATCTCATAGTGGAAATGTTTCTTGTGGGTGAATGTACATGATTTTTTAAATCCATTTCTCCCATTAAGGTATTTTCAATCTCTTTAACATGGGGGCATACACTTCGCTCATTGTTTCACATTTTACACACACACAATGATTGAATGCAATATCTTTTCCCGAAGGATAAGGAGACAATGCCTTCCTTGGGTCTATCCTCTTGTTACATTATCATGTGCTATATATTATTTAGAGGATCCTAATATTGATTGTTCATCTCTAAATTCCTTTGGATACTATGCTTTCCTTAGGAATAATCTCTCTTTATGGATCCATTAATGGAGACAATGTTTTCCTTAAGGATTGATCCTCTTTGTCGATTTCCTAGTGGACTATGATTTAGTTAGTTATCATTTTTTATGGGTTGAGTAGCATTTCATAGCTCTCTCTCTCTCTCTCTCTCTCTCTCTCTCTCTCTCTCTGTCTCTCTCTCTCTCTCTCTCTCTTATCTTGGTTTTGGATTTAATAAGGACCTAAGTCATCTGGGGTATTTGTATCTCCTTGTCTCCTTGACCTTTATGTTGGAATATCTATTGTAGTGATGGTACATGAGTTTTGGAGATGTAATGATAAAATTTGATTACATGATGATAAAATATTATGTTGTCATTAATGTCAATTATTGACTTTGTGTTCTTAGTAGTTTCCAAGCATATTTATGATGAATGAAGGATTGCGGTGAGTTTTAGTGGTTTCTATCTTTAGATTAGACTTAGGTGTGTCTTAGGCCATCTAATGTAAGACCGCTACTGCTGAAGTGATCATATGAGGAAGTTGTGATCAATTGAAGTCTAACAGTGTAATTGCAAGAACAATTAATGATAGGTGATAGATGATTTGAATTCTTTATCAAATATATGGTGTATCTTGTGATGAGGTCATGGGATATAGTGGAAAACTATATTTAAATGCTACAATCGCAACTGCAACTAATTCGAGTGACCAGTGTGCAGAATAGGTGACTAGTGAGCTGAGATGAAGTTGTTAATAGGTTACATTATTTGTGTTCTTGAGAAATAAGTGATAAATATTTGATTGGGGATCATTGTTAAGGTTGTGGTAGGATCAATTGAGTTAGTCACAGTTTGGTTATGTGCCTTCATGATTTGAGGTGATGATATAGAGATCACATTCATCAAAGCTAGTGTGTGGAGAAGATTCTTGAGGAAGATTGTGTTTGGTCAAAATGTGTTTGAATCCTTAACACAAAATTCTATGTAAATTGTTTTACTAGCCGATGAGGTCTTGAAAAAATGTTTTATGCATTTAATTTTGTTATGTGGTGCATTGGATTTGAGTGGGATATTTTGAAATTCTAATTTAAGGGTTTGATCAAGGTGGCGAACTTAAAAATTTGATATATAATGGATGAAGTTGAAGGTTATGAGTGTTGATCATGTGTTAAAGAAGTGTGATGTAAAGTGTGAGTTGCGATCAAGCTAGGGAAGAGTTAAGTATGTTGAGAAGATATTATGTTCTTTAGTGGATCTAATCATGAAGTAGAGGTAGTGTTTTTCTACAGATAATTTTTGTTGTTGTTCCCTAACAGTTGCAGTAGGTTGAATCCCTTAACATGGTAGATCATAATAGATCTTTTGTTGTAAATCCTCTAACAAGGTGATACTTTTTCAAGGGTTTAATGTCCTCTAGCAAGGCTACTCTTAACAATGTAAAGGTTCTAACAGGCCTAAGGTTAATCCCTTAATTGGGTATCACCTAACAGTGTTATTGTAAAATTTTAATAGGATTAAGCTCCTCACAGGCGTACTTTAGAAGAGTACATCATTTAGTGGGTACTAATCCCCATTGTGGTCTTTTTTCATATTTGAGTTTCTAGGAGATAAATATGTGTATCAATTTTGTGGATAGATTTGGATACTTATGATTTTCATTTTTTGTTATTAAGGTTAATCTTGTGAATTCTGGTTTAAGTTTGAATATTGAGAAGTTTGGATTATTTGGTAGATTATTGATTCTCATCCCCCTCTCAGTAATCTAACCTCAAGACTGATAATTGGTATCATAGATTTTGTCATCTGTTATGCTGAAGTTTAACAACTTGAGGTAAAGATTTGAAGATGATGAGAAAAGAAGGTCCTAAATTCACAAGAGAGAACTATTCAGTATGGTGTAGTTAGATGAAGCTCTATCTAAAAGGTATGGGTGATCGGTATTGGGATCATCTGGTTAATAAATATATTGTCCCTTCAAGAACCCTGATTATAGATCAATTGAAGGAAAATTTAGAACATAATGCTACTATGGAATATATTTCTAGTACTCTTTCTGATGCAAAGTATCTTGATATTAGGATTTCATCCATACAAGAGCTCAAATATCTATGAACCTTTATTGTTACTCTTGATGCATTAATAGGGAAATTAACTTCATTTAAGTTAAGCAATTATGACAATAGTATGCCTAAAGTTGAAGCTGCTTTCAAGTCATCATTGACTCTTGCACCATCTAGATAAGGAAAGGAGATAACTAACAGTTCTTCAATATGTTATCCTAATGATTATGAATCTATCTTATCTAAAGAAAGAGAACTAGAGGAATTGGAAGATTTATTTGCTAGAAGGTTGCATAGAGGGAAAGATAAATATAAGGGTAAGTTACCTTTGAAAATCTTTTCATGTAACAAAATTGGACACATTGCTTCTATATGCCCCGATAATGATAGGAAGGTGAAGCCATGAAGATTCAAGGATTAAAAAAACAAAGAATGCTACCTAGTTGAGGAAGGTGTTATCAATGAGGAATATGATGGAAAAGATGAAGAAGAAATTATGTTTGTTGTAGTAAAGGAAGAACTCTCAGAAGAAGGTGAGAGATATTTGGTTTCTAACATGAATCACAGTGGTAATTGGATTATTGGCAGTGGGTGCACTCATCATATGACCGATGATAAAAGAAAATTCATCAATATGAAAGAATGTGATTGAGGCTCGCTGAGAATCAGGAATGATGCTCTTTGTATGGTAAAAGGTAAAGGATATATTTCTTTGAATAAAAAAAATTTGTGATGATGTTTACTAGGTTTATGGTCTAAGATAGAATTTGTTAAGTGTTTCTTAGTTGAATAACAAAGGATTTAGATCAGATTTTAATGGAGGTAGTTTTAGGATTATTGGGAAATCAGGAGAGTTGATTGTTGGCATTATGATAGTTTTGGAGGAGATATGCAGAGTGGTCATGAGTGGATGCATAATTGGTTGTCCTTGATGGAAATGTATTGAGTTATCATGATTATAGTGATCGGTAAGAACTGTACATGATCAGTAAAGGGAAGATCAACTATGTATGTTGACTGGTGTTCAAGAAGAACAATATCACACACAGATTGTGGTAGCAGTCAAGTTGAGGAAAGATTTCAGCATTGTGATTAGAGATATATTATGTATATGGTATGTTGAATCCATGATTCGAACTACAATAGTTTATCTCAAGTTTTGATTGAACTATGTTTTGAGTGTGAAGACAGTTTACCTATTTGATAACCGATCAAAGTTTCATATTAATTTGATTTAGGCAGTGGATCTGAGGCTGACATATAAATTCTAATATTGGTAAAAAAATTTGAGAATGACATATTGGATGTTGTTGACACTAATTTCAAGGATGTTGGCTAATATTTTGACCTAATGACAGTCTATATAAGGAACACTAAATCATTTGATCTAGAGTTGTGATCATATTTTTAGATTAAGTGGTCATGAATTGAAGGATAAGAGATCAATATATCCTTAGGAAGGAAAGGAGCATTAAGGATTTTATAGACAATCACTTCCATTCTATAGATCAACAATCTTGTTGTTTTCTAACAACTGCAACAGGTAAAATACCTAACAGTGTGAACTTTAAAATGTTCTTATTTGTAAATCCTTTAACATGGTAGCTTCTTTATTAAGGTTTGAAATCCTCTAGTGAGGTAGATCATAGCTGATATGTTTTTACTCCTAATAGTGTAATAATCACTCCTAATAAGGTGAAACCTCAGAAAGGGTATTTGTAGCTCCTAACAGGGAAAACTCATTTATTACAGTATTAGGCTTTTGGGTGTCATCCCCACCATGATTTTACCCCTCTAAAAAGGGTTTCCATGATAAAATACATGTGTTATGTGTGTTAAGGTTGTGGATGCTTGATATTTTTTACTATTATCAATGAACTGAAGGAAAATTTGAGGCATTCGCTTGCTAATATTAGAGAGCTTGCTGAGAAATTGAGTAAAAGTCAAGACTACATTGAACAACTGTCTGAAGGTAGTTTACTTGAAGAATTAGAGGAAGAACTTGCAGATCTGATGGATAAAAATAGTGGACTCAAAAGATAAGGGAAAAATATAAAAAGAGAGATGGAAAGTCAATCTGTCAAGATGGTTGAAGAAATAGAAAAAAGAAGAGTTGTTGATGATGCCAAGAAAATTTCCAAAGATGCCCTAAAGGTTAAAGATAAAACCCTAATAGAAAATTTGGAGCAAATATTCAGATCGGAGAAAGAGGTTGCTACATTGAAGGAACACTTACATGATATAGATGAATAAAAATATGATATTGAAATATATAATGAGGGAATAAGGAAACAAAATGAAAAGCTAAAAGAAGAGTTGAATGTTGCAAACAATCTATAGATAAATTCACAAAGAGCTTTGCTAAACTTGATGAAAAACTTGGAAGGAATAGGATGAATGTCTTGGAATACCTATGGAAAGTTAGGACTAAGAGGGGAGGGGTGAATTAGTGCCACTAAAAAATTTCTAACCACATTCATTGATAAACCATATACTGCTGCAAACTGATTATCGAGTTCATAACTTTGAAATGAAAGTAATTTAAATCTTATAAAACCATAAAATCAAAACATTAAAAAATATAAATCATAACACCATGATTTTGGTAACCCAAAAATCCTTGGTTAGAGGAAAAAATTGCGGTAGGGATGACACCCACAACCTTCACTAACTGTAGTATAAAGGGTGATCTGTTAGAGATTACAAAGTTTATCTATATTTGATAGCTTACCCAGTTAAGAGTATAAAATACTTGTTAGGTCTACCTGGATAAAGGATTTTTACAATATCTATACTGAGAGATGTACACTATTAAAGGATTTACAAAATATAAGACTGGTTAAGATCTACCCAATATTGGTATTTAAAGCTTATTGGTAAATAGTTTGTTCCTCTTTGTTATAACTCTAATATACCCAAATATTGAAGAAGCAATTGAATGCAACAGTTGGGAAAATTATATTTGTGAACTAATTTCTCTCTAAATTTAAAGGTACAACTCCCTTATATGAATGATTTTCAGTGAATTTTAATCTTTCCTAATCTAACAGGGGCATGTTATTAACCCAAGAACAGAAGAGGTAAACCGAACTAAACCTAGACAGGAAATAGCTCAGACAGGATAAATTCAATTCTAAATCTAGCCGATTCTGAGATTTCATCAATCAGATTTAACCCCAAAACTGGTAATGCTTGAAAAACTACTGAAAATGTAGATGCAAGACAAAATAATAAAGATGAAATGACAATAAATTGATCTATATCACACAAATGTTTCACAAACTTAGGATAACAACAGATTTTCCCCCTATTTAACTGTATCAAATCATAATATAGAACTCTGGTTCGAATACAGATTACAAATCTAACTTGAAAGAAACATTTGAATTCAGTAGAAAGATAAATACAATGCAATGGAATAATTAAAACAATGGCATTTAGACACACAATTAACTCTGCAAAATGCTATCTTTCACACCAAAATTTAGCTGACCCCTGTATTAACTTTCAATATAGTACATATAGAGTTTGAGTCTTGACCATTACAAAAATAGTAACCAAAATGGTTCAACTTCTTTTAAGAAGGAATGATAAATGAATGTTTATCCATTAAAATATCATCAAAATTTAGTACAAAGGGGGAATCTATCTAAGTTTCAATTTCATTCCCTTTGCCTAATTTATCCCTATAGGCAGTGACAGTTGTAATAACTTAGATGAGCTCTTCCTGCCTATTAACATGAACATTGGTATATCAGATGAGACACCTAGAATGCTCCTTGGCTAGACTCTTAATTGCATCCATCTGATCCTTCAATTATTCCATGTCTTTATAGATACACCCACTCAACTGCTGGAGTTCTGGCACCTTGTCCAAATGGGTGGAAGTCTACTCTCACAAGTTATGCATATAATCAGAAAATGATTTCTGTATATTAGCCAATCTAATCATTTCTTTACCTTATCCAATTGTCTATGAATTTGTGTGTAGACCTTGGAGAATATTAAATTCTTTACTCTGTTCCTCCTTGATCTTAACATCTACTTGTTGCAACCCTGTCTCAGCTGAAATGATCATCTCGATTTTAAACTCTAGACTTTGAAGCCACTCAATTAGAGGTTCATCTCCTTTTTGTAGAATATTGGCTTTCAATGCCTCTTTGGTCTTCATATTTACTACCACATGGAGTGTCACTATGCATTCTTAACACTTCACTCTCTCAAATGCGAGAGTCTACAAATTCTTCTCAATGTTGTTCCATTCAGTTTCCAGTCTTAAGAGAGCATTACCCAGTTGGTCGACAACTGCCAATCCTTCAGATTTGAGTCTCTCAACCCATCCCTTATCCATCCATGTGAAGTGCCTATGTTCTTGCAATTTGGCTATTATGGCCTGATTCTCAGTGACATTAGGATCAAATGTGGTCTAAGTACTGGGAATACTAGCCACTAGGTGACCAACTGCCGAATGAAATTAGTCAGTTCACTGACTTTTGCCTTAAGCTGTACCTTAATTATTCTAAGTTCTTCCAGCTCTTCTTAAATCACTATATTAGTGTATTTCTATCAATCCACCTTGGTATCATGCCGAGCTAAACCCATGTCAAATGAGTGTATTTCAAAATTTGAAGGGGTTAAATCTTCAAACCTGCCCTCCTTCATGGGTTTCTCTACCTCGATAGTGAAGTGCCTAGTTTCTGGATCCTGACCTAATGTGGATAGCATCTTTACTTTCTTATCCTTTTCTATGGTGGCACCAGGTTGCAAGGCTTGAGGTAAAGTATCTTTGCTGGGAGCTCCTTCTTCTACTCTTTCTCTAGCATTCCAGAGTGTTCTCTATCCATGACTTGGCACTAGTGACCTTGGTGGCAGAGACCAACTCCTCTATAAACAGTTTCCTAATGACTAGACAAGTAGAATTTGGTCTTGAAGCAAATGGTTTTATAGAGGTAGGGGAAGAAGACACCAATCTGATGACTTGGGTAGCCTCTTGTTGCTTCTCAACCCTCTCATCTGATTCTTTAGCTGAGGCATTGGAGGTATCTTCACCCACCTCTACTACAATAGGGGACTCTCACCTCAGGGTTTCTTATGTTGAAATGTCAGTTGGTGTTTCTATAGTGACTGCTTTAGCTGATTGCTCAGGCCCTGCACCTTTGGTGGGTTCTTCTGTCGACCCAATATCTGGAAGCAGGCCTTCTCCACATGTCTTCTTTGGTTGAACTTCATTTTTTAGGAGGTTCATCACCTCCCCCGGCTGGCTGAGATGGACCTTTGGTTGTAGCTGGGAGTATCACTAAAGAAGTTGTTGCAATATTTGAAGTATCTTTTGCCAGGGTCCTCTGAGTAGGGGGCTTTCTTTCTGATCTCTTCCTTCTTCCTGTAGTCCATTCAACCCACTGCTCCATCCTTTTGTAAATGCCACTCATTAGATTCTACAAGTCACTGATGGCTTGATCTATCATGGGCTCAAAACTGATAGGAATGAGCTTTATCTCTTCTAGATATGTGTCGTCATGCATGTGGTTTCCATTGTCTTCTAGCCCCTCCACTGCTATGTTAACTTTGAACCTATTAGTTTGTTCAACAGTTAACTGGGCGTAGAATCTCTCTTTGCTCTCCAAATCATCTATGGAATTGGCCCAGTAGTCTTCAATATCATCTACATGATGAATAGTTTGGCTCATTTGGAGGTATTCCTGAGCATAATTAACAGGATCAAATTGCGGCCTCAGAACATCATAGGTTTCTAATGAAAACCTCTTTGAGAATGTCTTTAGAACATTCTTCACCTAAGACTGGGATGCACAACTGTAAGCCTCGATAGTCATGGGGAAGTCGTAGAACTTCTTCTTAGCACCAGCGTAGATCAAATTCACTTGGAGCACTTGTCTTACCACCTCCACCAACATGATCATATCAGTAGGATATCTGGGCAGCTTCAAAGGGAAGTCATTGAATCCTGCAAGATGAATGTATGAGAAATCTCTAAATTGAATGAAATAATGTCAAAACTGGCTAATAAAAGCCATGGCCTCAGGAGAGAATCTCCTTTCTGGGAAACCTTGTAACTCCCTGCACAACCTCATTACAAACGTGTCATTAAATCGGAGGTAATCAACATAACTATTATGAAATTACAAAGAGGGGAAAAATTTGTACCTCTTAACATCATCAGCGGATTCTTCTAATCTAGGAAGCCTTGGCCAAATTTGGATCATGTCCAATATATACATTAAAAATGAAGACAAATAAAATTCATTTTGATGTTTAGCTCCATCTAGGGCGTTGGCCAAATTTTTGCATACCATAAATGCCCAATCAATAAAATGGTGTTGAGAACAGATTACCTATACCAAGAAGAAATGATGGTCTATAAAATTGAGTGCCTCACTCTCACCTTTGATCATGTGGAGTAGCACCATGATTTCTATGATTTCTAGCTTCAGGTTAGTGCAATATAGTGTTTTTGGCAGCTTTCCTTTGGTTCTAGGCTCTTGAAACCATGCCTTCATTATCTCCTTCTTCCAAACTGACTTCTTCCCTATATATTCAGTCACCGTCTGACTGTATGTCATTTTTGAATACTCAGCTTTCTCTGGGATGTGAAGCGAGTTCTGAACCAATTCTCTATCGATAGAGAGCAACACTGTATCATTAGGCAAGAGGATTTTCTTGGTATCTTTATTGTATCGAGATATACATTCCTGGATAAATTTGGGGGATTGAACAACTATGAGAAAACTAGCAGCTTTGACTAATCTGCTCTCCTTCAATTTCTAAGTGATGGGATGCATCTAGTCTGCTTTCAGCCTATTCTAAAAGTTCTGCATATCAAATAACTTCAGAGATGTATCTGAGATCTTATACTAGTCAGAGGTGATGTTGTTCATTCCATCGAATCCCATAAATCTGGAAGACATGCTTTGAATGGTTTGATTAAGGAATTAGGAATATCTCTCAGGAATGCAGGGGCAAAGAATAATCAATATCAAAGGCTTAGAATTCAAATAATTTGTCAAACAAATGGTAGCTCCTATTTGTAACCTTCATCTGATTTTATAACTTTTGAATTCTTATTGTTTAACGGCCGACTTCCCACGCCACATGAATGAAAGGACCCAAGCATTAATGGAAAAGTTTGTTATGAAGTAAAAAATATTTATTTGGGTTAATTAATTTGTTCTTATGGGCCATTGAGAAATGTCTTTCACTTTAGTAACCGTAATGATAACTTTCCTGAAGTATCAGAAAATTACTTTTCCACTTCTCCTCTGGGTGGAGAAATGCTTTTTGGGTGCTCTCTACTTGAAAATCTGCCAAAAGAGAATTTTAGCCTATTTAGATGCTAAAATGGTATTTGTTTATTTCATCAGATTTCTTCATGTCTTGGGTCACTTATGATACTGATTTCCCTTCAAAAATCCTTCACTTTAATGGTTTGATGGAAAACGTACCCCGCAGGTCGAAACTCGCCTGTTGGAGTAGTGAAGAAGCCATTTTCTTCTTTTCTGCCGGCAAGCATACATCTTAGATTTCTCTCCATTTAATCATTCCTTTTGACCTACAGATATGTTTTCTAAATGCTCTATTCTTTCTAATTCCAAATTATCTACTTTAAAACTGTACTAACTGTTGAGACATCAAGAAATAGTCATCTGCATGAAACACACACTGCTGGTGATTTTCTGCCAGTGGAGAAGCCCGAACCCAATTTTCTGCTAGTGGAGAAAAATGAAGTATTCAAGCTACAAATTTTAGAACCACAAAAGATAAATGTTAGAGATCTCCAAAATGTGACCTTTATCAGATTTGGGATCTTAAACCTACCTGATTAAGCATGATTTTAGATATAAATTCCCTTGGCTTGCAAGGGAGAAGTGAAATTGGGAAAATCTAATAAAGGCCTCCCAACCTAAGGGGAAAACTAGACATAGACTCTAGAAATTCACAACACTTTGAAGATCACTACTACATACTAAACATCCACTTTTGCCTAAAGGTATGCAGACCAAATGTGGGGCAACAACTGGCTCTGTCTGGGGACTTGGACATTCACATGTCCAAGTAGGGGACTCAAATCTCTGGTTTCACAAAGATCAATTAAAGGTGGCTCACAAAAAAACTAAAGCAAGACATGGAGAGGGAAGTAGAAAGGAATCTTAACTAGAAAAACAAAAATAGGAACTAAACATAACTATGGTACAATACAAGGGTTACCTGTTTAAAATTTAGATCTGATAGAGCTTCAAATCCTGACCATTATATGTAAGGGGTAGCACCTCACCATCTGGATATGTCAGTTTAAAATAATTCTTCTCAAATGCCTAATGGATCTTATAAGGTCCTTTCTACAATGTTTCAAATTTTTGATGCATGCCTTTGGGTGCCCTACGCTTGTCCCATAACAACACCATATGTCTCCCTCCATAAATTTCCAGGGTCTGCTCTTTTTTTCAAACAAGTTCTTCACACGCAATTGGTGTCGTGTGATGTGATCAACCATTTTTTTCCCTTTCTTCCATTTTGTTCAGGTACAAAATATTTTTTCCAAACCATCTTCATACATGCCATCCTCTACTGCTTTTCTCAGTTTGGAAGTTTCTAAATCCAATGGTAATGGAAGACTAGCCTCTACCCTATAAACAAGTTCAAAAGGAGATACACCAATGGCTCTTTTGGGGGTCACTCTATCCGCCCAGAGGGCTTCATAGATTTTCTTATACCAGGTTCTCTGGTTATCTACCATAAGCTTTTTCATGATGTTTACCAAATTTTTATTGCTGGAATCAACTTGACCATTCCCTTGAGGGAAGTAATCAGATGAATGACAAGTCACGATGTCGTACTCAAAGAAAAATTTAGTAATTTCTCTAGATGAATAGTATGTGGCATTATCCATAACTAACTTAACAGGCACACCAAATCTTACCAGAATGTTTTCTTTGATAAACTCACATACCACCTGAGAAGTATTTCTCTTGGTTGCTTTCACCTCCACCCATTTCGTGAAGTAGTCAATCATAGTGATTATGTATGTATGACCTGCGCTAGATGTGGGATTTATAGGACCAATAAAATCAAGACCCCACTGCTGAAAAGGACCCTCAATTACCACTGGTCTTAAGGGTAGTGTTGCCAACTAAGGCTTTCTAATAAACATTTTGCATTTTTCACATCTCGCTACCTAATGGTAAGCATCTCTAAATATTCCCGGCCAGTAATAACATTGTCTCAAAATCTTGAATGCAGTGACTAATGAAGAGAAGTGTCCCCCGTAGGCTTCATCATGAAACACTTTTAATAGCTTCTCTTGTTGTTGTCTATTGACACACCAGAGGAACGTTCCATCTATAGATCTCTTATATAGTCTATCCTCCCGAATTACATATTTAAAATCTTTTAGTTTTAGGTCTCTTCTTTTCTTTGAAGCTAACCCCTCAGGGAATTCACCATATATCAGGAAATACACAATATTTTCAAACCAAGGGTCTTGCATACTTACCTCCAAGACTAAATGCGTAGTTTCTAGATCTTTGTCTGCTTGGTTTTCCGCCATCGCCTTGCACAGTGAATTTCCTCTCACCAACTTGGTGGGCTTGATCTCTATGTCATATTCTTGGCTTTTAGCCACCCATGCTCCTATGTTATTACATCCTATGTCATGTTGAGTCAATATGCTTTTTACTGCAATATTAGGCACATATACCAGAGAGTGAAAGTGTAAAATGTAGAACCTAAAATTCTTTAAATCTTTTACAACTGCGAAAGTGTGCTTTTTAGTTTGAGAGTATCTTAGTTCATGATTTTTTAGAGGTGTTCTCATAAAACAAATGGGAGCTTGAATTCCCTCCTTGTTCTCCTGCATTAGGATGGCTGATAGAGTATGTTAAGAAGAATAACAATAGATTATGAAATCTTTCTTATAGTCTGGGTGACATAACACAGGAGCATTGGCTATGGAATCCTTTATGCTTTTGAAAGCTTTTTTACCAGGGTCATTCCACTTAAAACTCACATTTTCCTTCAACATGTCCACTATGCATTTGGTAATCTTAGAAAAATCTGGAATGAACCTCCTGAGAAAGTTTACCTGGCCAAAAAATGATTTCACTCCAGTTTTGTTTAGAGGTAAACTCAATTGTTGGATTTCTCTTACCCTTTTTGGGTTGATCCTTATGCCTTCTTGGGAAACAATGTGACCTAATAACTTCCCTCTAGTCATGCAGAAGATCGACTTCTTGGGATTTAATGAAATTCCATTTTCTCTACACCTTTGCAATACTCTCCTCAAATCATTTATGTGATCTATTATTTTCTTATAAAATATAGTAAGATCATCTAGATACATACCAATGATTTTGTTCTTCATATCACTTAAGGAAAGGTCCATACCTCTCTGAAAGGTGGCTCCGGCATTGATTAACCTGAATGGCATTCTATGATATGCAATAGTGCCCCATGGAGTAGTGAAGGTTGTTTTATGTTGGTCTGCTTTCTCAACTTCAATCTGGTTATACCCTGAGAAGTTGTCTAATGTATACATCATTTTGGCTCCAGCCATGATCTGCAAGAGATGATCCATGTTGGGAAGTGCATATTTGTCTTTCAAGGAAGATTGACTAAGGTTTTTGAAGTCAACAGAGATTCTTATCTTTCCATTCTTCTTCCTCACAGGCACTATATTCACTACCCAAGTAGAATGATGGATAGGGTATATGATCCTTGCTTTGAGCATTTTATCAACCTCCCTGAATACGGCATCAACAACTTTGGGGTTGTAATTCCTTTGTTTCTATCTGAATGGAGTTGCTTTAGATTTTAAGGGAATATAGTGTTTGAATTTCCCGTTCATAAAACTTTTCAAATCTTCATAAATCCAAGTGAAAACATCTTGGTATTATAGGAAGAGTTTCTTGGCTTCTTTCCTCTCCTCTTCAGTACAACATTTCCCAATTTTGATCATCTTGGGATTTTTCTCAATTCCTATGTTCATTCCCTCATATTCGCCAGTGGTGGGACCTCTCTAGATTCTCTTCTTCTTAACAAAGGTGTCATGTCTATTGAAAAGATTCTCAAGAGTGAAAAAATGGGGAGGATTGATATTACCTTCCAACTGGATGACATCTGACTTATCCTTCTTTTTCTTGTCCTGATGGTCTCCTTTAGTTTTGTTAGGGACATCTTTATGGAAGTCACCACCGCTCTCCAGAAAGAGAAGGAGATTCTTTTCATCTTAAAACACTTGCCAATTTTCTACGTTATCAGGAACAGATGGTCGATATACCACCTCCACTTGCTACTTCTTGTCTTTGAATTCTGAGTGAGGGAGGAGTAGCGAGGCCGACACTGCCAAGGAGTCTGCCTTGGAATTCAATTCTCTCGACACAGATTCAATAGAGAATTCATCTAGTGCTTCTATTTCATCCCATACTCTATTCCTATAGTCTTTTAATCTATGATTTTTTATAGAGTATTGATTCTTGACTTGACGCACGATTAGCTCAGCATCACCATGAGCTTTCAAGATCTTCACACCCTTTTCCTTTGTAGAAATAATCCCTATCATAAGGGCTTCATGCTCAACAATATTGTTGGTGTTATCAAACTCCAATTTATAAGCCATGGGCTCACATACTTCATCTGGTGATATTAAGACCACACCTGCACTAGATCCTGACGATGCACAACTTCCATCAAATTCAAGAGTCCAAATCTATGGTGGCATTTCTTCGATGGAAAACTACTTTTCTTCTTCTCCAGGACCCATTTCCTCATCATGATCATTAGGGAACAACATATAGTTACCAAATTCCAACTCTTGATATAGTATTTGGTCTTTAGGGTCATCAGATTTCAGCACTGTGAACCTAGTTTTCTCCTCCGAGACCAGTTTTATCTTTTTGTTGCCCATTGGGATTAAATCTTGGGACCAATCCAAATTTATCTCCCATCTAAGGTCTCTGCAAAATCTCCTTCTTAATAGTAAACTATAACTAGCGGGTATATCAGCGACAAGGATTGTTAACAACATTTTCTTCTTAGGGTGTGCTGCCAAGGCCACTTGAGCATCTTTAATCTGGCCGAGCAAAAGTACTTTCTTAGAATCCATAGAGTAACACCTACCATGGGCTTTGGTGAATGTAAGTCCTAAATATTTAGCTACAGTTGATGGCATTACATTATCTGAGGCTCTGGAGTCTATTATGCAATTGCTTAACTTGCAACCATTGATATATAATGATACATAGAATGGGTTACGCTTTTGACCTGGGAAAGTAGCCAAAATGGATGGTTCCCCTTACTTATTTGGTTCTACAAATATAGACTCAGTTTCTATGGTAGTCATGACATTTTGGTTTAACTTTGGATTCCCTTCCTTACAGTAATCTACTAGCTTTTGCAGCTCTATGGGATTAGACTTAAGATAGTCTATAGGAGAAATCTGAAATCTAGAATCTCTACAGAATTGAATAATGTCAAAAGAGATTTTCTCCTTACTTGGATGTATAATTCTCACTCCTTGATTGGCCTCCTTAGAATAGGAGGTAGATGCCTCATTATTTTTAAGTGGAGGTGTCAAAGTAGGAGTTTTATCCTTCTGACTCCAGGTCAAGACTGTACAAGAGGTCCTGTCTATGGTAGCATAACATGTTGCTTCTTGTTCTGAATTTGATTCATACTCTAAATATAAGTTTTCAGAGTCACCAAGTGAATATGAATCTAGTTTAGCTCTAGACACCCCAACATTCCACTCGTCTGTCTGATGCATTTTCCAAGCATCAGCTACATCAGGGCAGCTCTCTTCATCATGATCTGTGGTTAGGTGAAAGGCACACATGTTTCATCTTTTAGTAGGATCCTCTTTAGCTAGCCTCTATGGTGGAGCCTTCAACTATAATGCATTTCCATCAGCACTTCTCCCCTCATCTTTTCTCCCAAGCTGCTCTTGAAATTTTTGCTGGTAGGGATTATTAAATCTGGGAAGTTGCCTCTTGAAGGCAATTAATTCATTGGACAATTTTTCAATCATCTCATCTGATGACTTAGTATTACTACTACTGTCCCTAGATTGTATCTCTTTTACATTTCCCAGATGAGATCATATGGTCTTCAAGTTCTACACCAGTTCTCTGTGTGGCATCCAAATCTGTAGGGTTCACCCTTCTTAGATCATAATTGATGTCTAGTGGCATAGCACTTATGAAGAATGTTTTCAAATTTCTTTCCATAGGCCTGTCAGCTGCTGGGATACAATTTAAAAGCTTATTGAATTTAGCTATAAAATCCCTCATACTGATAGAAGGTTATTTCTTGATAGAAGTTAGTTGTGTCAATAGGGCATGCTCATCTTCAGCAGTTTTAAACCTTCTTTCAAAGGAAGCTCTCATGGAGGCCCAATCTGTGATAGAAGAATTAGGTAAGTTGTGAAACCAATTGGAAACACCCTCGATAAGGGTCTCAACAAATAATCTGATGGCCACATCCTTTTCTCATACTGCTAGGATATTAACTGAAGCAAAGAAGGCATCAATGTTCTCATCTGTAGATACTTTCCCATCTCCAGAAAATTTAGGAAAGTTCTTTCTAGATCCTGAAGGAAGAGGATTGTATGCTGCTAATTGTAATGGTCCAACTACAGTGGCCCAAGGAAGTGCCATAACTACTGGAGGTAGGTAGGGTGTTAGGTTAACAACAGTAGGGGCAACTACTCTATGCAACGTTAATACTTGAAAAGTAGTAGGAAAAAGAGATGATTATTTAGGAGGTGAAGGAGGCCTACTTTTTCTCTTAATACTTCTATTCTTCCAACGGGGTACTTCAAGTAGATCAAAATCAAGGTTTTCTAATCTCTCAAAAACTGGGTCTATGTCACCTTCCTTCTTTGCACTTCTGAGAAACCTCTTGGGCTCCAGGATTCCAACTAGCTTTCTAGCCTAGCTTCACACTCGGCTTGACATTGTGCCCTTCATATGTTTCTCCTTTGGATGGCTCTTTCAAGTGCTTCTACTCTAGCTTCTTCTTGTTCAAGCACTTGACTAGCGTTTCTATATTGCGTTGTGTCTCTTCTATATCTCTAGACAAAAGTGTTCAATGAGGAGATGAGATCCTCTTGATCATCTTGGAATCCAAGATTCGGTTGGAGCACAGGAATTATGATTTCATGGGGAAGCACCATCTTTCTCCATGATATGCTTGTGGTAAAATGATTGTTCGATTCCCCAATAGAGTCACCAAAAAACTATTGGTAAACAAATTGTTCCTCTTTGTTATAACTCTAAAATACCCAAATATTGAAGAAGAAATTGAATGCAATAGTTGGGAAATTGTAATTGCAAAATAATTTCCCTCTGAATTTAAAGGTACAGCTCCCTTATATGAATTATTTTCAATGAATTTTAATCTTTCCTAATCTAACATGGGTATGTTCTTAACCTGAGAATAGAAGAGGTAAACTGAACTAAACCTAGTTAGGAAATAGCTTAGGCAGGATAAATTCAATTCTAAATCTAGCCGATTCTGAGATTTCATCAATCAGATTGAACCCCAAAACTGGTAATTCATGAACAACTACTGAAAATTTAGATGCAAGACTAAAGACTAAAGATGAAATGACAATAAATCAATCTATATCACACAAATGTTTCCCAAACTTAGGATAACAATAGATTTTCCCCCTATTTAACTGTATCAAATCATAATACAAAACTCTGGTTCGAGTACAGATTGCAAATCTAACTTCAAAGAAACATTTGAATTCAATAGAAAGATAAATGCAATGCAATGGAACAATTAAAACAATGGCATTTAGACACACAATTGACTCTGCAAAATGCTATCTTTCACACCAAAATTTAGCTGACCCCTGTATTAACTTTCAGTATAGTACATATAGAGTTTGAGTCTTGACCATTACAAAAAAAGTAACTAGAATGGTTCAACTTCTTTTAAGAAGGAATGATAAATGAAGGTTTATTCATTACAATATCATCAGAATTTGGTACAAAGGGGGAATCTATCTAAGTTTCAGTTTCATTCCCTTTTCCTAATTTAGCCCTATAGGCGGTGACAGTTGTAATAACTCAGATGAGCTCTTCCTACTTATTAACATGAACAATGGTATATCAGATGAGCCACCTGGAATGCTCCTTGGCCAAAATCTTATTTGCATCCGTTCGATCCTTCAATTCTTACATGGCTTTATAGATACACCCACTCGATCATTTATTTACCTTGTCCACTCGTCTGTGACTCTGTGTGAAGACCTTGGAGAATCTTAAAGTATTTACTCTGTTCCTCCTTAATCTTAACATCTACTTGTTGCAACCCTGTCTCAGCCTGAATGATCATCTCAATTTTACACTCTAGACTTTGAAGCCACTCGATTAGAGGTTCATCTCCTTTTTGTAGAATCTTGGCTCTCAATGCCTCTTTGGTCTTCATATTTACCACAAAATGGAGCATCACTATGTATTCCTAACACTTCACTCTCTCAGATACGAGAGTCTGCGAATTCTTCTCAATGTTGTTCCTATCAGTTTCCAGTCTTAAGAGAGCATTACCCAATTGCTCGACAATCGCCAATCCTTCATATTTGAGTCTCTTGACCCATCCCTTTCTAATTTGCATGAAGTGCCTATCTTGCAATTTTTCTATTACAGATTGATTCTTTGCAACATTGGGATCAAATGTGGTCTGAGTACTGGGAATACTATCCACTAGGGTGACCAACTGTCGGATGAAATTAGTCTGTTAACTAACTTCAGCCTTAAGCTGTACCTTAGCCATTTTAAGTTCTTCCATCTTTTCTTCAATCACTATATTAGTGGATTTCCACCAATCAACCTTGGTATCATGCCGAGCTAAACCCATGTCAAATGAGTGTAGTTCAAAATCTAAAGGGGTTAAATCTTCAAACTTGCCCTCCTTCATGGGTTTCGCTACCTCCATAGTGAAGTGCCCAATTTCTGGATCCTGACCCAATGTGGATAGTGTCTTTACTTTCTTAGACTTTGTTGCGATGGGGCCGGGTTGCAAGGCTCAAGCTAAATTATATTTGTTGGGAGCACCTTCTTCTACTCTATTTCTCTTGCATTCCAAAGTGTTCTCTATCCATGACTCAGCACTGGTGACCTTGGTGGCAGAGACCAACTCCTCTATAAATAGTTTCCTAATGACTGGAGGAGTAGACTTTGGTCTTGAAGCAAATTGGTTTACAGAAGTAGGGGAAGAAGACACCAATCTGATGACTTGGGTATCCTCTTGTTGCTTCTCAACCCTCTCATCTGATTTTGTAGCTGAGGCATTGGAGGTATTTTCACCCACCTCTACTACAACAGGGGACTCTTGCCTCAGGGTTTCTTGGGTTGAAATTTTTTTCGGTGTTTCTACAGTGACTTCTTTAGCTGATTGCTCAGGCCTTGCACCTTTGGTGGGTTCTTCTGTCGACCCAATATCTGGAAGCAGGCCTTCTCCACATGTCTTCTTTTGTTTAGCTCCCTTTTCAGGAGGTTCATCGCCTCCCTTAGATGGATGAGATGGACCTTTGGTTGTAGCTGGGAGTATCACTGAAGAAGTTGTTGCAATGTTTGAAGTATCTTTTGTCAGGGTCCTCTGAGTAGGGGACTTTCTTTTTGACCTCTTCCTTCTTCCTGTAGTCCATTCAACCCACTGCTCTGTCCTTTTTCAAATGCCACTCATTAGAGTTTGCAATTCACTTATGGCTTGATCTATCATGGGCTCAAAATTGATAGGAGTGAGCTTTATCTCTTCTAGATATGTGTCATCATGCATGTGGTTGCCATCATTTTCTAACCCCCCCACTGCTATGTAAACTTTGAAGCTCTTAATTTGTTCAATAGTTAACTAGACGTAGAATCTCTATTTGCTCTCCAAATCATCTCTACAATTGGCCCAGTAGTCTTCAATATCATATACATGATGGATAGTTTGGCTCATTGGCAGGTAGTCTCAAGAATAATTAACATGATCAAATTGCGGCCTCAGAACATCATAAGTTTCTAATGAAAACCTCTTTGAGAATGTCTTTAGAACATTCTTCGCCTTAGACTAAGATGCACAAATGTAAGCCCCGATAGTCATGGGGAAGTCATATCCCTTCTTCTTAGCACCAGCATAGATCAAATTCACTTGGAGTGCTTGTCTCATCACCTTCACCAACATGATCATATCAGTAGGACATCTGGGCAGCTTCAAAGGGAATTCATTGAATCCTACAAGACGAATGTATGAGAAATGTCTAAATTGAATGAAGTAACATCCAAACTGGCTAATAAAAGCCATAGCCTTGGGAGAGAATCTCCTTTCTAGGCAACCTTGTAACTCCCTACATAGCCTCATTGTAAACGTGCTATTAACTCAGAGGTAATCAACATAACTATTATGCAATTGCAAAGAGGGGAAAAATTTGTAGCTCTTAACATCATTGGGGAATTACTCTAATCTAGGAAGCCTTGGCCAAATTTGGATCATGGCCAATATATACATTAAAACTAAAGACAAATAAAATTCATTTTGATGTTTAGCTCTGTCTAGGGCGTTGGCCAGATTTTCACTTAGCATAAATGCCCAATCAATAAAATGGTGCTGAGAGTAGATTACCTATACCAAGAAGAAATGATGGTCTGCAAAATTGAGTGCCTCACTCTCACCTCTGATCCTATGGAGTAGCACCAGGATGTCTATTATTTTTGGCTTTAGGTTAGTGCCATATAGTGTTTTTGGCAGCTTCCCTTTGGCACTTCTAGGCTCTTGAAACCATGCCTTCATTATCTCCTTCTTCCAAAATGACTTCTTTGCTATATATTCAGTCACCGCCCGACTGCATGTCATTTCTCAATACTCAGCTTTCTCTTGGATGCGAAGCGAGTTCTAAACCAATTCTCTATCGATAGAGAGCAACACTGTATCATTGGGAAAGAGGATTTTCTTGGTATCTGGGTTATATTGAGCTATACATTCCTAGATCAATTTGGAGGCTTGAACAACTACGGGAAAACTAGTGGCTTCGACTGATCCGCTCTCCTTCAGTTTTTGAGTGATGGGATGTGTCTTGTCCGCTTTCAACCTATTTTGAAAGTTCTGCATATCAAAGAACTTTAGAGATGTATCTGAGATCTTATACCAATCGGAGGTGATGCCGTTCATTCCATCAAATCCCATAAATCTGGAAGCCATGCTTTGAATGATTTAATTTGGGAATCAGGAATATCTCTCAGGAATGCAGGGGCAAAGAATAATCAATATCTAAGGCTTTGAATTCAAACAATTTGTCAAACAAATGGTAGCTCCTATTTGCAACCTTCAACTGATTTTATAACTTTTGAATTCTTATCGTTTAATGGCCAAATTTCCATGCCACACAAATGAAAGTACCCAAGCATTAGTGGATAAGTTTGTTATGAAGTAAAACAACTTTATTTGTGTTAATTACTTTTCTCTTATGGGCTATTGAGAAATGAATTTTCACTTTAGTAACTGTAATGGTAACTTTTCTGAAGTATCAGAAAATTACTTTTCCACTTCTCCTCTTTGCGGAGAAATGCTTTTGGGGTGCTCTCTGCTTGAAAATCCACAGAAAGAGAATTTTAGCCTATTGAGATGCTAAAATGATATTTGTTGATTTCATCAGCTTTCTTCATGCCTTGGGTCACTTATGAGATTGATTTCCCTTCAAAAATCCTTCACTTTAATGGTTTGACAGAAAACATACCCCACAGGTCGAAACCAGCCTGTTGGAGTAGTGGATAATCTATTTTCCACCGGTGAGCTTACATCTTAGATTTCTCTCCATTTAATCATTCCTTTTGGCCTGAAGAGATGTTTTCTAAATGCACTAGTCTTTCTAAGTCCAAATCATCCACTTTAAAACTGTACTAACTATTGAGACATCAAGAAATAGTCATCTATGGGAAACGCACCCTGCTGGTGATTTTTCACCAGTGGAGAAGCCCGAACCCAATTTTTTGTCAGTGGAGAAAAATGAAGTATTCAAGCTATAGATTTTAGAACCATAAAAGATAAATGTTAGAGATCTCTAAAATGTGACCTTTATCAGATTTGGGATCTTAAACCTACCCGATTAAGCACGAATTCAGATATGAATTCCCCTGGCTTGCAAGGGAGAAGTGAAATTGGGAAAATATGATAAAGGCTTCCTAACCTAAGGGGAAAACTAGACTTAGAATCTAGAAATTCACAATGCTTTTAAGATCACTACTAGATACTAAACATCCACTTTTGCCTAAAGGTATGCAGACCAAAAGTGGGGCAACAAAGCTCTTAATGCAATAGTATAAAATAACTTAACAATGTCTACAGTGTTGTGCCAAATACAAATGCTGATTAAACTCTATGTGCTCTAATGTATTACCTCAATCTCAAATTGTAACACTACTTTGTTCTCCTCTTCTATAGCTGAATCTCTGCTCGGTTCTTTTTGCTATGCTCTTGCTCTTCTATAATTTCACTTCAATAGCTCCCTTAACTTTCTCAGCAACTACAACTTATTTTTTTATAACTCTCTAATTCATCAAATATATAGATGAGTTATTACATATTAATATTATGCATTAGGTACACTATGAATTTCTCTGGCTTGTTAGATCTTCTTTCATGCTCAGTGGCCATGTCACTTTTACCTCAGTACTTGTTTTTTTTTCTTGGAAATAAAAAACTTTATTTTTCTGCTTGATCTATGCCTTAGATCTTCTCTCTTAGTTATCTCAATCATTGATCTTGTAACAAATTGTTCTCCGTGCCTTTAGAATCTTAATTAATGCTCTGAAAATCCATTAAATATGATATGATTGCGTTTTGAATTAGCTGTTTAACTCAGTTGAGTAACTCCTCTCTTGGTTAAATGATCTTCAATACTCAGTGACTATCAACTCGGTGTACTAAACATGTTCTTGGTGTAGTGTCATTCGGTAATTGAAGGTGCTTGGTATAGTGTGTCACTCGGTATATTGTTCTTAACTCTTTTACTTTATTGACTACACTTAACTTGTTTTGAATTGACCGACTAGCTCAGTGTGCACTACCAACTAGCCTAATACTTGACTATCTCCTTTCATCGACTGATTCATCTTGATTCCATGCCTTTGACTAAACTAATGACAGCAAAATATCTTTTATAGATAACAATCTCCCCCTTTGACATTGGTTGGGCATTTTTGATAAAAACTTCAAAGTTATCAAAATAGTAACTCCCCTTGGAGGTTACTCCCTATACATATACATATACAACTCTTCTCTTCCTTTCTTTTCATTTTCCACATATATAATTTTTATATATTTTTCTAAAATATCTATCCCCTTTTTTGTGTTTTCTAACTAAGAATATATATATATCCCCTTTTTTGACAAAAGTGCCAAAATTAAAACTAATTTATCAAAAAATGCTTATACCTCTATTGTACACTAGAGAGTACAGTATCCCATGTGTCTTGGAGATTCTATAGTACAACAATCTGCTATGTAATATTAGCAGATAAGCCAACTATAGTGTCCAGTGTGCTGACATCTAGAAAGATTGCTAGTTCTTTGGCTTTTTTCAAGTGTATCTGCATAGATTTGATGTGGGGAATTAGAAATGCTTGCAATTCAAGCAATTCCAATATGATCTTATCCTCCTCTTATATCAATGAAAGTTGAACTCTCACGATTTTGTGGATTTTAGAGTAGTCAGTCTGGAAAGATCCATGCTTTTTAGTTAGTTCCTTAAGTTGCTCAGTCAACTCTTTTTCAATGTGTTCCTCCTTCTCCTTGATTTCCATGGTAAAGTTTGAAAGAATACAAAAATTTTGAAATAAGAAAATGATGGATGTCAATTGGGCTTCAATTTCTGAACATAACTCAGAAAGAGTTACCTTAGCTACATCAATTTCTTGCAATAGATCTTCCATCAACTTCTTCTCTATAGACTCCTTGTGAATCTTCAACATCTATTCAGTCATATCCTTGTTGGTGTGTGATGAAAATGTGTCACACTTATATGAATCATTCCATCCAAGGTTGCTCAAGAATGAGGCCTCAAATAATGATCCATAGCTCTCTAGTCATGGAGTGCAAAGGTGTGTGATGAAGGCCTTTAGATTGACCTAGTTGTGACCATGCAAGTACACCATGAAATGAGAGATTCAATGCATGAAAATGAGATTTACTCTATATGATAACAATGCATGAAAAGAAATTAATCTAAATGATAACAATGCATGATTAATCTATGAAAGGAAAT
>MU226831.1:1112807-1135567 GCA_018584345.1 Thuja plicata | reverse complement strand
TACATTGAATGCACCATCAACCCCTTTGACAAATTCTGCTCTATTAGTTCACGCGTTCTGTCTGCACTGCTGCAACATTTTCACCTTTGGAAAAATCCCCGCGAGTGAGCGACACATCTTTTTATTTTTCATCGCACAGTCACCATCCATTTTCATTACACTTTTTATCTTCTGCGACTGAGCGATGCGTTGCCTTTGATCCTTATTTCACGTTAGTTGCACACCCGCACCACTTTTATATTTTACTCTTTGATCCATGCGAGTAAGCGATGCATTAACTCTTGAACTTTATTTCATGTTTATCGCATACTCGCACCACTTTTCCTTTTATCACTTGAGCCTCGGCGACTGAGTGACATTCACTTTTTCATTGCAAACTTTATCTAGTCGCTCACTTGCCATCTTAACATCCCATCTTTCATTTTATGTGCGACCGAGCGATGAGAGCTGCTTTTTGACTTAGTCGCCCACTCGCAAGCATGAGAACCTTATTCTGTTATTTACTGCGAGCACGCGACGTCTATCATCTTTCCTCGTCGCACAGTCGCAAGCTGTTTTCCTTTATCTTAAAACATGAGCGAGTAAGCGATATATAATGAACAGTCCTTCAGTCGCTCTATCGCGTGATCCTGTGTCTTTACCTTAACTTGAAGCACGTGCCCTTTTCTGTTTATAGCGACCTCGCGACATACCTTAATCGCTTAGTCGGAAGGACTTTTTCCCTGGGGTACTTTTATTACCAGACTTAGCGACCACCGTCAGATCCTTTCATCTTTCCATCGAATGGCTGTCTTTTAATCGCTATACAATCTCACATACCCTTAAAATATCAAGAGACTTCGCGACTGAGGGAAATATACCTTTAGTGATGTTATCGCGTGATCCATTTCCTTTATCTAGCGACCACCCGACAACCACTAGCTTTCTGACAGATGTCATCTTTTACTTCGTCCACTTTGTGCACACTGGGAACTGAGTCATCACTCCTGTTCTGGCGACATCCCGACTGAGGGAAATCACTTAACATGAAACAGTTAGTCGCTGAGTCAGGAATGTTATCCACTAACCATCATTTAATCACGAGACCACGCGACTGAAGAAAAGCCTTAACTGTTTGAATGTCCTGATCCAGCGACCATGCGACATGAAGTAGGCGCAAGGTCGGGAGACATTTCTTTGACCTGTTGACTCTTCTCGCGATCACCCGACTGAGGTGGGTCCCATCTCTTTTAAAGCTTCATATTATGAGAATCAAGCGACAACCCGACCAAAGGAAAATCACTAAGTCTCGAGACACTTAGAGAATATTCAATTTCTTATCAAGACTACGCGACATAAGGGGAAAGCTAAGTCGGGAGATCATTTGGAATATTCGATCAGGGTAATGCGATCAAGCAACCTGACTTTGAGCACATGTCTTAAGTGACTGAAAAAAGTAACGAGGAAATAGAAGACATGGCCAAGGGTTTCAAAATACATCGTTTAATACTAAGGTTTAGGATTTTTCAGGGTTTTGACAATTTGGCAAGGAATAAACATGAGCACCTAAAAATTTTTGCAGAGTTGAAGCCAGACTGAACAAGAAGAGACTGAAATGGATAAGCAAGAACCAGAAATAGGACAAGGAACAGGGTGAACAGCCAAAACAGGAAATATTACCAACATATTGTTAACTAAAGACATTCGTTCATTCATTCACTGAAAAATGGAAGAACTTGGAGCTTATGACATCTATAACAAATTCCTTAAGATGAGCGATGTTGTGAAGGTGAAAGACAAGAATATGCATTTGGTTCATAAAGGTTTCACTTATTCAGCTGAGATACCTGATGATTTTCATCTAGAATGGATAAGATATGTTTTGAGAAGAGTACATGATCAATTCATTTGGAAGGACAAGCCTCACAAGATTACAAAGGAGTTAATCAATAAAGTTACAGGTTTTGTACGATCAGTAAAGAACTTACTCTACAAACTATTTCTCCTAAATTGATTACTCACTTAACCGAATCCAAATAGGATCACTGAGCCATGAATATCAAGGATATAATTTACAAGGAAGTGAAATTCACTTCAATCGTGATGGGATACATATTATATCAGTCTATTCAGTTGAACATTGTACCTGGTGGAGCTATTCATACTGCATAAATAATGGTGTAGGAAGATGTAAAATATGATCTTTGTGAGATGTTGAGGAGTCAATTCTTAGTGAACGTGGAGAAGATCCAAAAATATAAGAACCTATCATTCAAATATGGATGACTCTGGTATGTATGTTCTTTTACCCGCAGAATCATTTTCTTGGAATAGGTTCTATTATATGGTCAAAGGATAGACTGGTAGTAATGTAGATTAAGAAATGCATAAGGACTTTAGGAAATGATTTTAATTCGGTTATGTGGGGTTACTTTAAATATTTTCAAAGAAAAATGAACTTAAAAGAAAGAATCCCAACCGGTATTGTTGAGAAGTACACAAATGATATATGTTTTCTAGTAGATACAGATACCTGTATGTTGCAAGAAGTGAAACCTAGAACATGTTGGATACCTACTATGGGTTATGAATTTAATGGTGATCTAATCACTATTAATGCTGATGTTTTATTTTCAAAACCAATTGATACTTCAAAACCTAGGTTTGGAACTTATGAAGAGTCATCATTGAAAATTCACAATGAATTGAGAAAACCTATAATCCAAAGAAAGATTAGAAAACAAGTTGACTATCTAGCCAAAATGAGTGGTATTACACCTGAAATGATGATAAAACTTAGAAACAAAATGAAGAGCAAGGAAGCAGGCACATCTATTGTAGGTATAAAGGATACTAAATTTGAAGTGGAAGAGGTTACACCTAAGAGAGTTACAAGGAGTTCAGTACTAAAACAAACAACATCTACTTCTACTACTCCTATTAAGACTAAGTAAGAAAAGGAGACACCTGAGACTATTCAAAGAACTTACAGAAGAAAGAAAGAAAGAAATGACATTAGGATATAAAGTGTCAAAGAGTAAGAAGGGAGGTAAAGAAAAGGATGAAGAATAAAAGATTGAAATTAAGTATGAGAATAAGTCTACTATTGTGAAAATTGATAAAAATGACAATACTACTATTCTAGAGAACATTGTTAAAGACATTAAGGAACATGCAAGAATGGAAAAAGTGTGGAGAGAAAAGTAAGATAGAAAATACAATTGTAGAAAGTATACATACTTTTTTTAAACCACCTAGTAAACTATAAAAGGTTGTACCTAAGGAACTGTTTAATGTAGTTGACAAAAGATGGAGAGAAGATTTGAAGATTGACGGAGTAATGATGGAATAAGAACTTGCACTTTTACAACCTGGATTATCTGCCGAATAGATAGAGTTGACAGTTGAAACAAAGAGAAAAGAATCTAAGACAAGGAACATAGTTACAAGAATTATCATTGGAGATACATAATTCGTAAGAGATGAGATAGTGGATTTATTGACAAAGTTTGTAAAGTTTGAGATTGCTGCTAACGTCAAACCGGTTGAAGAAGAAAGAAAAGTACAAGAGAGAGAAACTGAAAAGATTAATGACATCATAGATAATGTTATCTATGATATCCTAGAGTAGACACATAACATTAAAACTCAAACTGATGTTGATGCACCTAAATAATAGATTGTTGAGAAAGAGACATGTCATAAAGATGATGAAGATATATTTTTAGTAAAGACAAAACTAAATCTTATCAATGAAGGGAGCACAGTAAAGAAGAGAAAAATAAAGAATCCAACTAGTTTTGTCGAAGATGAAGATGAAGAAATGAAAACAACTATTGATATTACTTAAATGAGCCCTAAAGAGCTATTGAAAATGTCTGATAAAATCAAGGAGAAAGAAGAAAGGAACAAATTTAAGGGAAATTAAAAGAAGGCCAAAATACTAAAAGGAGCCAGAAACATCATTAGGTATTTAGTACCTAATGTGAGATATGAAAAATAAGATAATCATATTGATCAATTGGATATATTGGTCAAGGTTATTTCTGATTTAGTACCTAACTTAGAGAATGCACCTATAGAGTTAGCAATGAAAGAATAAGAGAAGCGATGAGATGACAAGTTGAAAGAGATAATATCAGTAGAAAAATATTCACTTGCAGTTCTATTGAATAAAGTGAAGGAAATTCTATAGGAAATAGGAAAGGTACTTGTAAAGGTTTCCAAGTTTACATATTTTACACAAGATCTAGAGAAGAAGAGAGCGGAAGCTAGACAAGAACTTGATGTTTTGGTTACAAATTTTGATCCCCTAATTAGATCAGTTTCAACATACACTGCTAAAGTGAAAATGATCTTATACAACATGAAGAAGTTGCAAGAAGAGAAAGATAAAATAATTATATCACTTATGGAGCTATAGACCTATCTAACTCCCTCCATGGATCTCAGGCAATAGAATGTGAGTGATGAATAAATAATACTAAGTCCACAAGAGGTGAGCACTTTGAATGATATGGAAGGAGCAACATCGGTTATACATGGACATAATTGATCTATGGAATGCTTATGATAGTCATGGGAAAAGTCATTAGAGACTGTAAAGTTAAATTTCAAGGATGTTTTTGATAGAATGTAATTCTGGATGTAAGTACTAATAATTCTTTGTCATTTTTGACAAAAAGGGGGAGAATGATGTGTATTGTATTATATGGGAGAATGATGTAATGATGTATATGGGAAATGGATAGATGTGAAAGATAGAGATGGAGATAGATATGATGGTATGCATAATTTAAGGGGGAGTATGATTTGAGGATGATATTGTAGTATGTATAAAATGTAAGATTTTTTAGAGTTATGCATTCTGAGAATTTTGAATTTGATAAGATTTTTGAGATGGTTATCATAAGTTTTTGCCATCAATGCCAAATGGGGAGATTGTTGGAATTATGATGGTTTTGGAGGAGATATGCAGAGAGGTCATGAGTGGATACATAATTGGTTGTCCTTGATGGAAATGTATTTAGTTATCATGATTATAGTGATCGGTAAAAACCGTACATGATCGGTAAAGGGAAGATCAACTATGTATGTTGACTGGTGTTCAAGAAGAACAATATTAGACACAAATTGTGGTAGCGGTTGATTTGAGAAATTTTTTTTATGTTGCGATTAGAGATTCAGTATGTATATGGTATGTGGAATCCACGATTCCAACCGCAATAGTTTATCTCAAGTTTTGATTGAATTATGTTTTTCCTGTGAAGGTAGTTTACCTATCTGATCACCAATCAAAGTTTCATATTAATTTGGTTTAGGCGGTGGTTCTAAGGCCAAAATATTAATTCTAATATTGGTAATACATTTTGAGGATGACATATTGGATGTTGTTGATGCTGATTTCAAGGAGGTTGGATAATCTTTGGAGCCGACTATGGTGGAAAGTTCTAGGTCTTGTGTGCCCTAGTGATAGTCTATATAAGGAGCACTAAATCATTTGATTTGGGGCTGAAATTATATTTTCATATTGAGTGGTCATTAATTAAAGGAGAAGAGATCACTATAGTGCTAGGAAGGAAAGGAGAAGAACAGATCTAATTGGAAATTAGTGTCATTCTCCAGATCAACAATCTTGTTGTTCCCTAACAGTTGTAGCAGGTCATATCCCCTAACAAGGTAAACTTTAATAGTTTCTTATTTGTAATTCCTTTAACAAGGTAGCTTCTTTATTTAGGTTTGAAATCCTCTAGCGAGGTAGATCATAACTAATATGTTTGTACTCCTAACAATGTACTAATCACTCCTAAAAGGGTGAACCCTCATAAAGGGTATTTGTAGCTCCTAACAAGGAAATCTCATTTACTGCAGTATTTGGGCTTGTGGGTGTCATCCCCACCATGGGTTTTCCCTCTAACAAGGGTTTCTATGATTAAATACCTATGCTATATGTGTTAAGGTTGTGGATTCTTGATATTTTTTATTGTTATTTATTTACTTCAGTTATATGCTTTGAGGTTTGGAAGTTGTTAGTACAGATAATCATATTGGTGGTTGAATTTGTTCATTACATATTTGTACTGATTCACCCCCCCCTCCTTCTCAGTGATAAGATTCCCAACATTGATTGCTAACAGTGAATAAAATATAGGTACCTTGTTCCATCTAAATTCTCCTACTAAGAGTTGTCTGATTGCTAAGGTAGAAGATTGTTGGTTATGGAATAAGATGTTTTGTCATGTAAATTTTGATAACCTGATCAAAGTTAGTAAGATGAAGTTAGTAAGAGGTTTTCCTAACCTAGTGAAACTAGATAATTTAATGTGTAAAGATGATAATACATAAAGGATTAGAAGTTTTCATTAGTATAAAAGCATACAGTTTTGGTCGATCGGTCATGATCACCGAGCGACGACACTCACCGAGTGCAGTAATCATCAAGCAACAACACTCATCGAGTGCAATGGTCACTGAGATTTTTTGAACACCGAGCAATAGAAAAATCACCGAGAAGTATATCAACCAAGCAACATCACCCAACACCACTATACGAATCCATCACTGAGCACTAGTCTACACCGAGAGACAACATTTCACTGAAAAAAGTAGATCTCACCTACACGTCAGCTAAAGCACTTTAATATTTAAAAAAACTTTTTTCTTAGATGGATAAATATTTTTTGTGGATCAATAAAATCATTAATTGTAGATGTAATTAGTTAACTGATTGTATTCATGTAAACTAGGAGATCAAGGTCAAGTTGTAAACCTTTGATCTTAGATTTTTTCAAGAAAAGTGTTAAACCTAATTAGGTCAAATCTTTTGTATATAGATGTAATAATAAATCAAGAATGAGATGATTGTAGCTGCCAAGGATATCTATGGATCACCCAGATATTTTCATGCACAAGGACACATAAAGGAGAAATTAGTTTATAAAGAACTACATACAAGGCTACCAAGCATAACAGAGGTATTATCCATCACAATAAGATGATATATATTTTGTGCACTTAATGGATATGTAATCATCAATTTGAGATTGCAGAAATCAGGTCATATATTTTGTCACTCTCTAACAATTGTAGCAAACAACAAAATCCTTTCACAAGGTGGACTTAACAGTCTTTTTTGTAAGTCTCTTAATCGAGTGCACACATACATTATGTTGCTAAAATCTATTTACCGATTAGACTTAACAAGTCTGACATGTTACTCCTAACAAGGTAAGATCATCAGAAGTGATCACAACTTGTAGCCCTAACAAGCACCTTCCATTCTATAGATAGTGAAGCTTTGTGGGTTTCATCCCCACTACAGTTTTTACCTTCTAACAAGGGTTTCTGCGTGATCAAATACTTGTGTCATGTGTAAATGAGTTTCATGAATGTTTCAATGTTTGCTTACATGCATTTAAATTTATTCTATGATATTGCATGTATGAAGTAGAAAAGTTACAGTGGTCAGTTATGCAAGTATTGAGTACTAAGGTTTAATTTGTAAAAGTTTTTAAGGGTATTGATTCACCCCTCTCCTCTCAGAACACACCCTTCCATTATTCCAACAATTTGTATCAAAGATAGATATCTTATTTGAAAAATTTTAACACGAGATAAAAGATCTTACAATGGAAATGTATAAGCTTTATAAAAATATTGATAATCAGAAGTTGAAAATATAGATTTTTTTTGAGCAATACAAAGAGGCAAGAAACAAACTATAAGAGTTATTGCCTGAAAGAAAAGTCATGGCATCTCGCTACATTGAAACTGACTATCATGAAGAAGAGATACCTAGCCTATTTGATTCATCTGGATCTGGTTATGGTAGTATATCTAAAAAATCTAAATGACCCACTGCAGATCTAAATGAAATCAATCAACATCTGACTGAACAAGTGAAAGTAGTGCAGATCGGTCAAGAAACACAAATGGTAAGAATGATTGATGTTATGAATAATGCAAGACAAGAAGAACAATAAATAACTTTGGCTATTGATGACAGAAGAAAGATTACTGGAAATTTTCAAGAGAAAGAATCTGAGATACAGAGACTTGCTGAACATCACCTTGAGATCACTAATCAAATAATTCTTATGAGTCATGAGGCCAACTAAGTGAACATGGAACTTGCTGGAAAATTGGAAGTTATTGGTGAACTAAAATAAGAAAATGAGAAACTGATGCATGAAGTGAAGATTCAACAAAAACATAATGATATGATCAAGAAAGATGAAGACAGTATAGAAAGAATGGATGAATTTATGAATGGTCAAAGAATACTCAACAAAAATACTAGTTTAGGGTATACCGAGTATGGATAATCATCAAATGAAGCTGATCAAAGGAATGTCTACACAAATCCAAGACCAAAGAAGCATTCATGTAATCACTATGGAAAACCAACCCACACATCAAATGTTTGCAAGAGAAAAGCAAAAGGTATTCCTAAAACTACTTCTACATTCATAGGTAATTGTTATAACTATAACAAGCATGTACACAAAGCACATGAATGCAGATCTAGGCTGAAAAAACCAAGGAAGAAATCTTACATGGAAAAACATTATCCTACTTGCAACATGCATGGCCACACATTTCATGAATGCAAGAAAAAGATAAAGCAAGTCTGGAAACCTAAATAACAAGAAAATTCATATCAACCAAGATGAGTCGGTAATACATATGCTTGGGATTACAACACTTGGGTAAATTGCACAACATGTGGTAGATATGGACATATAACTAATAACTGTATGAGGAAATGGATAAGAAGATCTAAAAATTGGACTAACCCTGGAATGACATGCTTACACAGTCATAAGGTCGGTCACTTAAGTAAGGATTGCAGAGACCAATTGACAGAGTCAAGCACTTTTACAAATGGAAATACTATTGAAGACATCATGAGAATGAGAAATAAAATGTGGAGAAGAGCTTCAAACAATGATAATGCTAGACCAAGCACTATAATTGGTGACACCTCATCCAAAGGATTAGGTGATTCCACCACCTTCACCTAAGCAATACAAGTAATTATGGAATTTCACTCTACAAAGCTATATTTTACATCAGTTCCTATATTCATTAAGAATATGCCAATTTAGCATGAATGAAGATGCACCATAGTATTTCATGTTATGTTTTGTAAATCTAGTCTGGTCAGTCAATATGAATCGAGCATTAACTGGACGCCAGTGAACATGTGAAAGACAACCAAGTTGACACTATGTACTGAGAATTGTATACTCACTGAGTTAAAAACTTTGGTGTGTTGACCAAGCATCTCTATTTTGTCTACTGAGTGGTAGGTGAAGCATTTAATGCATCACTTAGGGTATTTTTATATAAAAAGGGCAATGTGAACTCATTAGTTCACCCAACGTTAAAAATAAATTTGCAGATCGAAGAAGAGCGATTCAGAGCGACTACATTATAGAGTGATTCACAACACTTTCAAAGCTACTCCAATAGATTTCAAGCATTCACAACAAACATCCAGTGATTATCTAGACTCCCCAAGTTAATAGGCTATTTGCAAAGAAGCCCTAAATTAACAAACAATGGAAACCACTTCACAAACCTCGAAGATCAAGATGGAAAAGGAAAATAAGGTTGTTTTAATAAAGAACTCAACTTGTGAGGAACCTAAAAACAAGTTTTTCCCTGAGGTTGATGTTCAACCCGATGACAAAGGAGCATTTTCAAGTATCCCATCTAGGGTTTTATTGGTTCAAGACATCCATGCATACATCCACTACAAAGTTGCAGAGATTGGAAACTTTAAGCTTGAGGAAGCTTATCAGAAGATATGCAAGGATGGTAACCTGAGGGACGAATACAAGCACATTAAAGTGAAAGGGTTAACCAATGCCCTACTATTCCCAAAATATTTCAAAATAGAATGGATTCACATTGTGCTCAGCCGAGTTCATGACGAAAATATGTGGTTAGATGAACACAATCCAATCACAAAGGATGTAATTCACACAGTGACTAGATACCCTATAAATAAAAAACAAAATCCCTAAGACATCCTGGATGCCCTGAGATTGAAAATTTAACTGGAGTTGAGTGGGATGACAGAGGTCTGAAAAAAAATTCAATCACCGACCCTAAAATTAAATTTGGTGCGTATGTGATTGGATATAAAATATTTCAAGCCAGCAGATTGAACAACATTGCTTATGGAGCAGTCAAAACTGCATACAAAATAGTGAAGAAGGGACTACAAATTTATCTAGCCAAGCTGCTACTGAACCAACTTGAAGAGAACATGAGAACAATTAGATCAACTTGATCTAATACATGTAAGTTTGGTTCCCTACTAATGTGCACATTATTTTACTTGTAGAATTTCTTTCCTTCTGTCGGTAATGTCACTTGGAACACCAACCGACCTATCACAATATAGATTAGTGATTACATTAAATCACTAGGAGATAATTTAATACATCTATTGGATGCCTACTTTACATCATTCAAGATTAGGATGCAGAAGAGGATGAGAATCCCTGCCCAGTAAGTTTATCAATACAAGGATGAGATATGTTTTGTAGTTGATCAATACAACACTCATCAAACCTGCCAACCCAAGAACATCATGGTTACCACCATTAGACTATGAAATTGACATAGATATGGCTACAAGAGATATTGAATCCCTACTGAATGAACCATTTGACAAATATTTAAGAAGATTTGGCACATATGAGGAAACCAAGTCAAGAATTAAGAATGGTTTAGAAGTCAAGAAAATAGGAAGGAAGAATACATGAATGGTGAATTCACTTCAGAAGAAATTTTTGGTAACTGATGAAGAATTGGAACAATTAGTAGACATCACCAAGGAATAGACACATGTCGGTGTAAGTAAAGAGTTAAGTGATTCAAAGTCTATAGAATCATATGCAGAGGCACCACAGGCCAATAATTTTTTTTTTACTAAAGTAACAACTGCATGTAGGACAAGGAGTAAAACAACAAAGGTAGACTCACCACCCTTAAAGAAAGGCACTATAAGAACATATCATAAAAGAAAAGTAGACTCAACCGAGCAACCAGCACCAAGACAATGAAATAAATATGTAAGAGGAAGAGAAGACAAGGATGATACTGAAGAAGATGAAAGATAACAAAGAATCAGAGTAGAAAAGGAAAAAAATAACACAGATAATTGATGAAATTGCAGAGTCAATCGTAAAAACAAGAAGTCTACAAAATAATAAGATTGGACAATGGGGAACTCTGTCTATCGAGAATAAGGACAAAATAGAAGAGGCCATCATTAAGATGATGGTTGTTTACAAATATGTACCTATATAATTTGGCAATCATATTCCACAGGAGCTATATGATAATATATTAGCTAGATTGACATATGCATTGCACACGGACAAACAAATGAGAGAAAGATACCTAGTTACATTCCTACCCACTTTCATAGTTGAAGAAATTGACTCAACCATGAAGGAGCATGCCAAGAATTTTTTTGCAAAATCCAGAGGATACAAAGTATTGCATAACAAGTTAGAAGATATTGACATAGAGAGAAATAAGATTTGGACTCAAATATTTAATGCACCCGAGTAGGTACTGGCTCTAAATGAGACTGCTCACACCGAGGAAAAGGAGGCCACACTGATCCCCGAGCACATATAAATCAACGACATCGAGGATGTCAATCCTATTGACTTAACTACAGAAGCAAGTAAATTTATGGATGATCTTACTGATATATTGAAATCATTAGGGGAAACACCAGTCATAACAATATAAGATATCACTTATGGTGATCTTGATGATGATGCCAAGGCTGATGAAGATGTCAAAAACTGCCACGAAACCAACAAATGAATAGAACACTACTGATGTTGCACAGACACTTGTACTAGGTAATATGCCTTACTTGATGCAAGTAATCAATATAATGACTGAATCACAATAGACACCACCTGAGACTGAAGAAAACATACCAATGGAAAAAGGTGATGAGCAAGGGGAGAAGACAAATACCAGTGGAGAGAAAAACCCAAGTGATGCACCCGCAGAGAACACTGCAAATGCAGACAAGGCATCAGGTTAAGAAAAATTTGAAGTAGAGACATCTACAACTGACCAATAGGTAAAGACCGAGCATCCTAGCCAAGGAGCCACACCTCCCAAGTGATCAATGACAAAAACTGAGAAACAAAGGCTCTTGCTATAGTATCTCATTCCCCTACTTCAAGCAACATTTAGAAGAAGAACAAGAACAAGAAAGGAAGAAAATCCCTAGTCACACTCGATGATATCATAGACATACCCTACTGTGATCCAAAAAAACTTGATCCTGAGTCCCTAACAAGATATGGGGAGCTATGCAAAAGAAAAGCACTACAAGACAAGCTCAGAAAGGAACACAAAAATTCACGAGTCTGAGAAACAACGAAGGAGATTCTATTGCAAGTAGTTCCTGACACCAAGATTGATCAAACTACACCCATTATTGATCAAATTGTAGGTCTAACCGAGGCAATCACATCTTAGAATGTAGACGCTGAGAAGGTCATTGAGGAACGAGAAGAAGAGAAGTGTCAATACAAACTCACCGAGAAAATCAGCCAAGAAGTGGCAGAGAAAAAGGTGAAACTTTCTGAACTAGTAGCTACATTAGAACCTATTATTTCAGAAGTAGTACCTTAGTTAAAAATTTGTGCACTCTAGAGCACTTCACTATTGATCATAGTGAACAGATAGCTAAAATAGATGAAAATCCAAAAGCTATAGCACTAATTCTATCAACCAATCCAAATGCATTCCAACTGCATTATGAAAAGATTATTGAATCTAAATGGTTAAGACTTGAAATAAAAAAGACAGAAAGAAAAATTAGAGATGAAGTAACCGAGCTAGAGGCCATGTTACTACCAAATCTCACATTGCTGTTAACACACATGACAATGGAAAAGACTCTAATTGCCACCCCAGAGATGTCAGTAACAGAAAGAATATATGACATGCACGCTCAAATCACTTTGGAGAAAATGATCCTAGAGCACTTAAAGGAGAAATGGTACAAGCTGATGGTAGCCATTCAACAATTTCACTCACACATATTTGACAAGCTATAAGTTCTACATATTTGTCATTACTTTCAAAAAAGGGGGAAACATGTACATACATTGTATCTACATAGCAAGGCATGCACATAGGGGGAGTCATTGTAAAGGTAAAAAAATTGGTGTATATAATGTATATATTAGTTTTTTACACTAATGCCAAAGGGGGAGATTGATAATCCATAAAGGATCACAAGTTGTCATTAGTATATAAGTAGACAGTTTTGGTGGGTCGGTCATGATCACCGAGCGACAACACTCACCGAGCGCAATGATCACCAAGATTTTTTGAACACTAAGAGATAACACAATCACCGAGTAGTATATCAACCAAGTGACATCACCAAACACCAGTATACAAATCCATCACTGAGCACCAGTCTACACCGAGAGACAATATTTCACCGAAAAAAGAGGATCTCACCTACACGTCAGCTAAAGCACTTTAATCTTTTAATTTTTTTTTTTTACCTTGATAACCATTTTTTATGGATCAAGAAAAGTGTTAATTATGGATGTAATTAGTTAACTGATTGTATTCATGCAAACTAGGAGATCAAGGTCAAGTTGTAAACCTTTGATCTTAGAGTTTTTCAAGAAAAACATGAAAGCTAATTAGGTCAAATATTTTGTATATAGATTTAATAATCAACCAAGAATGATATGATTGTAGTTACCAAGAATATCTATGGATCAGACAGATAGTTTCATGCACAAGGAGAGATAAAGGAGGATTCAGTTTATAAAGAACTACATACAAGGCTACCAAGCAGAATAAAGGTATTATACATCACAATATGGTAATATATATTTTGTGTACTTAATGGATATATAATCATCAATTTTAGATTGCAGTAGTCAGGTCATATATTTTGTTACTCTCTAACAATTGCAGTGAACAAAAAAATCATTTCACAAGGTGGACTTAACAGTCTTTTTTGTAAATCTCTTAACCGAGTGCACACATACATTGTGTTTCTAAAATCTCTTTAGTGAGTAGACTTAACAAGTCTGACATGTTACTCCTAACAGGGTAAGATCATCAGAAGTGATCACAACTTGTAGCCCTAACAAGCACCTTCCATTCTGCAGATAATGAAGCTTTGTGGGTTTCATCTCCACCACAGTTTTTACCTTCTAACAATGGTTTCTATGTGATCAAATACTTGTGTCATGTGTAAATGAGTTTCATGAATGTTTCAATGTTTGTTTACATGCATTTACATTTATGCTATGATATTGCATGTATGAAGTAGAAAAGCTACAATGGTCAGTTATGCAAGTAATGAGTACTAAGGTTTAATTTGTAAAAGTTTTTAAGGGTACTAATTCACCCCCCACCCCCCCCCTCTCAATAAACACCCTTCCATTATTCCAACATAAAGAATGTCAGATTGAGAAGTTGATCGGGTTCATACCAATCTGTGTGGTCCAATGAGAACTCAAAGTTACTATAGTGATAGATATTTTACGTTGTTTGTTGATGATTATTCTAGAATGATGTGGGTTATATTTTTAAGGGATAAATTTGAAGCTTTTCACATGTTTAAGATCTACGAAGCTAGAGTTGAGAAGGAGATTGGTAAGACCCTGAAATTTCTTAGATTTGATAGAGGAGGTGAGTTTACCTCACAAGAATTTACTACATATTATGAATAATAGGGAATTAAAAGACAAATGTCATCTCCTAGAACACCTTAGCACAATGGTATTGTTGAAAGAAGAAACAAGTCTATTATTGATTGTGCTAGGACATTAATGATTCAAAAGAGTGTTGCACAAACATTTTGGAGAGAAGTGGTGAGTATTGTTGTTTACACATTGAATAGAGTTCATTTAAACAAAGGTACAGTAAAAAATTCCCATGAGCTGTGGTATGCTCGAGCGCCATGTGTAAGTTATTTCAAATTTCTTGGGAGAAGATGCTACATAAAGAGAGATGAAAATACAGGAAAATATGACCCAAGAAGTGATCAAGATATATTCTGAGGATAATCCTCAAAGAAAAAATCCTACATATGCTTGAACAAGAGAAAAAATGAGATAGTGGAAAGTGCAAGTGTAAGAATAGATGAAGTTTCTGAGGAAAATGATGAATCTAGCAAGAAGGAATCTGAAGACTATCATGGGTTTGTTTATGTACAATTGATGGAGCAAGATGCTGAAAATTAGGATGGACAAGTCCATGAGGAGGAACCAATACCAATGGTTGAAGAAACTCCTAGATATGAACTGGTGTTGCCACGGTATGTAAAGTTATGGTATGTAAAGTTAAATCATTCTCCTAATCAAATTATTGCTGATAGAAATGTTGGTGTGTTAACAAGAAGAAAGGAAAGATAAGGTACTTGTTTGTTATCTAAACTTGAACCTAAAACAATAAAATATGCATTGAAATATGAAGATTGGTTGAAAGCTATTGAAGAAGAATTGGAGCAGATTGAGAAGAAAAATACTAGGACATTAGTGCCCATACCAGCGAACAAGAATTTGATTGGTACAAAGTGGATTCGAGAAAAAAGATAGATGAGATAGGTGAAGTGGTAAAGAACAAGGCAAGATTGGTGTGAAAAAGGTATGCACAAGAGGAAGGCCTGGACTATGGTGAAACATTTGCACCTATGGCCAGACTTGAAGGTGTAAGGATATTTATTGCATACGCTTCTTATAAAAGATTCAAGGTATATCAAATGGATGTTAAGTCATCTTTTCTTAATGGTGTTTTGGAAGAAGAGGTCTATATTGAACAAACTGAAGGATTTTCTAACTCAGAAGGTAAGAACAAGGTGTGTAAATTATAGAAATCTTTGTATGGATTGAAGCAAGCACCTAGGGCATGGTATGAATGTTTGCATTCATATCTGATTTCCATTGGTTTCATTAGGACAAGAGATAACAATAATATGCATTTGAAGATTGAGAAAAATGATAAGTCATGCTGATTATAGAGATATTTCTAGATGATATCATTTTTTGTGGAAATGAAGAGATGAGAAGATCATTTGCATATGAGACAAGGAAAGAATTTGAGATGTCAATGATCGATGAGATTAAATTCTTCATTGGATTGTAGGTTCAATAGATGAAAGATGGTATCTACATAAGCTAGTCCAAGTATGTAAAGGAAATATTGAAGACTTTTGGGTTAGAAGACTTGAAACTGGTTGTTACCCTATGGTAACCAGTTGTAAAATATCAAAGGATGATGATTCTAAAGTGGTGTATGAGACACTTTATAGGTCCATGATCGGTAAGCTATAATATTTAGTGCACAATAGACTAGACATAGCACAGGCAGTTGGGTTAGTGGTAAGATTTTCCTCTAATCCTTAGAAATCTCATTTGGTTGTTGTAAAGAGAATTTTCAGATATCTTAAGGGAATTGAAGATTATGGTCTTTGGTATGGACATAAAGGTGATTTCTATTTGAATGTGTTTATTAATGTTGATTAGGCAGGTAATATTGATGATCAGAAGAGCACAAGTGGAGTAGGTTGTTGATATTTTCACTAAACCATTGCCTAAGGATACATTTGAGTATCTAAGAGGTAGGTTGGGGGTTATTCCCCTATCTGAGTTGAGTTAGAAGATGTAGTTGCATCAATCCTAGTGTATTCATTGAATATATTTTGTACAGATTGGTGTTGTGGGGCTACTCCTTAGGGGGAGTAGTCTATGTAGTCATGTGTGTTCAGTAGAGCTAATATCAAGTGTGTTTGAGGCCGTTGGCATTGTTGTAAAAGGGGGATAATGTATGCTAAAAAAGAGAATGTGTGAAGTTCAGTGAAAGGGGGAGTAATTGTCGAACAGGTGAAAGGCAAAAGTGGAAACATTTTTTGTGAGTAAGGAAGTGAGTGTTGCCATAAATTCCAAAGGGGGATATTGTTGGCATATCTTATGCAATTATGGTACATGAGTTTTGGAGATGTAATGATGAGATTTGATTATAGGATGATTAGATATTATGTTGTCATTGATGTCAATTATTGACTTTGTGTTCTTAGCATGTTGCCAAGCATAGTTATGATGAATGAAGGTTGCAGTGAGTTTTAGTGGTTTCTATCATTAGGGGATACTTAGGTGTGTCTCAAGACATCTCATGTATGACCGCTACTGTTGAAGTGATCATATGAGAAAGTTGTGATCAGTTGAAGTCTAAAAGTGCAATTGGTAGAACAATTAATGACATGTGATAAATGATTTGAATGCTTTGTAAAATTTGGTTTGTATCTTGTGACGTAGTCATGGGATATGGTGTAAAATTGTATTTAGATGCTACATTTGTAACTGCAACTAATTTTAGTAACTGGTGTGTAGGATAGGTGAGCGGTGAGCTAAGACAAAGTTGTTAAATAGGTTACATTATTTTTGTTCTTGAGCAACAAGTGATAAATCTTTCATTAGTGATCAATGTTAAAGTTGTGGTAGGATTGATTGAGTTAGTCATGATCTGGTGATGTGTCTTCATGATTGGAGGTTCTGATTTGGAATCACATTGCTCGATGCTAGCATGTGGAGAAGATTCTTGAGGAAGCTTGTGTTTGGTCAAAACGTGTTTGACTCCTTGACACAACATTCTATGTAAATCATTGTATTGGATGACATGGTCTTTGTAAAATATTTTATGTATTTAATTTTTTTGTGTGGCACATTGGATTTGAGTAGGATGTTTTGAAATTCTAATTTAAGGGTTTGATCAAGGCAGTGGACTTAAAAGTCTAGTATACAATGGATGAAGTTGAAGGTTATGAGTGTTGATCATGTGTTGAAGAAGTGCAATGTAAAGTGTGAGTTGCGATCAAGCCAGGAAAGAGTTAAGTATGTTGAGAAGATATTGTGTTCTTTAGTGGATCTGATCAAGAAGAGGTAGTGATGTTCTACATATCATTTTTCTATTATTCCCTAACAATTGCAACACATTAAATCCCTTAACAAGGTAGATACCAACATATCTTTTTTTGTAAATCCTCTAACAAGGTGACACTTTATCAAGTGTTTAAAGTCCTCTAACAAGGCTACTCTTAACAAGGTAAAGGTTCTAAAAGGCCTAAGGTAAAAACCTTAATCGGGTAGCACCTAACAGTGGTGTTGTAAACTTTTAATAGGGTTATGCTCCTCACAAGGTGTACTTCAAAAGAGTACATCATTTAGTTGGTACTAATCTCCACTGTGGTTTTTTCCCTATTTGGGTTTCCACGAGATAAATATGTTTGTCAATTTTGTGGATAGATTTGGATGCTTATGATTTTCATTTGATTTTATTAAGGTTAATCTTGTGAATGTTGGTTTATGTTTGAAGATGGAGAAGTTTGGATTATTTGCTAGATTACTGATCTCCCCTCTCAGTAATTTGCCCTCGGAACTAACACTTGATAAAAAATTTCTCATGCATTGATCTACTTTACCATGAGCATGAGTTTGTATCATAATCCCTCTAAAGTCAAGGATAAATGCACCATCCTAAAAAGTTAGCACCTATAATTAGATGCTTTATTAGACCCCATTTTCACAATTTTGAGATTTTTATGTCTATTATGCTTGATCTAACAACCTAGATCTTTTTCCTTTGGCATGTTCTCTTTATTCCCCACTACTCCTTTAAATTTGGTCTCATTTTCCTAAGTATAGGATGCCTAGGTGACATATACCCTTACATTTGGGCTTAGATTATGGATGACTTGTTATGACATTTTTGTTGGATTTTCACATTTACAATTGACCTGCATTTTTTTATGCCCAAAATATTGTGATACGGTATATAAATAGCCTACCTCACCTCATTTTGGTAAGTAAGGATTAAGATTTCAAATGTTCTATAATTTCACATATAAGCATTCGAGATCAAATTTCAATAATTCCTTAAGCATCCTAAGGAATTTTGAAGGAAATATTCTCCATTATAGCAATCTTATCTCCCATGATGTCCAAGTAGATGAGTTCTCAATCAAGAAAGATGATTCTTTTGTCTATATATATGCATTTCATTCATCCATTCTTAAAGGAAAGAGTTATTAAACATGGCAAGATTGAATATCTTGGAGTGAGATTTATAGATCCACACATTTGTGAAAGGCATCCTTGATTCCTCCTAATTTTCAAGATTTTGAAACTACTATCAAACAACATATAAGAATCTTCATGAATATGTGCAATCTCAATATCCGTTCATAAAGGTATACCCATATACAAGGTAGATCTAATATTTAAATTTACTATTACATGATTTCCTTTATGCAATTTCATTTCAATTTTAAGGTTAATTCCTAAACAATGGTTTGACTAAGGCAAGCCCCTTTCAACCTAACGATTTCACATTTTTTGTGTGCACAAATAGGTAATGGAGCTTCTTTCACAGATCTAGAAAGTACATGATCTAACAGATGAACTCTAAAAGTTTCAGGCAAAATTATAGGGTATAAGGTGACTAGGAAACCTATACCCTAAAAAAAATCTTTGATTTTAACCACTGGTTTATACTGCATTGTAGTTTCTACTTTTTTTATATTATAGGTGTCTACCTGATCTCTATCCATCTGTTTCTACTAAAAGTTGTCATCTAGTTTACCTAGTCTTCTATTTTTTATTAGTCAATCCCACTTCCTCAAATTCATCTCATCGTAATCATAATTATGAAGGATTATTGCACTCACTTAGCACTTAAGTCCTACCTGAGCCTATTGGGTCTTTTTCCTTTCGATTGTGCAATTAGGAAAAGGTGGATCACATACACATCCTTATCAACCCTTGTATCTACCTTATTTTGTACAATTATAATAGAAAATCATATGCCTGAGTCAAGAGTGGTGTTTCATGAAATTTGTGACACCAAACCTCAAGTTCAAATCAAAGATAAACTTGGGTGGGGAAATGCATCATTGGACTATTAGACACCAAAATAATTTGCAGATTCTAGGACATTCTAAGTTGGTTATTGGTACTAAAAATAGATGTGAATGAAGGTTTATAGGGATAAATTCAATATAGATTGTGTTTGTAAATTATAGGATTTTCTTAGAGAGTTTATTTTATTTGTAATTATTTGAGCTCATGTGTCTGTATCATGTAAACTTTTTGAATGTTGTAGTTCTGATTTCATTACAACAATATAAATTAAACATTTATGTCTTCTATTTTTATTTCTTTCTTAATTTTTGTTGTGTGTTGGTTTGTAAGGAGAGTACCCTTCATCAATAATGAGACCTAATCTTCTAATAATGAAAAGCCTAATCAAGCTTAAGAAAGATAAGGTGATTAGACTATTAGACACCAAAAAAAGTTGCACTTTCTAGGACATTCTAAGGTGGTTATTGGTGCTAAATATAGATGTGAACGAAGGTTTATAGGGACAAATTCATCAATATAGATTGTGGTTGTAAATTCTAGGGTTTTCTTAGAGAGTTTAGTTTATTTGTAATTATTTGAGATCACGTGTCTATATCACATAAAATTTTTGAATGTTGTAGTTCTTATTTCATTGTAACAATATAAATTAAACATTTATTTTTCTATATTTGTTTATTTCTCAATTTTTGTTGTGTGTTGGTTTGTAAGGGGAGTACGCTTCATCAATAATGAGACCCAATCTTCTAATGATGACAAGCATAAGAAATATAAGGTCAAATGTGCCTATTGTAAAAGACTTTGTCATGATGAGCATAAATGTCTGAATAAAAAAAATGATCATTTGACCCACATTATTGGAAATAATAATATCAATGTTCTTGAATCAATAAAACAAAGTTTGTCTAATAAGGATAAAGAAAACAACAAGGAGAAAGGAAAGGGAAAGGCACTTCCAACATTTGCTTCACAACCATCCACTTGGGTTCCTAATTCAGGTGCAAGACATCACATGGCTTCATCAAATGATGAACTTACAACTTTGGAGCCATCTTCTATGCCTTCTATCTTGATTGGAGATGACACTATTGTTAAGGTGTGTGGAAGAGGGTCCATTGATGTGGGAGATGAAACGTTCCAAGATGTTCTTTATGTGTCCTCATTTTCAACTAATCTCCTACTAGTACATCAACTCACTCACATAGGTTTAGACAAGTAGGTTGAGTTCTCTCTTGATTCATTAGTAATTCATGTGTTGCATAATGATTCTATTGTTGCAATTGGAAGATACAATCATTAGTCATAAATTTATCTACTTTACCACTTTTTTCTTGATCCTCCTTCATTTTTTCTCTCACTCATTATCATGAAGTGGGTAACTTGTAGTATTGGTGGTTTGGCCACCTAAACTACAGCTACTACTTGGCATGACATAATTATAGGAATTCCTCCAATTTTCTTTTCTAGTAGGGATGCATTCTTGGAAGCAATCCAAAAGAAAATTTTGACAACCGTAAAGCTTGGAGAGATTCATAGCTTTTGGAGTTAATACACAATGATTTGGCTGTACATCTCCATCTTTTATTAGAGCTCAATATAGTTTGACATTTATTGTTGACTTTTCCAAATATGCCTTTGTATATTTTCCCCAAAAAAAGTATGAAGTCTTTGATTCATTCTTGAAATTCAAAGAAACTATAGAGAAACAATATGGAAAATATATCAAAATTCTACATAGATATAATGAGGGGAGATATGTCAACAATAGATTTTAGAAGTACATTGTTCTTTAGAGGACACTAACTTGTGTCATATAGTTTTGTATAGTACATAAAAAAAATGGATTTGTAGAACAAAATAATTGGACCTTGAAAGAAATGATCGATTGTATGATGCATTTTAAATCTTTTGCAACACCATATTGAGCATAAGCCATTAATTATGCATGCCAGTTAAAAGTCTGTCACAAAGTTGTGAAGAGACTTACTCCCTTTAAAGTTTGGACTAGTTGAAGACCCTCAATTAGACATTTTTAAGTGTTTGGTTCTCATGAATGAGACCACATTATAGTAGAGAAATGCAAGGCCATGGATCCATAGATAAATCCTTACATATTTGTTGCATACCTAGATGATGTCAAAGGTTATAGGTTCCTTGATCCTAACACTCATAAGTTTCTCATTAAGAGGAGTGTTCTTTTTTAGGAGAGCCATTCCAACTCTTCTTCTATCACTTCTCCATCCACTGTTACATTGGAGACACTACATCATGATGATAGTTCTTTTGAGGTTCTTAATCCTTCTTTTTCAGATAAGGATTCAGATTTCTCCACTTTAGATGGTGATAGTGATGATGATGATGATTGACATTCCTACCATAGTAATCATGTAGAGGATGATGATTCTCATCTAGATTCTCTAGTTTTATGACCTCTTTGGGCTCGTCAAGCACTAGAGTCAATAGGCGACTAGGTCGGTGATCTTCCATATGCTAGAAGAACAAGCTCACAATTTCAACAGACTCCACATATCTTTGTTGCTCCAACTTCTAATATATAGCCTAAGTACACTCTTGATATGCTCTCTAAATTTCACCTAAATTTAATTATGTCTACGTTAAAAATTGAGGCTAAGTGTTCTTCACCTTTGGTAGATAGCACTAAGTCTAGACAACTAGTTGGTGTGTGCTAAAAATGTTTCACACTTCTATGAATTATTGTATCCAAGATTGCTCAAGAATGAGATCTCGAATGGCGACTCATAGCTCTCTATTCATGGAGTGCAAGGGTTTGTAATGGAGGCCCTCAGATTGACCTAGTTTGTGCCCATGCAAGTACACCAT
>MU226831.1:1083960-1108333 GCA_018584345.1 Thuja plicata | reverse complement strand
GAGCTTAGGAAGAAGAGGAAGAAGCGTGAAGGAAGAAGAGAAAGGATGGAAATGGGAGACTAGGAAGACATGGGAGATGTGGAAGAAAGAAGACCAAGAGTCATTTTGTGCAACTTGATATCATTTACGTTCATTTGGATGTTGAGCAACATGTCATAGAACTTTTGGGGAGATCTATTTAAGTTTTTATCACTCAGGAACTCAAATGTGTTCGTTTTATTGACCAACTAGATGCATTAACATGTTTTATCATTAATCAGGCACGCAAGACACTAATCAGGGAGTCCAAGCAAATAAATGTCTTCAAACAATGAGCAAGGGGCAAAGCAACCTTGCGCATGAACAAGAATAGTGACATAGTATTCTACTCCATAAGAATTCTACTTGTGTATGTTCTCAAAATGTTTTTCAATTATGCGCATAGTCCTAGAAAATAAAATTTTGGTTGCACTATGGTTCATAGTAATGGTTAAATCTGCAAGTTTTGCAATCTCAAGTGGGTGAAATCCAATCCCGGTGCACCAAGGTTTTGACATAGTCCGAGAATTTAATCAATCAGGAGCTGCTGAGGAGATCTGACAACCCAATAAGAAACTACACCCTTGGAGATTTCTTCCACAAGGACATGTATATAGTGGTTGTTGCTACCATGGCAAAAATGGCTATTACCGCTTGAGGTTCTATCCACGTGGTTTACCCAATAAAGGGAATGTCCACTACGGTTAACCCTCTCTAACAAGGAAGATTCACAATATGGACCACATGGGAACTTGATTTGGATTCAAGGGTTCCAAGTTTCTAATTCTCCCAAAAGGGAAAAGAACATAATCCTCTAGCCTCTTCACCTCACCCAAACATAGCAAGCAAGATTAATTGACCCACTAATTTGAAATCACCTCACCCAAGGTTCGTATATCGACAACAATGACCACCAATCTCAAGAGAGAAAGTACCAATCAAAGTTGAAGATTAAGCCAAGTTTGAAGTAATGACAAATCCTTCCATACCTACAAGGGTATCTATCATCAAGAAGAGCTTCGCATGAAAGACAAGCAAATGAAGACCACTCTCTCAAGATCCCCACAAATAGTGTTCATAGGGCCTAATTACTATGTGAAACATATATGCAAGAAAGCAAATCTAGGTTCAAATTTTATAGCACCAATTGAAAATGTGATCTATGAAAGCAAGAAACACTCAAGATAAACACATGAGAGGTTCATTTTTATTTCCAAAATCCAAATGTTAAAGAGGTGCAAAAAAATACCTCAAGTCCAAAGCAATGTGAACATTTTTTTGTTTATCCACACAAGTCCAAAGTATTCAGCAATAGCAATAGCAAATCAGAAACCACCAAAAATAGTAAACATTAGTGGTTATAAATGTGTGCTAAAAATGTGTCACACTTCTATGAATCATTGTATCCAAGATTGCTCAAGAATGAGATCTCGAATGGAGACTCAAAACTCTCTATTCATGGAGTGCAAGGGTTTGTAATGGAGACCCTCAAATTGACCTAGTTTGTGCCCATGCAAGTACACCATAAAATGAGAGATTCAAAGAGGAAAAACAAGAATGCTAGTCTCTATGATCATCAAGTATGCATGAAAATGAAAATGGAAACTATACTATATGATAACAATGCATGATTAGTCTATGAAAGGAAATACAAATGCAAGATTAATCTATGAAAGGAAACATGAATCTAATCTAACATGCAAGTGCAAAATTAATCTAAATGGATTGCCGTGGGGAATGAAAGAAGAAGACAAGAAGAGAGAAGTTGCAATATCTAAGCTCAAGTGCTCAAAATCTCCTCCAAAATTGCTCTCCAAACCTGCAGCATAACATTAGCCTAAAATATTCATTATCAAATGAGGAGAGGTTTCCTTATAAAGAGAAATGGACGGTGGAGATTAAGAGGCAAAAATCAAAGGTTGTGATTAAGAGGCAAAAAGCTCACCACTTAGGAAGATGTGTAGAAAAAGAAACTTTTATTTAATTTATTTCCTTTTTATCAAATAAAGTGCTTTAAGTGGGGATTTTTAATTATTTAATTAAAAGAGGGGTTTTCTTTTAATTAAATAAATTAGAAGAATTTTATTTAATTAAAAGGAAGATTAAATCTTTTAATTAAATAAAAAATGATCAAACCTTAAGAAATATTGAAATAATTAAATTAATTACGATTTGATCAAGGAAATTGATTTGAATTGAAAATATTGCAAAGCATTGATTTAGGAATTTGATAAATTGATAAATGGGGGGCCTATAGTTGAGGCGACCATTTTAGGGTGCATACAGTTGGTAGTCACATATTATTAACTCATACAAGACCTTACATTCCTATGTTGTAGGCATTGTCTCTCAATGAATGCAGAAGCCTACAAGATACACTAGAAACCAACTAAGGACATTCTTCACTACATTTAGGGTACTCATAGTTATGTGATTTTATATGAACAAGTGTGTATAATGACTTGGTCGGATACATAAATTTAGATTGGGTAGGAAATTATCAGGATCACAAGTCTACTTCAAGATATTGCTTCAATCTTAGTTCCAGTCCAATTTTTTGGTTGAGCAACAAGGAAACCACAAATGTTCTTTCATTAATCAAGTGTGAGTATCAAGAAGTATACTAATGTTATTTGACTTCAAAACATTCTCACTAAGTAGTCATATTATGTGACAACAGAGTGCCATACATAACTCTCATAGTTTAGTCCATCATCAAAGGACCAAACACATTGAGATCCACATGCACTATATTCAGGAGTTGTTTCATGACAAAATCGTTGATCTCAATTACTATTCAACATCACATTGGATTGCTCACATCTTCACTAAACCCTTCATCGAGAGGAAGTTCCTTCATCTGTAAGCTTTGTTGGGGGTGTGACAACTGTCTAGTTTTGGGAAGGGGAGAGAGGGGGGCCTCTCTCTCTCTCTCTCTCTCTCTCTATTTGTGGGGGACTTCTTTTTTGTCTTGGGAAGGGGAACTATTTGAATATAGGTATCTAATATAGCATCACTTTTCAGGAAACATCATCTTTCACCCACTTAAGATGTACTTAAGGTAGAGGTTTTTGTTAAGGCCTTGAAATATCACCCTAACTTAGGCATTATGGCATACTAATATCGCATGGTAACAATGGAAACCTTCCTGAGTTGTGGGTGGAATCTGATTAAGAAGGAATCTCTGGGTTCTAGGTCGGTTCCTATTGGATTTGGAATATCACATATGACTGATTCTCTGAATGGGGAAAACGAAAAAGATAACTTAAAACTAAATAAATAAACTCAAAGGTGATACACCAAAATGGATTGAGATAATCAGAACTTCAAACCAGTGCCCACAAGACACACACTACTGAGATTTGCAATAAACATTCACTACTCAACGTATAGGTTGACCTAAAAACTCACTGTTAGGGTTTGCACCACAAACAATTAAAATATGCCAACAGACATATAGATTCTGCAAAAGGTTGTATTTTGACAACTTAGAGAAGGAATTAGATTAATTCATTTATCTATGCTATAAAACACATTACACTTAAATGCAAAAAAATTGAAAAGGATTGATATCAAAACTCAGAAAATATGTGAATAATGGGGAACTTCCTTTATTTTCTTCAAAATCTGGAAATTGTTACATGCCAAGATACAAAACATGACAAGGAATAAGTTACATTCACTTGAACACAATCTTGCATTAAAACTGAACCCATGGTTACAAAATGTATGCTAAAAGGCACAAAGGAACATATATGTTCACAAAACCACCTTCTCTCCAAATTTTGAACCCCTAAAACTGATTATCAAGTCCAGATATATACCCTCTCAAGGCTAATTTTGAAAATACAATGCCCTCCAAAAGTCCTCCATATCAGCTAGAAACCCTAAGTATTAGGCATAATTCATGCCTTAACACATGCCCCTAATGTTGGTATTTTAAAACATACACCTTTTAAATACATTACCAACATATATCAACAAATAATACATAATCCCTAACCCCATAACACATAATAACAAGACCTAAACCCATACACAAATCCAAACCCATGCCTTAATCCTAATGTCGATAACACAACCCTAGGTCAATATGACCAATGCTATGCAATCAACAAAATATCCACATTGTAGCAAAGTATAGACTGTCGAGCTATTGCCGTGGCACTTGGAAACTGAATGTTGTGCACTGTAGAGTTCAATGCATTTACTCCTCTGAAAATGGATTCCAAATTTTAACAAAACTTGGCATTATCCTAGGTCTTCGCATTTCATTTAGATTTGGGGAAAATGTGAGGGTTTCGAAACCCTAGTCCATGGTGCTGCCCATGCTGAGATTATGGCATTTTTTTGGCTTCTCTATGCTCGATTTGTTAACCTAGAGTTCATTACTGTGATGCGGGAGTTGTATTGTAGCCTTTGACGCTCCTCTTTTTTTGTTGATGGGCTAGAATATATGGTTATCTGTGGTTTTACTCCATCTTTGTCTGCAACTGTCAATTGAGCATGAAACTCAGGATCCAACTGGAAGTGGGTATTGTGATGAAGAGCTCAGGCTCTTTGAATGTGTTTGGAACTGGAGTGCGTGTTTGAACTTGGCTATCGAGTTGGAGTCTATTGTTGAAAACAAAGAGCTCGAGCTCTTTGAACACCGCAGGATCTTAATGTTCTGGGTTTTTGGCCATAAATCAATGGCGATGTTTCTTCTTGTCTTCATGGAGATCGAGATCCACATCATCACATCTCTGTGTGTGAACTTAGAGATAAGTAACCTCTTTTCTCGGTTTTGCATTCACATGGTTTTAAAAGTCTTCCGTTGTAGGCTTTAGCTTTGATGCCTCTCCATGATTTTTGCAATGACTTCTGGGCACTTTATTTTCTGCTGTTATTGCTGCTCAACTCAAGCCCTTTTCTTGAACACCCATTGTTAGATAAGTTTATGTTGTGGCTTGGACAGCTCGAGCTTGTGTTATGCTTTTGGGAGTAATTATATCTGTTGTTGTTTATGATGTATCTCTTCTATTATACTTATATTGTCGCTCCACTGTTGTTCATCATTATTGTCTTCATGCTGTCTTCTTGGGGTTTATTTGTGTTTTTGTCCACTGTCGATAGTGACCATCTTGGTTTGAACATTACCACTCTCTAGTTGGACCGTGGTTTGAAACGAGCTTGACATTATTCAAAAGATGTTGTCTGTATCCATTCATTGACTTTATGCTCCACCTTGCAAAAATGATAATGACAGTGTATCAAATTGTCTTTGTGACTCCTATAAGAAAGTTATCCATGGGGCTTCAGCATGGGCTCGTGACACCCATGGACCACATTGTGAACAGAGAGCCCGATACTTTTAAAATGCATATTTTCTTCCATTAAGCAACATTGTTATTTCATTTGATGTATATGCATAACCTTAACAACTAATAATACCGTTGTTTACCTTCTTCCTTGAATACACACTGCCCGTGATAACAAATAATAGCATCATTGATACCTTGGTAGAAACCTATAACAGTGTTACTGATGTTTTGTCTCTTAAGATCACACTGTTTACTCTTTTTTTTTTGCATGAATATTCTTGCAAAAAAGATATCACTATTATTTGTTTCTCTTATTCAAACATACCAGTATTCATAACAACATTAGAATGAACTCTTTATATGATGTCAACAATGTTTGAATTCTTTATATGCATTACTCACTTTGATCACACTGCAATTCAGTTCTTCTATACATGCATATTACTTTGCAAAGTAAATATCACTGTTATGATCCTATACACTTTATAACAACATTACTGTTATCCCTCTTCTCTTGAATATGCATTGTTATTTGATTTTCTGTATATGCATTTTCATTTGATGACATTGATGTACATCCATACTTTGTATATGCATAACTGAAATGTTGCTAAACATTGCTATCCATCTTTTATGTGCATAATTCTTTTGATAATAACTAAACGACACTTCTTGTTAGAATATCACTTGTTTTGTTCATGCATAACAGTAGTCATCTTTTTTAAACAACATTATAATTGACCTTTATTGTGCAAATCTGAATAACAGTGTTACCTTATCATATTATTGCAAACAACAATTCATCTCCTTCTTTGCACATCTCTATTATGAGTTTACACACTGTCTTTGTACACCAGTTATTACAACAGTATTTGATTACTCTGCACTTTGGTATCAACAGTGTTTGAATACATTGTTATTGTTCCTAGATGACACCATGAGCATAATTTCCTGCCTTGCACATACATCTTCTGTAACCTCTTTTCATTGCACTAGATCATCTTATAACAACATTACTATACTCTGCATCTTGGCACCAATGGCATTCAAGCTTGTAACAACATGCCTCAACCTTGTCTTCCAATGTTACTCATTCCATTTTTGTAGCATCTTTTCAATCCTTGAACTCATGAACTCCTAGCATACCTCTTCTTTTGATAATGCATTTTGTGAGGTTCAAGCACAGGCTCGTGACACTCACTGCACTTTTCTTTGTTCTCTGCTATTAGTGAATTCATAGATCATATTCTCTCTGCATTAAAATGCATTTTTGTTTACTCTATTTACTCAGACAACTAGCTCCTAAATGCAGAAGATCCTACAAGGCAATGCATGGACCCTTACTCATGCTTTCTTTTTTGCAATTGTTCCTCTAAGTTTCCAATATGAAAGATGTAATATGAAAGAACATTCCTCTATCACATTCAGTTTGATTGCACAATGTAATGATCAATTATGAATTTGAAAATTTGAATATGATCAATACTTAGAGTACAATGTAACTGATAATATAAATGCGATAGCAATGTATTTCATCTTCATTAGTTGAACAATAATGTTTAAGAGGTGTACCTTTATGCAATTTTTTATTGTTTATGATTATCATCCTGCATGTACAAATTTAGGATAATAGTGTTAGTATAACTTTTTAAACTTCCTAGATGGTCATTTATTTTGCTATTCCCAATTTTTTCTTACAATTTTAATTAAGCTTACTTCAGATTAATAAAGTGAACATTAGTATGAGTGGGTGTAAGGTGCCAACATCTTCCATGGGAGTTAAACTTGCCTTTTTAGGATATTATTGTGGTCTCTCTATTGGTTGTATTTGCCTCCTCTCCCATCTCTCATTTTCTATATATACTCATGCCTAGCTAGTCTTGTTATTCCATTGCATTTTAATTGCATTCCATAGATTGTGTTGTTGTATTTTCCTAATATTATTTTTCTTCTTTAACATTTGCAATGCTCTCTTGGAGACTAATTGTGCTCTTGCATTCTCCTAATGCTATTTCTCTTTAGCACTTGCAATTCTCTCTAAAAGGTTAAATTTGTGTTGTTATTTTCATCTTGTATCATATACATTTACAACTTTATTTTTATTTGTTTGTGCTAGTTATTCTAACTTATTCATCTGTTTAGATTCTAACATACAAAATAATACATTGAGAATTCTATTGAGTAAATAAGCACTTCCTAATTTATTTAAAGACTTTGTCAAGTAAATTTATTACCATGTCAAGATAGGAAATACACTATTTTAATTTATTTGTTACAACTAGAAATGCAATACATTTATTTCATCTATTATATGAGAACTCTAAAGTTTCTTCTCAAAATTTTATTTTGCAGAAAAATACCCTTTGAATGAGTAATCTAATGAAATTATGGAAACATAATCAGCTTCAAGAGTGCAAGTAGAGATGACCTAATATAGTGTATGGAAATGAGAGTAAAATTGTTCTCTACCCTACCATTATGGCACTATCAAGTTATAAGAAGCTCTAGCCATCTCTTGAGCAATGAGAGCCAACATAAACTCATTTCACCCAAGAGTATTCAATCCAAGTGAAGGAGAATATTTTGAAACCAAAGAAAAATCTGAATCTACAAGCTCCCTTAGTTTCCCAAACACAACCACAAACTAACACAACACAATCATAATCACAAGCTATGACCCACAAGTGATAAATACAAAACAATACAACAATTACAAGAGACATGTGCATAAATCAAGAAAAGGACGAAGGATTAATTTCTTTCTATGTAGTTCTAGAGGTTAGACTCCTCTTTGCTCCATTATTTCTCCTCGCAGTTGATCAACTACATTGAAAGAGTTGCTTCTTCCCAAGCCTCTCACACATTTCCTTAGAAATTAAAGAGTAAACTCTCCCAAAAAGAAAACATCCCCAAGCTCTTCCTCCATTTGAGGATAAGTAGGGACTCAAACTTGAAAACCTTGAATTAGGAGATGACACTTGTCACTTTCCTTTTCCTTGCAGACATCACACTTTCCCACAAATTCACACATGCGTGAGACTTTTTAGGGATGTGTAAAGTGTACTTGTACACTTATCCCAACCAACCTTACAAAGTGGCTCACACATTGGAGTGTTGTTTCTCTTCCCTAGTTCTTAAATGAGCTTCGAGGAGTAGGATTAAAGAGTGTCAAGTCACTTCTCCAAGCCTCAAAACTATACGTTCATCATTCCTTAAAATGATGAATTTAGAAGGGTCACATGTTAACCCTAATTTAAAATAAAATTAGAAGGATCCCTAACATACAGGTATTCAACTTAGGATGCCAAAAAATATAAGAACACATAAAATTCAGTCCTTTACAACCCTATAAAGACCCCAAAAGATTAAATCAAATACGATAACAATTGCAAACAAGATATTGGAAACAAGAACCCCTAACCCATGAGTATTGTTTGATGTTTGATTTGGATAAAATGATAATACAATAACAAGACACTAGAAACAATTTTTTTATTCTCACTTTCATATACTATGAATTTTTAGATTAATAAACAAAGATATGCTAACATAAACAATCTTTTCTTAATCTACCAAAATAAGCAAAGCTAAATCTTAATAAAACTAATAAATTCACATATGGAATTAGATGCTTCACATATGGAGTCAGTTTTAACAATAGCAGTAAAGTTCTCAATGTAGATCCCTCCTCTTGCTTAAAGGGTTAAGATAGTGGGATAGGGATAATACAAACTTTTGTATTTTATCCTTCAGTTTTTTAGAATTAAGAAATTCTTGTCCATAGATGCAAGCTCACTAAATAAGTTATACATGTTTAAGACCTTTTGAAAAAAAAAAGCTGTTGCCATAGATGCAAGTCTATTAAGTTAAATACATGTTTCACACATGAAGAGTTGCAAACTAACCCAACTTTAAGTACAACAGAACTACAAACTACTAGCAAATAAAAGAAACATTTCAAAAGTTCTAAATGGTTAACAAGTGGAAAAGGAACCAAAAAAAATAAAAAATAAAAACACTGTAAAACCACTTGACGTAGTTGAGTGAGGTTATTATAGAGAATTTGGAAAGCGAGAATCCAAGATGACAACCCCATGAAAACATCCCAATTACGAACTTGATCCCAAGTAGAAAATTGAATCTTTTAAACATGAAAGAAATGACAAAAAGTGCCGTGCTCAGCTTTTAAAAGAAATAGGGAATACTAGTTCTTGCCATGTGGATGAATCTTGGAAGAGGGTATCTGAGATAAAAAGTAAACAGCAACTTGTATGAGAAAGCAAAGTGAGGCCCAAGGAAAAAAAATATCAAAGGAATGCTCCACTTTATCTTAGAACTTCGAGAAATCCTAAATCAAAGATTTTTTAAGACGGAACAAACAAAGATTCATCGCAGAAAGAATGAAAAGAGAAATGCAAAACAGATAATACCAAACATGTAACATTTCAAGGTAAGTACATTGAACAGACGAAAAAATCATAACATTCGGCTGAAAATTTGAAGTTTCTCTTTAAAATCATGGTCCCAATTGCTTCAATTGGGATGCTAATCACAACACACAAGTTAATAGCGAAAAGGAAGAAATTATGTGTCACAGTGAAATTGTGAATAATTGTCACGACTCTTCAAATTTCAAGAAGTTTCATCCATTTTCTCTAACTTAGTCTTTTTCTAACACAGGACAGAAAGGAAAGATACATGCAGCCAGTCAATCGCAGATCCACATGAGACATAACCTGATTGGTTCGGAAACAAAGCCCTTAATCTCCATCAGTTGGAATGCAATACAGATATGTAAGGGAGGAAACTAAAGTTTCAAAAATATCCTGAAATGTTATAAATAAATTGCATCCAGTCCATCTTCAATTCTGTGCTCCAAACTAACTAAACCATAAAATACTACAAAAAAGCGAATCAAATGCAGAGTATACCTTTGTGTAATAAAGGGTACCAACCACACGAAATAGAAGATAAAAGTAATAGAGATTTGACCTTAATCATGGCAGCAGTGAAGTGTATAAGTTAACGAGCTGGATTCAAAGATTGAAAAATGCTTACCTGATTGAAAACAATGCTTACTGTATAAAAAACCTGATTAATAATTCACCATATCCAACTCTTTTAGGTAGCGAGTATGCTTTGTGAGAAACAAGCATCCACAATTATCAGGTGAAATGCCAATTCAGCTTCAGGTGAGGCTGCTTATAATGCTTGGAAAAATGATGCATTAAACAGGAGTTGCTCCTTTATAAGACTAGAGAGAGTACAAAGAAAAATGAGCTTTAAAAAAGGAAGAAAATTTGGTGGACACATAACACATAGTGCTCTCTCCTCAGAGAGCAGTTAGAACTTGAAGGTAACATTCCACCAGTACAAAGAAATTTAAAATTTGAAGTCAAGAATTAAAGATCGACACAGAGTCAAGGAAGAACAACCAACATGTTTTAAGTTGATGAAGGGGATTCAAATGGAGAAACTGCTGCAGTCATCTTCCTTGGGGATTGATCAGCTGAGAAAATACTGCATTTGTAGTTGCACCTTCTGAATCGTGTTCACTTACCCCAGTATGCATGCCAGTGATACTTTCTTCAAGATGCTCTGGATAAGGAACACGCAAGGGAATCTCATCAATTCGATTAGTGCTATTTTCATCTGGATCACTCAGCCTTGCAGTCTCCTGAAGTTGAAGGGCATACTCCAAGTTCCATAGAACATCCCCCATGGAAGGCCTGTCAATACCTTGGTCTGCCAAGCACTTTTCAGCTGTCTCTCCAAATTTTCTCAGAGAGTTAAAATTGATGCTTCCAACAAGCTTAGGATCAATTATTTGGTCAAGCATGCCTCTTTGCTGCCAATGCATAGACCACTCTGCTATATTTACTTGGTCCCTTGGCAATGCAGGATTAATTGCTGGCCTAGCACATAGTACCTCCATTAGAACTACTCCAAAAGAATAGACATCAGATTTCTCAGTCAATTGCTGCCTTCTAAAGTACTCGGGATCAAGGTATCCAAAGCTACCCTTGACAACAGTACTCACATGGGTCTGGTCCAGAGTAGGTCCAGTCTTTGAAAGCCCAAAATCTGCTACTTTAGCCACAAAATTTTCATCTAACAGAATGTTTGTTGTCTTCACATCACGATGAATGATACCCTGATCTGCTCCAGTGTGAAGGTAATGAAGACCTCTTGCGGACCCTATGCATATATCAAGCCTCTGTTTCCATGACAAAGTAGGAAGATTAGACCCATATAAATGACTCCTAAGAGGTCCATTTGCCATATATTCATACACCAAAATCATCTCACAACGCTCCTCACAGAATCCAATAAGAGAAACAAGATGACGATGACGAAGTTTAGACAGCATTTCGATTTCAGTACGAAATTCAGCAATCCCCTGTTCTGAGCTTGGATTACCCCGTTTGACAGCAACTTTGGTACCATCTTCAAGGACACCCTCAAATACCTTACCAAACCCACCTACACCCAGGATTAATGTTTCATCAAAGTTTTTAGTGGCTTCTTGTATCTCTGCAAATGTGAAGTGGCGACCAAGACTTGAAGGTACAGAAGAACCATGGCTCCCTGTGGATTGTTTGCTTTCTTTGCTTCCTATTGTCTCTGAATTTCCACCATGTAGAGGGAGAGGCAACCAAGTTGTAGATGTGCTTTTTGTATGAGATTTTCGACACTTAAAGACCATGTAGATTACTGTTAGCAACCCGAGAGCTGCAAAAGCACCTACAACAGACCCAACTATTGGACCGACCTTGCTTTTCTTCTTTTCTATCTTAGAGCCATTTGGAGAAAAAGATCCAGCAAGACTCTTGTCAGAGTTGCTCATCTTCATAATTTCCAGCCCATTTAATATGGCATTGTTAACTGGAACAATTGTCGCACTGGGAGGCCCAATTCTGACATAGAGATTGTTTGATCCAGAGGACTTGGCTACAAAGTCTCTATATAGAGGCTGCGCCAAGGAATTTGTTGCCTTTGAGATATCAAAGTCCTGGATTGCAATGTCACTGTTAATGTATACATTGAAGTACAACAGATTAAGTGCTTTGCTCACAAAATCACAGAAATGCATGCGAATGAAATATTCATAATTGGGATCCACAGAAAACTCCCAAGAGATATTGAATTGGGGATTTAATGTGTCCGAATCAGCCATTTCCTGAAGTGTGGCATATACCATTCGAGGAGCAATTTCTTGGGTAACTAGACTTGTGTATTGTATAGTGCCACTTGTATTAGCACTTTTGGCAGCATTGCCGAGAACAAGGAATCGTGTATCTGGTTGCCAATGCCTCGAAAGGGTGTCGTTATCAGGGGTAATCTCAGGTCCACCCATATTGAATCTGTAGACTGTTTCTAAAGCATGCGAGGATGGATCCTCAGAAGTTGGGGAAGTGGGTACAGATTGAGGTGTGTTTGACATTAGATTGGATGGAACAGAAACAACTTCTATGGCATTAATAAATGCTAGGGAATTATTTGAAGGAATAAAGTTGAGGACCAAAGTATTTGAAGCTAAATTGATTAAATATTCCTTAGACACAGTCGAGCCATTCTGGACCGTAAAATTTTTTAAGAGACCAAATTCTTCAGTCGCTACAGAAAAAATTGCAGATACTAGATTGTACTTCTGATAAGAGAAAGGAAAGAAATGTAATCGTACCCAGTGCATGCCCTTGTCCTGAATTCTGAATGTGTAGGTGGCCTCTGTAGTGAATATTCGGGCTGTCAAATAGATATCAGTCAGGTTACCTGAATTGGAAGCTGTGGTGTTGGCAAATATGGATTCCTTAGCAGTTATTGACAAGGAAGAAGAGCTAGTATCTGAGCTGAAGGTCCTATTGCCAACAGTTGTGTCCTTGTTTGATCCACAATCTATAAGGTAGTTGTCCGTTGGAATGAAAACAGCATCAGATTTTGACTGATTAATTGAGAATACTAACAAAAACACAAAGAAGCACAAAATAAATCCCATCTCTTTTCTCTGCTCCCCAGTTCGCCTCTTTAATTTCACCCTCCTTTTTACTTTGCTGAACTACAGAAAGGGGGCAAATCAGAGTTGCAGCTCCACCGGCACCAAACCTTTGTATGTTGTGGGGAGAACCCTCCAATGGTAAATCTTCTGTCCTCTGAATGGTTGCAAGCTTCAATATATATCCATATCCATTTGTGTTGTAGTCCTTTTACAAGGTATGCAGAGCTGAAACTATTGGGATTTTGCCATATGGAGGACTAAGGCAATTTCTTTTGCAAGCAATGAAGAGGTGTGTGATGACAGGGCTTTCCTTATTGACAGGGTTGGGCTTTAGGCGATTACTACAACAATTCAGGGTTATCCCGGAGCATTCTATGCTAATTCCTTACTGGAGAATTTTCAAGCCAAGGGCTCACCAGTTCAAATTCAAAAGGAAAAATCTTCGTTGTAGTGCATAGATTAGAATTACTTACCTCTAGCCAACTGCTCATACCATCTTTCACATACATGACGCCACCATCTTTCACCTCCTTTCTACACAGATTGGATACAAGGAGTGAAGCTAAAGCTGAAACTAATAAGATTTTACCATATGGAGGACTGCAAGCTATGAAGAGGTATGGAACAGATGGTATTTCATTATTAACAGGGCTGGGGTGATTACTAATACAATACCGAGTTATTCCAGAGAATTCTATGCTTACTCCCTTGTGGAGATCTTTTAAGCCTAATCCTCACCAGGTCAAAATCAAAAAGGAAAAATCGAAGTTACGGTGCATAGATTAGAATTACTTATCTCTAGGCAACCGCTCGAAAAGCCATCTTTCAGATACTTAAGGCCACCATCTGTAACCTCCTATTGAGTTTCCACAGAGATTTGACACCTATTGGAGCCAACCCAATTACAGCCTTGAGCGGGTCAATGAAATCATTCAGAAGAGGGAAACCAAAACCCCTTGTAAGAATTTCTCAACCATATATATTAGTTTCATAATCATGAAAACCTCAATTGGAGCCGGTTGTTTCTATAAAAGCAGAGCTTCAAATTTTCGTATAAAGCTCTATATATTTGTCACCACGCTTATTGCTAATTGCAGTCCTTGGACCCACATCCAAAAATCCGCATTCACCCGGCCGGCACGCCTGCCCACCAAAACACAAAAGGAAAGAAAACCATTTCAATATTCAAATCCATTGTAAATAATTAAAAAAGGAGAAAACCCAAACCAATCTCCAAAATCTCCTTCCACACTGATCTGACAGCCTTCCTATTCATGTTCTCCAACTCATATTCAATCATTCTCCCTCATTTATTTCGTCTTACCATTTGGCATTGCAAGACTTGTAAAAAAAAATTATGGAATTCGGGAGTTTACACGAGGCAACAATTATTGTGACTGATTGACCCACAATTGTTTAGTTTGTCTGCATTTGTTGCAGGAGCCACCAACTTAATTGTTTTGAGATACGCAACAATAAATGAATGTTGTAGAGGTCGAGGAAATATTTGGTGGGTTACATCCAGAAAATCAGATAGAGTTACTTTGAACGAAACTAAATTGATTGAATAAATCTCTTGTTGTTGACTTGGCATTGTCAGCGATGGTTAGAGGAATCCAAATCAACATATGTAATCCTGCCGCCTGCTTATTTAAGCTTGGAATCCTTCAATCAAGAATGCCGACATAAATTAATGGATGAAATATAAAATTAACTGCCAAGAATGTCAATTGCCACATTAAAATCTAATGTCATCTTCATGTCTTTTCCGTTATGGCTACAGTCGCCAAGTGCTAGGTAATTCATACTTTATGAACTCATTAAATATCTTATAAATATCTAGATTCTTTATCTTGAATGTCTAGAAAGTATTTAACAATAGCGTTTCGAAGATTCTACACATAAAGATCTAGATTTTTATATAGATGTTTAATATTAAGTTCATTAAAAAATTATATATTATTGCAATTATAAAATTGTTATTTTAAAAAAAAAAATCAACATTATGTCTTAATAGAGTATATGTATATAATGATAGAGTGTGTAATTTTGCATGAAATGGGTTCAATTTAAATAATTTTATTTGTAATGATCTTTTGTTTATTGATTTATCTTTTATCTATATGCACGTCTCTATATATTTGGCCTATCAATTTGATGATCATGCTAATCTGTATAATGATCCCCCAAATAACACTTGTGTATCATGATCTAGTTTTTATTTATTTATTATTATTATTTTTGTGTCTCGAGTCAAGTCCAAACTCTCAAGGTCATCCTTAAAAATGAGAACTTAACCTACATTTAAGAAAAGTTTCAAATTTTCAAATTTTCAAATTTGGTCATCTAACTCATTTGTACCTTTCCCACTCAAAGCTTACCAAACACTCATTTTTACAATTTGATGTCACGTGTTAGTATTTAAAGACATTTAGTTCATTTATTTTAATCATCAAAGAATATTGACCACAAATATCTCATTTAGATGTCTTCTCTCAACTAGAACATTGAAACAATAATCAAAAGTTAAATAGGTGGATTCGATACACTAAAAAGAGCAACAAATTTATATTCAAGTATTTTTTTTCCTGTCTTTAAACCTATCTATTGGTAAGGAGTTAATTGAGACACAATGCACACTTGAGTTCAATCATTACACAAACTATCAAAGTTATTTTCAATGCTGCCTATACCACAAATTGAGAAAACAAGCGAAGTGTAGTAGTGAATATAAAGGATGAAAAAGAGCAAAAGAACAAGATTTGGCTAGGATGAGTTTGTAGGTAAAGGACTAGTTTGTAGTCACATATTTGTACTAGACCCACAATACTATCCTTAATTACAAAAGAGGTTAGGAACATAACCATGGATATTTAGTAGATAGAGATGTCACACTTTCTAAGGAAAAACATAAGCACATTTATGATCTTTATCAATATTATCCATTCTTCAATTGCTGAACTAAGTTAAAGGTCATCATTTCTAATATAGCATTATATACATGTGTCAATTTCATCTCACACTAATATATCTATTGTTTAATCTATGTTAAATATGTGTTTGTGTATGGATTCTATTATAGTAGCCTAGAATTAAAATTGGGAAATATTCATTTTCCTTTTTATAGTTGGTTAATCTAATTAATCCTACATAACCTAACTTTCATCCTCAGGTTTAATCACATTAGGGAGTTTAAATATGGACTTTTGTGTAAATAAATAAAAATAGACATGAGCTCCCCTTTGCATCCTTGTCCTTAATTGGTCTATCCTTGTTTCTAGGGTTTGATGAGTGTTTACCTATTTTACCTTTCAGAATCCTTTCACCTATCTTATCCACCTTTACATTGGCCTTAGGGTTAATACTGTACACTCATTTCCATATTTAATATACTTCCAATTTTTTATTTTTGAATCTTTAATATTTATCATTCTTTTTTATTTATATCATCTTATCATGGGCATCCTTTTGCCCTCTATTTCCAAGCTTACTTCTTATGGTTGTGCTTTATGATGATGTGTCTTTTGTTGCTTATGATAGTGACATAACTACTACTTAATCCCTATATATTTTCAATACATGTAGGATATTGACATATATGATATTATATAGGACAAACATATATTTTGCACATCTCATAATAGCTCTCCTCCATGTGCCTCTCTTACTTCATATTCCTTCAGTAGATAGTGATTTAAAGACACATGTTTCACCTTATTTAAACATGATGATACACCTTCTCTAATCAAGATACACTTACTGATTTGGTATTACCAATATATGATTATTAGCTTAGTGATGAGTGTAATTTTCTCAACTGAAAACATACAAAAAATTCATATATGAAAACAGTTTCACAAAATATAATGTCAAATTTCAAAACAATAAAACTAGTTAGCTAGCCTTGCAATGAAATGACACCAAATTGAACATGAGACTTCATAGAACACCATTGAAATGTATTTTTTTGATATCTAACAACATATTATCCGGTATGAAACTTGATCTACAACAAGAGAAAATAATATAGATTCTTACACAGTAATATTCACAAAACCCACAAACTACAACAAATCTAGACTATCTAATTTACTCCAAATGCCACAAACTTGTATTGTTCAATTTCCAAAATAAAATTATAGCATATGTGATATGATACAAACATGAAAATAATATAATAATTCTTTAACACAGACACAAATATTCAAAATTACCAGTAATCACACAACGATGTAGTATAGCTCACTATACAACAACCCATAGTGCCAAAACTGCACAACACTAACCAATAATACCCATACTTGATTTTTGATAATTGGAAATGATGAGATACAAAAAATATATCATAAAATACAATTAAATCAAAATAGAAACACCTCAAGAAAATTTTGGAATCACCGCAACAACACCAATCAAGCCTTGCATACAAACAATGAAAAACTGTTGGAACTACTAATATCTTGAAACTTCAATGCAACCTCTTGATGAAGTTGATCTATGTGAACAATGGGGCTTCATACACCATCCACCTAAAAATTATGGGTTTTTATTCATAAGGATCCACTCTCCAAAGAGTTTTCATCCACTAAAGAATATTGCAAAACATGAGCTTCATAGAGTGAGAGATTGATCTAAATAACAATGGCATAAAGATGAATCCCACCAAATCCGCTTTGTATTTATCATGTTCCTAGACAACTTGGTGGGATAATCATTAATTAAAAATATTATAAATTCTTCGTCCACTCTTGCTTTCCAAATTTTCTCTTGTTGGGAAAAATATTAATTAGAATATTACAAATTCTCCCTCCACTCTTGCTTACCAAATTTTCTCTTGGTGGGAAAATCACTAATTAGAAATATTTCAATTTCCTGCTCCACTCTTGGTGGGAAGGTTATTAATTAGAAATATTTCAAACTCCCTATCATGGCGTAAAACCCAACACCTAAAATGACCCTCCAAATAATTAATTTAATACTTAATAGTCCTCTTAGAAATAGAAATAGTTGGAAAATATAAAATATTAACTCAATTAATTTCCCTATGCTTTCCCAATTAACTCATGGGAGAAAAAAAAGGGTATATGTTTGTCAAGATCCAATTTTGAACAAAGTGTACATGACAAGTCTTCATTTCCAAAATATATTACCCTTAAGCAATTGCAACTATATAGCTCCAAGATTCTCATGCCAGAATGGTTTTTCATGATAAATTGTATGCCCAAAATCGAACCTACATCAATGAGATGCTCCACCCTTCTTTCCTTAATGATATAATATTTCTTTACACTAGCCTAAAAATTTCTTGGAAAGTGCACCTATGATGTGTAGTAGTTGTTAGGAAATAATGATTCCTAGTTACATTTAATCAATTTCCTACATAACACATGAGACAAAAACATGCATACAAACTAAAAATTATGCATAAATCAAATAGAAAAGCCACAAGATAACACAAGATATACCCTAGGAAAACCCTCATAAGGGAAAAAAATAGTCTCAAAAAGTATCCACACTACATCATATTATTCATCCATAGAGTGATACAAAACACTTATAGAGTTATAATATATACTCCTAGAATATCAAACCTCTCCCATACATCCTCTATGTGCCCATGCATGAATCCAAAAATCATGTGTCATGCTTCACATAAGCACTTCTCACAAGGACTCAATAATAAAAACCCATTCAACCATCCAACTCAAACCACTAACATGTATTTACTTTTATAGAAATAAGATCACACAAATACAACTAATGGTAAAGTAAAACCACGTACCATGAAATCAATGTGAATAAAATATCATTCATCCCTCATTTAATATTGGGTACCAAGTTTCCACCTTGTTAAATATCTTTCACCAATATTAAATAATTAGCCCAATGTGACACACACATAAATATAATTATAAATGTTACAATACTGTTGGAACAAGATATTGTACACTTTACATAATGTTTATAATGTTATATCATTATTATGGGTGGTGCACCAAGGGGAACCTAAATGAGCGTGCATAGCTACATGTGACATTCTTGGGGCCACTTTATGTCTTGTATTATAACACTGGGAATTATGCTTAATGTTGGTGTTATATTGTATTTATTTAATATTAAAGAAAGATATTAATTGTACCATCCTAAAAAGTTAGCACCTATTATTGGTGGCTCTAATTAGGATTTATAGCCCCTCTTTTATGATTTCAAGGTTTTTTTCCCATTTTGCTTTATCCCGACAAGCTGTAATTCAAATTGGGGCCTATGTTCATCATCCAGAGTCCCTAGAAAACTTTGGGACAAAATCCTAGGGTGCACAATATTTCAAATGTTGTGTACTTAGGTGCACAATGTTCCAAACATTATACACCCAGGTATTTTGTTTCAAATCAGGCCTGGAGCCCGATATCAGGGTTTTTTTATTCAATTCTTCTCCGGTGGTCGACCTGGCTTAGTTTTAGATCCTGAAATGATGGGAAAAGTATATAAACCCTATATCTCTCCTCATTTCAACATCTCCTATCATATGCAAGAAATCACAAGTACTCTCAAGCTATCAAGTGCAAACATTCATTTTCATATTTTCAAGAGTATTCAAGCAAGCTAGGTGATTTCAAGATCTCAAGCCAAGGCATATTATTCCTTTTCTATCTCATCAAGGAAATATTTTTCAATTTGGATCGAGATTTTATATCTCATGTTTGTGTCTTAGTGGAGCTCTCAAACAAGATAATAAGATCTATCTTTCTCCATCATTCTTCTCTCTTTCCTTACTAGTGTGATAACTCAATTTTACGCTTTACATTCATATTTCAAGGTTAATTCCTAAATAGGGATTTGACCAAGGAAAACCCCTTTATCCAACCTATTTTCTCATTTTTCTATGCGCATGTACAAGCCAAGAAGTTGTAATTGCATATCTGAGCTCTGCAGATCCTTACACAGGTCTCTGCCAAATCTGGGACAAAATCACTATGTACAAAACATTCCAAACATTTTTCACCCAGGCACAAAACATTTCAAATATTCTGCACCCTCAAAAATAGGCTCAAATTTTTAGGACATAAAACAAGAAGGTTTTAGGACCCAGATCTGGAAATGCATCTGATTCCAAGATTCTAATAATAGAAAAACATCTCCTTCTTTTCTTTAAGGTACACACATTTAAATCTTCATTTCCTCTTTATTATTTGCATATTTAGATAACTCAATTTGTCCTCCTCAATTTCCAAGCAACAAAAATAATAGAATCCCCTAAGATCTAAATTCAAAATTGGCTTTGTATTCTAATGTAGCTTGTGAAATTGGGGAAACCTTAGATCTTATTAGGTGATCCCCATTTTCTATTGTACATTTTGGTGAACCCAACACTTGTTACATTCTTTTTATTTTGGTAGTTAGATCTCCTCTCTATACATTTTTTATTTATGGATCTAATTTGTCGTTTAGATATCTTATTTTTTGTTATATCTACTTCCATGCTTAATCTATCTCTTAGAATTACTTTACAATTTACATAGCTCCACTTAAGTATTAGATTTCCTTTGTTCATTGGTTTGGATACATCTTCTTTTCATTCTTTGCATGAGTGTTATTACATTGAGTCCTACCTATAGCATTCCTGTTAGGATAAGCCATAGACTTATGAGTTCCTTTGATCCTGAGTCATCTTTCCTTCCTAGGAATCTTGAGGAGGTCAAAATTCATAATATTGATCTTCCTCCACCTCTTGAAAATAAATCTTCCCATTCTTCTAATGATGAGGATGAGAGCTTAAGGGTTACACCTAGTCAAATCCAAAAGCTTTCTCATGACTTTGAAAAACTTGAACAATGGTTAGGTAAAGAGAATCCCAACCTTGTGGATATTTTTGTAGTTGGTGGTTTTAAAAAGTTAATTCATAATGATGGACATGGAATGGATTTCTTACATTCTCTTTCTCAATTTTTTCATAACAATGTTAATCCACTTCAATTTTGTGCTCAATAAATTGGTTACACTCAACCTCTCATTAGTGTTGAGCCTTCTAATCCCATTCTTACCTCAATACCGAGTGTTTCTACCTATATTGAACCTATCATAGTCACTTCCTTTTAACCTTATAATCCTATACATGTTCCCATTCCTAATACTAGTGTTCCTCCATCTAGTATGCCATGTGTTTTGTTATCTTCATCTATGACCACTTACAATAGTGCACCTTTTTCTTATTCCAATGTTCCTTCCATTTCACATAATTCTCCTAATGTTACCCACATATCTCCTTCTACTCTTTCCACTGAATCTACTGTAACATAAAAAAAAAAAACTATTTTTATTTTTAGATTGTTGATTGTATGATGATATGTTATGTTACCAAAATGTAAAGGAGAGAATTATGGTTTAAGAGGGTTTGAATTGTTAATTGTTATCTATGTTGATTGTATATTGCAATTATGTTTGTGATTAAGGGAAGATAAGATTCTCCTTTCCTTCACCCTCAAATACACAAATACGAGATCTAATTTTGATCAACCCCAAAGGGTTAATACACAAATGAATCCAATATTTGGAAAGAGACCAAGAAAGGGGATCTTAAATTCTGTAAATTAATTGATTAATATGATTAATGATAGTAATTGAAAAGAATAGGAGAAAGTACCAACCTTCCAAAGTGGCAGATCAAAGATTGCTATTTTTTGAGATCTGTAGACTGTTTCTGGAGATGCTGATAGTTGATACTGAACAGGAACAGAGAGACGGAAAAAACCCAGAAATCTTTTTCCATTCCGATGTCATCTTATGAAAAAGGTCGACCCTGTACCACTTTTTCCAACTCGATCTGCTCAACTCTGAAAGTGTCCCTGTTCGCACAGTTTGAAAGAAATCCAAAAAGGGTGTCCAGATCTGGCCTCAGATTTACAGTTCCAAACCTGTACCTGCAAGAAAAATGTTTGTTTGTTGGGGGGAAGGGGTTTGCCTTGGTCAAACCCCAGTTTTGGAATTAACCTTATAATATAATTGAAATTACAGAGATAAACAAAGTAAACACATAAATTCACCTTGCTTGTAATGTCCTTGTGGCGGATTCGAATCTGTGGATCCACAAGTATGCTTCAAAACATGGAATGTATAATGGAAGGATGTCTTCAATCTCTTGCTTGTAGATCTCCAACACCAAGTCTTGAACTTGACAAGGGCTTTGGAAGAAGATGGATGGAGAGATCACCAAAAGGGCACTTTTTGGCTTGAACCCTTCAATGGCCTCTAATGGATCTCCTTCATGCAAATGGATACTTGAGAATGATGGATGCTTTCTTCAAATCTTTCTCAATTTCTTTCTTGGACTTCACTTCATAAGGATACTTGATTCTTGATTAGAAGACTTCAATTGCTTGATTGAGGTTATTCATGCTTAGAGAAAATGAGAGGAGAAGGCTCCCTTTTATATGAAATTAGGGCACACTCTTCTAAGGAGGCCTACATAGGATAATTAAATCATCATTTAAGACTTTACCCCTAGGAGAGGACCTATATTAAATATAATTTAGGAATCAACCAATTCAGAACTTGAAGCAATTGACCCGGAAGCGGGAGAAAACTTTTTGTGAAGACTGACATCCCGAAAACCAAAAGTTCCAAGGATTTGGACCCTGGGACAGGGTCGAGGTCGGCCCTGTCCTAGGACAGGGTCAAGGTCGACCTTGTCCTAGGGTAGGGTCAAGGTTGACCCTATCCTAGGAGGTCGACCCTGTCCTCAGATCCCAGGATCACAGGTCAAAGACCCAGAATGCAGAATTCAGGTCATAAAATGGAGGTCAGAAAGGCAGGTCAGGGGGGAAGCCATGTCAAGATCAGGAACCCATTTAGAGGCACTTGTTATGACCCTAGACCACTCACTCGGAAGGATAAACCAGTCTCCTATGAAAGTGCTTCCATTTTTTGACTATACATTTAACCCCCACTTTAGCAAGAGTATGAGTTGAACACAAACTCTTGGTAAAGGAGAACATACAGAAAAGACAATCTTATTAAAATCAAAAGGGATAAATAAACCCTCAAGCCCCCAAGGGACTCAAGTCCTTATCATCCTTAAGATCCTGATAAGAGAGACATCACTTAGTTAAGAAAGGAGAAAAAGAGTGTGATTATCTCGCCGAATGAGAACTTGTCCCATTATGAACCACACAAAGGTATAAATAGAAAGATGGAGTTGAACTGCCTAGTGAATGTGGCTACTCACTAGTCAACCCATCAGGGAGATCCGTTCTTAAAGGGATCAAAGTATTTGTAAATTGAAAATTGGCGGGATCAAGAGATCTATGTAAATTTAAACTGGAGGGATCAAGAGATCCTAAAAAAATGTAAAAATATGTCCATGCTTTAAGGATTAGTTTCTTTTAATCCATAAAGGGAAAAAGTTTTAAATAACATGCTTTAAGGATTAGTTTCTTTTAATCCATAAAGGTAAAAAGTTTTAAATACCATGCTTTAAGGATTAGCTTCTTTTAATCCATAAAGGGAAAAAGTTTTAAAATATTTTGAAAACTATTTTGAATGTGTGTGTGTGCAAAAAGTGAGTAGAGTGTATGCCCCCAAGTTAAAGTCATTGCTAGCACTTTAACAGGAGCAATGATTTTAACGGAAACATAAGCAACTCTACGGATTACGTTTCCACTGCGAGATGCCCCCAAGAGTGGACAAATCACGGGAAATAAAACATACATAAGAACACAAAAGGGATCTACCTAATGTGGGGTTAGTACGTTCATAAGATAATATGTACATATATATATGATATTATTGCAAATGAATTAACATAATTCCCCAAAGAAAGTAGAACTACAATCACAAAGGAGGAAAGAAACTTAAGAATTACGAAGAGGAATCTTTTTGGACCACAACCTGGAGACCAAAAAGAATTAGTGCTACCATGTCAAAGATCCAAGCAGATTGTACAAGGAAAACAATTACAAACAATAACACAAGTACAACATAACATGAAACAACATATAGAAGAATGTAGATACATATAGAAGAATGGAACAACAGTTGCGATTCTTTTATCACCTTATAC
>MU226831.1:1064411-1079480 GCA_018584345.1 Thuja plicata | reverse complement strand
TGGATGGAGAGATCACCAAAAGGGCACTTTTTGGCTTGAATCCTTCAATGGCCTCCAATGGATCTCCTTCATGCAAATGGATACTTGAGAATGATGGATGCTTGCTTCAAATCTTTCTCAATTGCTTTCTTGGACTTCACTTCATAAGGATGCTTGATGCTTGATTAGAAGACTTCAATTGCTTGATTGAGGTTATTCATGCTGAGAGAAAATGAGAGGAGAAGGCTCCCTTTTATATGAAATTAGGGAAAACTCTTCTAAGGAGGCCTACATAGGATAATTAAATCATCATTTAATCCTTTAACCCTAGGAGAGGATCTATATTAAATATAATTTAGGAATCAACCAATTTGAAACCCAAAACAGCTGACCCGGAAGCGGGAGAAAACTTTTTGTGAAGACCGACATCTTGAAAACCAAAAGTTCCCAGGATTTGGACCCTGGGATAGGGTCAAGGTCAGCCCTATCCTAGGATAGGGTCAAGGTCAACCCTATCCTCAGATCCCAGGATCACAGGTCAGAGACCCAGAATGCAGAACTCAGGTCATAAAATGGAGGTCAGAAAGGCAGGTCAGGGGGGAAGCCATGTCAAGATCAGGAACCCATTCAGAGGTGCTTGTCATGACCCCAAACCACTCACTTAGAATGCTAAACTAGTCTCCTATGGAAGTGCTTCCATTTTCTGACTATACATCTACAATCAATAGTCTTGCTCAAATTATGTCATCTTTACAACAACAAATTACTTCCATGACTAAATCCAAGTTGAACATACCTACTTGTGATATTTCTATTCCCTTATCCTTGGATGTCACCCATGTTTTCATTCCTTAATATATGGAGATCCTTCATTTAGACACCTACAATGGTAAAGGTTATCCCTTAACCCATGTTAAGACCTTTCAAACTTTGCGTAGTGACTTTTCTCATGATCAAAGGTTCATGGCTAAGCTATTTACTAGATCTTTTGAGATAATGACTTGCAATGGTATTTCTCTTTTCCTCCCTATTCCATTGATTCCTTTCAAAAAGTTACCAATTCCTTCATTCACCAATTCCAAAATAATATTGGTCCTAAGATATCCTTGACTGATTTGATGCATTGTAAACAAGGTCCTAAAGAAAAGGTTACTGATTTCATTGGTAGATTTAACCATTTGCATGCTCAAATTTTTTGTTTTATTCCTGATATTGATGTGCAACATATGTTTATTTCTAATTTACAAAAATATATATTAGGGACAATATTTAATTTTTTTAATTATCTTCTTTTACTCAATTATGTGTAGTGTTTCACAATTATCAGTTTCAAGTGAGTCAATTTTAGAGAACCACTCCAATGGCTCCAGTTGATAAGAATGATTTCGCATTACATTCCTTTCATAAGTTTCAAAAAATAAAGGGCTTCATCAATATCAATTCTTCATCTAATCATGTTGATGAGAAAGTGGCAGAAGCATCTAAAGGTGTGGCTCCTTTATCATCTTACTTAAAACCTACTCGTACTTTTACTCAACTTAATGAATCTTTGCATAATGTGATAATGAAGTGTCTTAATGCTAATACGTTAACACTCCTCCCATTAACCCTATTGATCCTAAGAAAATTCAATCCAAATAATTCAATCCCAAATAGTTCTCTCAATATCACCGCCAACCTGGTCATGATACTAAAAAATATTTCCGTTTGAAATTTGTCATCTAAGACCGTATTGAATCCAATGCTATATGTTGAGGATGTGAATGATCAAGGAAAAAAATCCATAGTACCTCCCAATTAAAACTTCAAAATATATATTTATCCTTTACCCTCTCATTCCACTCATACCATTGAGTCTACCAAACCTTTTCCTTATTCCTCCCACGTTGTTGCATATGATGATGAATCTATTGAAGCCAATAATGTGGTTAATGTTATTGATCAAACTAAATCCAAACCTAACTATTATCCCTCACATGGACCCTAATTTAAAAATTCAAATTTTGGGTCTCCTCCATGTCAATCCTTGCTCAGATTAACATTTTGTTTGTTAATTATGAGTTGCAAACGCCTTTGAACTAAGTTCAAATTGGTTCAATTGGCTCAAACTAGTTCAGTCAAGAGCATACACACATATTTTGGTTCAACATAGTTCAAAGTTGCAAAGTTTTAAGAGTTTGAAAGGCTTGCAGGTTCAAGCACTTAAAATGGTTCAAAGGGTCCGAGTTTAAAGAAAGAAATTTGAAGCCAGTTCAGAATTTAAGGGCATGCAAGAGACCCGTACTTTTATCATGGAAATCCTCCAGAAATTTTTCTTATTGATGAGCTAAGTGCATACTTAGATTTTGAGTAGTGTATTGTTGCATCAAAGGTATCTATGACAAGATGATGTGCAGATTAGGGAGTTTAAATCAGGGATGTGTGATGCACATGATGGAAAATTACATCATCTTCATCTCAAGGCTAGCATGGGAATCAAAATAGAGCTCATAATTAGCATTGAGATCTATATTTTAGTGATAACAAATCTTGTTGGAAACCATTGTGACTCTGCAGAAGGAAAGTTTAAGCAAATTTTATAATAACGAATTTCCTAAAGACAAAAATAATCAGTCCGGTTTGGGGGCATAACTCACAATTCCACCGTTGGATCAAGCTGAATGTTAGATATGTTTGGGAAAAACTAATTATCCAGCTTTTCACTGGCAAGATTGTCTAAATTATATCGGGTACAGAAGTTTTGAATGACTGAGTGTGGCACTATTGAAATTGTGAATGCCAGTCACATTAGTGATAGAATGATGCTAAAAAAAATGAAAATTCAATTATCAAAGCTCATGGTTAATATTCACAAAGGATACATTAAAGTGACAAATCAATGTAACAGGTGTAAAGGATATCTAGCTGTCAACATAAAAAGACATATGTTGTGAAAGCATTGTGGTCATAATGTTATAGCTTACGGTATCAAAAGGGAGGTTATAAAAATGGTTAAAAACTTCTACTTTTTAAGATTCAGTTATGGAGCTCAATGTTGGGCTTGTAAGTCTATTTATTTTAAAATTATGATAGGAGAAGAGTTCTTGTCTATCTTCCTTTCCAAGAATATTTGTGTTGTAGAGGGGAAAAGGAGGAAAGTTAGATTAGTTAGGAATTTTTACTTGAACATAAATGAATTCTGCATATTTCAATATCAAAAAATCTGTTCTTTGAGCATGATTATTTCTTATTAATATATGGAAAAGATTCAAGACTTTGTTTTTGAATCCATTAGGTGCATGTGTCTCTTTGAAAGTGCATTATCCAATTCCATGTATTATTTTTACTGATTCAGAATGAGTGGATAATTCATGTTTTGATAAATTTGTTGTCTATTTAAATATCTCAAACCTTATTTGGATCATAAGTTGTAAATAACTTTGAGTCTTTGAATTTGTGATTTGTTTGTTTTTAGTTCTTAATATCACGCTCTTCATCCAAGAATAACATGAGCGACCTTATGTATTTTCTAGTTAAAGATACATAGATAAACCATCCATTCATTGCAATCCATAAGAGGGAGATGTACCTCTCAATTCAGAGGAAGGTTACCAATCTCATAGTAACCCATCCAATTGTTGGTTGCAGTTTGTCTTTCATTTTGGGCATAAAGGGTCAAGTTGTGTGATTATTTCTGAAAAGACAAATCTATTCACCAACATATTTTGGCAACTCTGCTGGGGAGAGGAATAGAAGGCTAGTGTTGCATATATTTCCTCCATTATTTTTGAATTATCTCTATGTGCAGGATATTAGCAACTCTATTAACGACCATGTCGATTATAAAGTTGATGAAAAAGACAAGACCTTATCCCACCCTCATGGAAATCTATCATGTGCATGAAAAAGTGCTACGCGAGATCTTGGATCAATTTAAAGAAAGCATATCTTATGTTGTGAGATTGATTATGAGCCTTGAAGATGATCACAATTCTACCTTGTTGTGGAGGAGCCTTTGTGCAAGATTTCACAAATTAAAGGACCTGCAAGAATATGAAAAAAGGGTGGCAAGGCTGAAGGAAGAGTTAACAGTTGATGATGAAAAGCCCTCAGTGATATCACTCACTTTATTTCTCGTATCTATCATGCCTTCAATGATCGAAACAACATCCAAGATCCCATGGGTAAAGATGAAGAAGATTTTCCTGAATCATCATTCTCTCCTAATATAGAGAATTCCAAGTTTGAAAATAATGATAATCATCTTGCTTTGGAGAGTTTTGTTTGTGAAATATCTCAGAATAATGTGCAACCAAGGTGGAATCTTTGATTTCTACTAAAGGAATAAATGAAGTTGATTCTTCATGTTTCAAAATCCATAATCAGCCCATAGAAGAAACTGGTTAGTTTAAAATTGAAGTTTGTGATGATGACAAGGCAAAACTACATATTGGAGAAGTTTCTTCTCATATTGAAACTTTGTGGAAAGAAAGAAATCTTGAAATTATCTTTCAGTCTATGGATAACTTAGTATAAATATTGAGTGATTGTCTACTTGGTGAAGAAGAAAAATCTCTTAGACAAGAGAATCTTTCTTTGAAAGTTTTAGCCATTGATCTATATCAGGCCGAAAGTGAAAAATTTGAATCTTTTCGACCGTGCATAGAAGCTGAGAAAAGAGTTGAATCGTCCACTTTCTTTAAGAATATGGAATTAGTAGATGAACACAAAAGCAATAAGTTTCAGCATGAAACCTTATGTCAAAATGGCAAGGCTTTTTAAATAGGGGAAAATACATTCACCTATAACCTGAGTGACTTTCAAGAAGGTGACCCTCTTGAATAATTAAGTGAAACAATCACAATCAAGCAAGACATAGTAGCAGAAAGTGAAATAGAGGAAAATCCTAAAAGGCTGGAAGATAAGCTTACTTGGAGTGAGCCTAATCCACTATACTTACCAGTGAGATTTTGTGGGGATATCACTATCAGGGACAATCCTCTATTCTAACCCTATGATTCCCCACCAAGTCATGAAGATTCCCTGTCTTCTTTTAGAATGGAGAACTTTTAAATGAATATGGATCAAGGAGAAGATCAAGCTATCAAACTATTTCAGCCCCAAGAACCATTTAATTTTTTAGCAAGCACCATGTCTCATGAGGAAGAGGTAATGCCCCAGTTCTTTCCAACCTTTGAAGAAAGGAATGTTCCTGAGAAAACTCTAGGTATCGATCCATCTTGTACCTTTGCTTTGGGTAAAGGATTTTTAGATTTAATTTTGTTAAGGGATGCTGATGTTATCTCAGTCAAGATTGACCCTATGCTTGAAGAAGCTTGTCTTTGTTTCGAGGGTATTTTGAGTTCTGAAAAATAATTTTGTTTATAATGGTTCAAAGAGTGTAGATAATCAAAATGATGCAATATTTCCTTCGGGGGTGTTTGAGCATCATTTGTTTTAGCTAGAAATTGAAAATGGTCTTGAAAGTCTCATGCAAAAAGTTGAAAAAAGTTAGGAATCTATGATGAAACATGGCTCTTTGGGCACAATGCTCTACTTGAAATGTTCCTATATACTATTCATTTGATTTCAGCACTGGAGAAGTCGCTAGATGACATTGGTTTGGAGCTTCTCTGTGTTGATTTGGCTTGACTTGAGGAGGCTTTGTATTCTAATGTACCTTTTGAAATTGGGGAGATCTTAGTGTGTGTGTGAAATATTGCACCTGTTACCTGCGACACAACACTTCAATAGGTCATTATATTAGTGGAAAACATCGTTAGATGAGCATATAAAGCACTGAAATTGACCTATCGCTTTCTAAATAGTAAGAGTATGATAAGCAACATAACAACCCTCCGATTATGCTACTATTAGTGACATATACAACTTAGCATGAAATATTTGAGTTAAAACAAAGAAAAATATCTCCTAAACATGCATCCTAACTCTAAAAAGCATGAAAATAATAATGCATAAACATGAAATCTAAAATATGATATGAATCTATGTTTATTCTAACAGCATAACAATGCATTTTTCTCTAAAATTATGGGCTTATTTGTGCTCAAAAACCCTTTCTATTTATAGAAGAATGAGGAGAGAGAGAGGGGACAAGGTGCATTAATGGAGTTGAAAAACTCATTAATGAAGTGTAAGAGGCATTAATGCCTTGGGAATTAATGAGACATGGTGGAGGCAAATACATTAAATGCTACATTAAATGTGAGCAATTAAGAGGCATGGGTAGGGGTACAAGTCAAGCTTGAGAAGGTGGACTTGAGGAAAGGAATCTTGAGATTCCTTGACTTTATCAAGTGGGTTGAGTCCTTAATCACTCCTTAAAGGAATGTGACAACATTAGGAGGTGGGTTAGAATAGGATTAGGATTAGGATTAGATTTAGCGAGGGTGAATGGGTTGGGATAGGTTGAAACCTAGAGTCAAAGTGGTTGAAGTGGGTTAGGTTGGGGTTTAGAGGAATATTAATGAATAAAACTTATTTAATTCATTCAATAATAGGAATATTAATTATTTAAGCTTTTAATAATTAATATGACTATAGCCAATTTAATTAAATTAATTAGGCTAGGGGAATGGTTTCCTTTTGCAAGTGAGCAATTGATTTAAGATTTTATTTAATTGCTAGCAAATTAATCATTTTAGCCATGTATTTGATTGATTTTGATTTTGGCTAAAAGTAATTAATTTAGTGATTTGATCACTTTAGGATATTAAATTGATTTCAAAAATAATTATGCCAAGCAGTAACAAGGTCATTTGAACATAATTAGGGGTATGATCACACTTAGGGAAAATAGGGTCTATAGTCGGAGCAGACCAAATTCAGGTGGTTACATTTGCTCCTCATTGAATTGATGTTTGAGCAATGCATTGATTCAAAGAAAGTTTTTGATTTTGACTTCAGAAAGATTGAGAATTTTGCTAATGATCGAACGAAATGTCTGATGAGATCAGTCTCGCACTTGATCAAACTAAACTGATAGAATTGACTTTGAACTTGGTTGTTGTCCAAAGGTAAATAAAAGATCTTAAAGATACCAATTCTGAACTTGGTTGTTGTCCAAAGATTGATAATACTGATTCTGAACTTGGTTGTCGTTCAAAATTTAGTAAGAAGCTGCTAGGAGCTTAGTAAGAATATTTTAAAATGAGGAAACACAAGATATCCAGCTTATGAGAACCAAAGCTTTCTATCCAATAGTTCTGACTTAGTCAAGGAAAATGTCATGCCCCTAGTTGTTTGATAAGAAAGTCATTTTAATGTTGTTTCAAGAAAGAATTTAATTGATAATAGTGTGATCATGGCCCCTCGAGAACAAAATCGAAGGAAAGAAATGAAATCCCTCTGTTGAAATAATGTATCACTTGCATGGGACGGGTAGAACGAGAAAGAATGGAATAGAAGAAGTGAAAAAGGTGGTGTGTTTAAGAGGAAACACACGAGAACCAAGTTAATTATGTGAAAATGTGAGTGGTGGGACTAATAAAATGATGTCAGACCAAGATTTATGATGAAATATGCAATTTGACAGATTTTCAGAACAAATGGAGCAAATCTGCATTTTTAGGAGTTGTCATAAAAATGTTACTGTACTGCATAAAATACCATAGGTACCTTCAATTTGGTTCCTGATTGATCAGAAAGAGAATAGAGATGGAGTTTCAATTGCCTGGGAGGAGTTTCGGAACTCCTGAATAGCTCAAAAGACCAATATATATCTCAAAAATTACCATTTTATTATTCATTTTCACTTTTTCCCATAGTAAATCTGAGAGCTCTATAGAGAAGATGGTGGTCCCCATTAGGAAGCATCATTTAGAGCTTAGCCATTGATATCAGTGCCTGACCGATTATGCACCTCCGATAAGTACTCAAAAAACTACCCTGTGAATTTCTCAAATTTGAATTTCATGCATATTTATAGCTTTTATAGCCCTTTAGGTGCTGGGTCACATCTAGGATTCTGAATCACACCCTGCTAAAGCCGCATCACATCCAGTGTTTTTAGGATCACATCCTTCTTTCCCAAATTTCTGAGTCGCATCCAAGATTTCCTGGATCGCATCTGGTTACTTTTTTTTTGGCTTAGTTTAAAAGAAGAAATCCGGTTTATGTCATACCCTGTTATTTCAGGATTGTACCCCATGTCTTGGTTTGCATCCAAGATTTCCGGGATCACACCCTGTATACTCCATCGCATCCTGTTTTCCAGGATTGCATCTGGTAAAAGAGATCGCACCCTACCTTTCCAGGATCGCATCTTATTTTTAGACTTAGAAACTTATCCATTTTGACCTGTTTGTCTGCTGCGGACCCTGAATCACTAAGCTGGTCTCGAGTCAGCATCTTTTTTGTAGATAAATTATTGATTTATCTTTTCATGTGTCAAACAGGAATATTTTAAGGTAGTTTCTTTCTAGGGTACATACCCAGATTGTGTGCTTGCCTTGTCTGGACTTCTATTAGATGAGGAGCAGGAGACATTGATCCGCTGTGGATTATGATCTTTGTTTGGTTTACCTAATATAGGGGTAAATTGGGGGCTATTGACTACTCTTTCCAAGAGATGGTACTCAAAGCACAACACCTTCCATCTTCTGATTGGGGAGATTATAGTTATTTTAGAGGATGTATGGCGTATACTACGTGTTCCCATTATGGGCTGTGAGGTGCGCTTTGAGGCGACTTCTATCATGGTGATTGGTGTAGCACGATGGTATTTCTAGGATGACACCATCGATTAGAGATACCTTTCTTGGGACTACATGTGCTATCATTATGATCGATTATCTATATATTTAGCAGGTTTGATTGGTGGCATCCTGATGCCAGACATAGGACAACACAGGTTCCTTGTTGGATGGGTGGATATGTTGGAGCAGATGGTTGTTCATAGATGGAGATTCGCATGGGGCAGCTATATCTTAGCCCATATGTACCATGAGCTTCATGAGATTGTGTACCACTATACCCGGAGCATGACTGTGGTTATTTTGATTCTTCAGATCTAGGCTTGGGAGCACATCCTTGTTACATGACTGATAGTTGATAGACAACATGCACCTGAGTAGGCTTATGTCTATATGTATGTCAGTCTCATTCAGCAGCCCCATTTGGGCAAGGTAGAGTACTGGTGATAGCTTTTTGATGACATGACTGAGGTAGTTTGATGGCCATACTTAGATTGTGAGGAGTGGACCTCCGATGCTAGACAGGTTCCATTTCTATTCCAAAGCAGGTACCTTATTGGGAGGACCAGATATATTGTAGAGCGGTTCATTCATTCCTGAGTTTTGAGATAGTATGGCTGACGGCAGGGTAGGACACATGATATTACTGTATATGCCAGGACCCATGATGAGGCACCATTGTGGGGTGCCCAGCTGTTATATGTGACTTCCCACCAGGAGATCAGAGACATGGTTGGAGTAGATTGGGATCTCCATCTTGATGTTTTAGATGCAGGTTTCTCAGATGGGTACATAGCAGAGATGCTTCAGCATCCATTTCCTTGATTCACAGTGCCCGAGGAGGTCATTCCTCGCATAGAGGATCTAATAGACTATGATCTCGATGATCATATTTCCAGAGGTAGAGGAGGAGCCTAGAGAGACAGGGGTGCCAATAGACATGGAGGGAGAGACGGTGGCAGAGATGGAGGTAGAGATGGGAGACATCCTCCTCCAGATGAGGGGGACAACAATGGAGATGATAGGGGTCGTGGTGCCGTAGGTGGCCATGCAGATGTGGCCAGTGGTAGTGGAGAGGGTTGGCACAGCTGATTTAGATTTGTTTCTCCTTGGAGAGATCCAGGTCCATTACTTACAGGGGAGAAACATAGATAGAAAAGGCAGCAACAGGAGAGGCAACCTGACAGATCACAGGATAGGGCCTCAGGACAGGATTCAGGCAGGGGATCTGATAGAGATGGAGATCCTCTATCCCAGTGTGAGAAGGAGTGAGAGAAGCTCAGGGCACATATCACAACTCTAGAGGGGAGGCTTATTGCAAATGATTCCAGGATTTCTATATCAGATGCATTGCTTGCAGATAGGGACATACAGTTAGAGTGCCTTAGGGAAGAGCGGGACAAGTAGGGGGATATGCTCAGAGAAGAGAGAGATGCACATGCCAGGATAGCCACCCATCAGGGATAGAGAGTAGCTTATTACTTTGCATTATACTATGTTGCAGTTCTAGAGGGTTAGAGAGCACTTTCATTTTCACAGGTTGCCCAGCAGTCTGAGGGGGTGATGCCTCCTCCGCCTCCATTTGTACCACCACCTCCTCCTCCTCCAAATCAGGGAGTGGGGGGAAGCCATAGCTGATACATATCTTTTTGTACTATTTTATGAGATCTTTTTGTATATCTAGAGCCTTGTGAGGCCATTCTTTTGTACTATTGACACTTTGATATATGTATATCTGATTCATCAGTGTACTCTGATACTCTTTGTGTAGACTTGTGCCATTTGATTTATACCATGTTTTGAGATATATATCTGATGCAGCTGTTTATGATTCTGACATGATTCATGAGTTATCTCTGCTTTGATAGGTTTATTTGCACATGTGATTATATCTTGGTCATATGATGAGTTAGATTTAGATGATGACATCATTTATGTGTTTGGATTTATTACTCATATATGTTTGAAATAATTTTTATGTGAATATGAAAAATGTATGTTTTTGAGTTTTTCTTATGCAATTAAAATGTATGGATGCACTTAGGATGTAGAAATAAAATGCGATGTATAAAATGCTTTGTTTTTTTGTATTTTCTTTCTGTCTCATTTTATGAATGTAAAACTATATGCTATGGATGTGCAATGATATTTGATATCAGTAATAGTAAATGAATGTAATTAACTTAGATTTAGAAGAAGAAAATAGAAATCATTTTTGAGCCCAAATCTCCTTATGCTTTTGTTTCTTTCACGAATGCATCATGCAATCTCTAAATGTAGCTATATGCAGGCTCTTAGGACTTTTCACTGATTGACAGATATTGGAACATTTGTATCATCATTGGGCATTTTTTGGAACGAATACCACCTGATAGTACAACCATCACTAATACCCACTGATATCATGAAAGTATGAATACTATGTTTTATTGGAATGTCAAAAATAGACTTAGGCATCAAGACATAGAAGCCAGGACAACAAGATAGTCACCTTCCTTTTAATATATCAAATTTTGTGTAAGGCAAGATATTGGACCCACAATGACCTTGAAAATTCATATCCTTGGGTAGATTATGCTTCGTATACCTTAGCAAGAATCTGAGGTAGAAAATAGATAAGGAAATTGTTTCAAACTCATCATAGTTTATACATAACCAAGATCGAGATATATGCAGCTATCCACTCAGAGTGGTAGCTCTTACCATAAAGATATAAGTTAGGTGAAATTTATAGGATCATTTGGAACAATCACCATATGCAAAAAACCAAGAAAACATTATGACCCCTATCCTTATGACTCTTTGTCTTTGCGTAGACGTCATGGAGTAACTCGAAAGACATAACAACTATCAATTGTGAAACAATCAAGTAAAATTTATAATTGCTTAGATGCCCCCGGTGAAAACATCATGGGTACATAAAAGAGTCATAATCAGACCAAGATCAGACTGTGTTTAGGCAATATTAAGAAATACTATTGATTCATTTTTCAAGTGCGGTAGAGATTCAACAATCAAAAGTTTTGAATTCAAGCAATATGTGTTCCATGTTTGTGTATATTTTTTGTTTGCAATCCAATGTAGAGTCTAGGAACATCAATCATGTTAGTGCAATTTTTGTGCCATCCTTGTTTTGTGAAAGTGATAGTTTGGTGAAAACATCGAGTATCATTGTGTCACGAGACAAAACATCCTATGATGACCTAGCAGACGCAACCTATCATACTAGAAAAGATGCCCTTAGTGCAGAATGACTTGATCCTAAGACAAAAATGTAGACAAATCCCAAGCGAGGATAAGATTTTTGTAAGGAAACAAAGTCAACTCATATCATAGGTGTAATCGTGAAGGCTTAGTATCAGTAATGCATTGATAGATGGAGCGCAGAACACAAGTGACACATGATTGCCATGTTTTCACCACTTGAGAAGACCTCTTATTATTTTTTTTGCTACCAAGATGCCTGTTTTACCAGGTTGTCATCAAGGCACTTTTCTCTTTTTCAATTTTTTTCTATTTTTACCCTTTTGAATGTTTTTGTAGTATCAAGGTGCTTGTTTTCAACTATTTTTGGAATTTCTTCAGGATCAAATTTTTGAATGTTTTTGGTATTTTTAGAGAACTATTTACTTTACAAGCTCTACTAGCCAAACATCAAGCGTAGAACCTCTTTAAATGTAGATTATTGATAGGATCTAGAAGAATGTCTCCCTCAGGTGTAGCTAGTCGATAGGCTCTAGTCCCAAAAGTAGCAGTGATAACATAAGGTCTCAGTCAGTTAGGTTCAAATTTTCCCTTTTGTTATTTGTTGGGCTAGTTTTTAGGATTCTCCTCTAGGACAAGATCCCCCACTTGAAATCGGCGTGGTTTAACCATTTTATTGTACCCTTTAGACATGCATGCTTGGTACAGCTTCAGATGATCGAATGCCTATTGTCTACGCTCATCAAGTAGGTCTAAAGAATTTACCCTATCGATGCAGTATTTCTCATTAGTAATAAGACCTTGCAAAGATATCCTCAAAGATGGGATTTCAACCTCAATAGGTAGTACTACTTCGACGCCATAGACTAGGGAAAATGGCGTGGCTCCAGACGGTGTTCTAATGCTTGTTCTGTAGGCCCATAGTGCAAGATTTAGTTGTAGATGCTAGTCTCTTCTAGACTTACTTAGAGTTCGGTGTAGGATTTTGAGAATATTTTTATTAGATGTCTTAGACTGTCCGTTACCTTGAGGGTAATAGATTGATGAGCAGTGTTGAGTAATGTGGAACTGTTCGCAAAGGTCATCAATGTCTTAATTTTTAAATTGGCCCCCATTGTCTGTTAAAATTGATGAGGGTATCCCATATCTATAGATAATGTAGTTAAGAATGAACATAGCCACCTATTTTCTAGTGGCTTTGATTAACGGTATGAACTTGACCCACTTCATGAAATACTTAGAGGATGTAATGATGAACTTGTGTCCATTTGAAGAGTTGGGATATATTTGTCCAACCAAGTCAAAGGTCCATTGCTGAAATAGCCAATGTGTAATAAAAGGTATAAGTTCTCTGGTAGGAGCATGGATGATATTTCCATGTGTCTGACATTTATGACATGTTTTGGAAAACTAAATAACATATTTTTCTGTGGTAGGCCAGTAATAGCCTACTCTGAGAAGTTTCTTTGCTAGTGAAAATCCATTTGAATGTGATCTACATACACCTTCATGGACCTCTTTTAATGCGTAGTCAGACTCTCTGAGTTCTAAACATCTAAGAAGCCTACCATCGAGACCTCATCGATATAAGTTATTAGTTATAAGGACATAATGCGATGCTGTCCTAATCAGGGCTCTTTTCTCATTTCTTGATAGATTGGTGGGAATAGTTTGGTTAGTGAGGCGAGCAATGACATTAGCATACCAAGATTGGTCTAGGGTGTTGAAAGTATAGATTACTTGGTATTCAGGAGTATCAAAGGTAGGATAGGATATTTCTTCCACCAAGAAGTCATAGCGGAATTGATGTTCTTCTAGTTGTAACATGGATGCCAATGTAGCCATAGCATCTGCAGCCTTATTCTCCATTTTAGGTATTTGTTGAAATGTGATGAAGATAAAGTACTTTTTTAGGTCATCAACTAGTTTCTTGTAGGGTGTAAATTTCTCATCTTTCATCTGGTAATCTCCATTGACTTGATTGATAATGAGATGGGAGTCACCATACACGTGTAACTCTACAATCTTCCACTCCATGGAAAGCTTAAGACCATTTACCAATGCCTCATATTCAAAAATGTTGTTCTTGCATGGAAACATCAATTTGTAAGACGGGTATCTTGTAGCCTTGAGGATTTTTGAACATAACTCCTGCTCCAGAGACTTTTTGTGTAAAAGAACCATTAGTGTACATCTTCCACGGATACTTAGTCAAATCCACAATGGTCTCATTAGGAAATTCAATCATTAAAGGCTCATCATCTTGAAGTGGTGAATTAGCTAGTTGATTTGCGAGGACTTGTCCTTTAATAGCCCTCCTATCTACATACTCAATGTCAAATTCACTTAGAATGAGGACCCATTTTTCCAGATGTCCTGTTAATGCATTTTTGCTTAAAAGTTATTTCAGAGGATCGATCTTAGCAATGAGCCTTATTATATGTGAGAGCATTTAGTGTCTCATTTTTTTTTATGTGAAGACAACCGCTAAGCATGCCTTCTCAATAATGCTATAATTGAGCTCATAGGAAACTAGTGTTCTACTGATGTAGTAGATAGCTCTTTCTTTCTTAGTTTCATCTTCTTGTTGTAACACCTCAAAATTGGCACCTAATAATTCAATCAATTTTGGTGCATTTTCTCATCTTCGAAGTCCTATTGTACTAGGCAAATTCTTCTCCTAATTGAATTTAATTGACTAAGTTGCAAATGCAGAAAACCCAAATTTGCATAAATATGACATTACATTTAATTCCTAAATTATTAGAGTTTATTAGCTAGAAAACCCCTATGATTAATTGATTTAATCCTAAAGTCTTAAGTGCTTTTAATTAAATCAATTCCACCCCCTTTAGCTAATATACATAAAAGGAATTGAAAGGTTATTTAATAATTGGATGAATTATCCTTAATAAGGAATTCCATAATTCCATGTGAAAGGACACTCATGTGGCAATAATTCACCCTTTTATTTAAATAATCTTTGCATTTTTGTCTCAAATGGAAATGAAGAGGCCACCATTTCTTTTCAAGAAAATCTTCACCCTCTTTCCATAGTTTTGTATAAATTGGACCTCTTTTTCTTCATTAGGGAGGATGATTTTTGAGAGCATAAAATCTATAGTCAATTTGCATTTAATTTCTTTCATGCTTTAAGCTTAAAATTTGCATAATTAGGCTAGTTTCAATTGGA
>MU226831.1:1052901-1062996 GCA_018584345.1 Thuja plicata | reverse complement strand
CCAAGTGAGTACACACCTTTCGCCGGTGATTCCACCTCACTCTAATAAAGTCTTCTTTATTGTAGTCTAAAGACTCCAAAGCCATAGTAACTTCTTTCTCATTGATTTTGACTATCATCATGAGAAAACCTTGTTTGTTATACTGAGCGGCACTGCTCCTAGCCTTTCTTCCAAGGGTGTGTGACTTACAAGTGTTGGTGTGGCTGTGAGGCCCCAACTCTATATCAGAGGCACTAGAGGTTATTGTGAATGGAAGCCTATTAAACACTCTATTAGTTAGATGCCTACTCGGTTCACCTCCGAAAGGAGACATAATCTGTGCGCAGGGAGAGGGAAGAATCTCTCCCCTAGATTCTTGACATAGGTATGCACCTGGATGTTTGAAGTGGTATATGATGCTGGCCCTTGTTTAAGGGTAACCTTCAAACATATCTACTTAGTCCTTGGAAACACCAAAAACACGGGCACTCTTTCAAGGGTGACACTGCTATGTGAGGTGCACGCATACGCATAAGACAGCGGGGCACAGATTTTGTCTTCTCAACTAATTTTCTTTGTAGGGATAATTGAGTGTTTGTTCTTGAGTCTTAAATTGTCCATACTATCATCAAACAAAGACTCCCATATTTCTACCAAGTTTCTTTGTCCTTGGTGGAATTGTTCTCGACTACTGTTTGCGTCACTACTGCCTGATTAAAACTTCATGTTTTTAAACGAGTGCTTGTCACCTTGAAACATAGATTTTTGATTTATATCATCTTAAAACTATCCTAAGCCTAGAAATCTTGTTAGAGAATAGTTCCCACTATGTCTCAAAATCTGGTTTTTATCTTGAAAACTGAGTTTGTTTATCTGTCTTATCTGTCTCTTGTCTAGGACTTGATTGCTTTTTCCCTTGTTGTATGCAAACTGAAACTTGTTGTCTTGAGTTGTGAACCAACTGATTCTTACCAACAAGTATATCAAGACAATTTTACAATGTCTAAAACCAAAGATGAGATTCTTAGGGAAACTTTATGGAAACAACTTTGAACTTTGGGATCTGAACTCCAATGATTAAGGGAGGCAAAGGATTCTCATGTTTCTCCACTTTCTTCCAACATGGATAAATCTTGGTATGATAATCCCAACTTTGATTAAGAACAATGTGATGATAATCCTAATTTTGATCCAGACCAATTTTATGACAATCCTAACTTTGATCAAGAGCACATAGAGGAACTCATGACCACGTCAGATGAGATCCCTTTGTATCTGCAAAAGAAAGATATTGCAAGTCAAGAAGTGTCTAATTATCCTTTAAAGAGAGTCTTTACTCCTTTGGGACAATCTTATGAATCTGCATTGGAAGAACTTCTTGAGAATGACCTCATCACATTGCCTAAAATTACGTTACTTGGATCCACATTCTTTAGTAACTACTATGCATATCATCGACATAATAAGCATGAAACTTCATCTTGCATGGAGTTGAAACATAAAATCCAAGATCTCATAGATAATGGCATAATTGAAATGGAAAATCCTAATGAATCACCTAGTGAAGATACTAATCTCAAGCACGATCAATATCAGGAACCTATGTCTAGCAATGGTTCCCATCTCATGTCTACTTCTTCCACCATTCCTTCATCTCCTAAAGATTCATCCTCTCTGTCAAAAATTGAACCTAATGATGACTATGTCTACCCTCAAGGACTACCTCTAAAAGAGATCCAATCTAACCCGCATACAACTGCAAGTCCTTCTTAGGCTTCAAAGATCATAGATCCCAAGCTTCCATGTGCTTCAATGCCTATCATGCCTATTCCCAATAACTATCCGTCAGTGTGTCAAGAATCCCATATGTAGATCAAAACTCCTACCTTGTACTTAGAAGTGGTTTCATGTCAAGAGGAGAATCCACAATGTGAGGAAACAAATATCAGTTATGATCAAGAACAAGACATCCTCCATATTAATCCAATGGTTGACCAGTGTCGCATATCTCAAGAATCCCATGATGATTTTATCATCCCCTTCCATTGCTTCCAAGAACATCCTCCATCCCCCAAGTGAGATCAAGATATCCTTTCTACCATCTATAATGAACCTATTGAAAATCAAGAGAAAGGTACCCTTTGTACACCGTCTAAAGATCCTTGTCAAGATCAGGGCATCCCTTCATCTCTTTGTCATGCTCTTCCATATCCACCTCAAGAAAACATCGTTCCTCCAAATCCCTTGCCGAAAAATAAATCCCATAAAGCTTCAACTGCTCCTATCAAAATTGATCTTATCAAAGCTACTCATGCTCCTATTGATATAAAGGTGAATTCAAAAGGGAAGAGCCTTGGCCATGTAGCTCACTCTAAAGATGTTGATATCCTCTCCACACTTTATATCCCTCAATTTAAACACAAACATCAGTCTTCTTCATCCTCCAAATCTATCCTTGGTCCTTATATCCCAAAGTTGAGACTGTCAAACCTTCCATCTATATTGGGTCCTTATATCCCTCCATCTACCATGCCTATCACTACTAGCTTGTCATTCACTTACCCAATCTCCTATCAAGATCAACAAAGACATGCATCTTTGAAAGCTCCCTATCAACCCCTCCATATGAACCAGTCATATTGGCTGTATTCATCCACAATTCCTAAGTCTTTTGGAAGCAATTTGGATGTGCAACGCAAAAATAAAAAATATAAGAATCCACTTACATATGAAGATCACTATGTCCCATCTAATTGGCATGTGACTACAAAGGAAAAGGAAATATTTAAGAGATCACAAAGGTCCACTGAGCAAAGAACCAAATCAAAGAAAATATGGGTTCCTAAATCCATTATGAAAGAATTGCATTCTAAATCATCTAATGCAAATAGAAAATCAAATGTTATATGGATTTGCAAGTCTCTTCTCAAGAACTTGGATACAAAAGGAAAAGAAAAAGTTATGTGGATTCCCAAGTCTCTCTTAAAAGACTTGCACCAAAAGGAATAATCAGAGTTGGCATCCAAGCTTCCAAAGTCTTCCACTTCATCTCCATCTAAACATCTCCCATCTTTTGACTCCATCTTGGGTCCTTGCGTACCAAGATCCATATCCACTCATCCATCAATGTCTCAAGCTATTTCATCCACTTTTCCTCCATGCGTCCACTACCCTTCGAGGAGTGTGTCAATGTTGATCTTGTCACCTACTATCCTTCCATATTGGGTCCTTACATTCCTTCTTTTTCTCTCATGCAATCCGTTACGTAAAATCTTGGCCTCCATCTTCCTTATCCTCCATTTCATCTTTGTATCAACATCTTTGAGGATACTTGTAGCGGCCTTGGCCCCTCATAGCATATCCTTCAAAGGAGCACTATCTAAAGAGCATGAAGCTTAAGTTCCTCCTTAAATTCAAAAAAATCAAAATAAAAAATGAAAAAAAATAAAAAGAAAAAAAATAAAAAGCGCCTTGGTGAAAACCTGGTAAACAGGCACCTTGGTAGCAAAAGTAAAGAGAAATCAATTCGTCCTATGGTGAAAACCACTTCTTGTGGCACCTTGGATAAGTACCATGATGAAAACCTGGCAAATAGGTGTCATGCATAACTCCTCCCACTTGCACTCTTCACTTAGGGGAAAGATCCTTCCATCTCATCTTATCTTTCATATCTTACATCTAGCTAGTCTGTGAGTATCCATGTTCCTTTTACTGATCTTGACAAGGTTGATCCTATCCATGAGCATCATGTATCCTGACATTCATGATCCTTTCCATCAGCCTATTCACTAGCTCTCATGCATGGCACCCTATCGTGATCTTGCTTATCCCAATCCTATCCTTCCTGTCTCTGAGCATTCCTATCATAATCCAAAAACATGCACTTATACCTCCATCCCCCCTTATCTCAATTGCGCTTTTATAGCTATATCCTATCCTATGAAATTGACCCCTTGGTCTTGATCAAAATTGAAAAACTGTTTCTCAAAAGTCTCTTGACATGTCCACTCTTTTGGACCACATGCTTTTATGACATCAGGTCATTATCCTATATGCTTGATGAGCCTACATTTGCTATATTCTTGTTTCCCTAGCTTGGGTTATCTTGAGGAGACTGTCTTTGAGGGTTGCATTCACCCTCTTCATCCATCATTGCCTATTCATCTCATACATCATCTTTCTAATCCATTTGCAATGTCCTATACCTTGCTAGACATTGGGGGCATACCAATGTGATCTTGCTTGAGATTGAGTAATCTTTAAAAATTCTAAAAATTGTAAAATCTAAAAATTTCTAAAAATTGCAAAATCTCTAAAAAGACTAAAAAACTCTTGCTTTCCTACTTTAGTGTGCTCATGCATTTCTCTCTCAGTCATCTTTGAGATTTTGCTTGACCTCACATGACATGTTCCTGGTCTAGGGGGCGTTGTCTTATCTTTTGGAGTCTTTCTCCTCTTGCATCGGTCACTAGTGGATCTCACTGTGTCTGCCTATCGATGCTTCGTAGTACTCCATCTCTCCTTGAGACCCTCTTTTGCATCAGTCACCAGTGGTTCTCACTGCGTCTGTCTACTGATGCCTATATCTCGTTATCAATCTTCTCGCTTGAGAATCTCTCTCATGATAGTCACTAGTGGTTCTCACTAAGTCTGCCTACTACATTGCTGAGATTTCTCCCATTATTTTGATATCTTGTTTGTTTGGCTTTGATCCATTCATTACTTGGGGTCATGGCTCCCCATTTTGATCACTCTTCAGTTTACATTTGAGTTAGTAATATTGTCAAAGGACAACTCTCTACTGGCACAAACTAGTGTTTCTCAACACCTTAATCAAACAGTGTTTCTCAACACTCTCTTTGGACACATCTTTGTTTTTCAACACATTTCAGATATCTCGTGACGTAACATCTCTCGATAGAAATCAAACACATTGAAATCAAAAGCACAATGGTGTTTTTCAACACCCTAAACATAAACACATTTGTAAACCTTGAAACATGCTGAGATATGATTGACTCTTTCTTAGTATGTTGTCTGTTCTTATGAATTTCATTGATCTTTTCTTTGTCTACTGCTTGTTGGTGTGGTTTCGATGATCTGGTAATGTCAAATAAATAGGGTGTATGTGATAAGAGCTTCTACATTAAGGTGGAAAAGCCTCACATCCCTTGATCTTGTTTATTTGTATGCCAAGGGGAGGTCAGAACTATCTCCTTGACTGTTATTGCTATGTTTGTTTACTTGTGAATTTTTACTACATCAAATTGGAAACAATGTTCAGGTCACCTTGGCTCTTGTGCCTTGGTGCTTATGTTCATTTCCTATATTTTATCTGATGAAAGTCATATTCATATTCTTATGGTTGCAGCGGCACTAGTAAGGATTGTATTGACTCCAATGATCCAAAAGCACCCGATGATGATAAATACGATGAGTCCAACAACCAAAGTCCTAGGCTTGCATTTAGCTTAGGCTTGCATTTGCATTGTAGGCTTGCATTCACATTTTAGGCTTGCATCATGGTAGTTTGATGCTCTCTTCATTATCTTCTCATTCTTTAAAGGTCCCCATCTTTCATCATGGTTTCTTCTCGACTGCATGAGTGTCCAGTCCTCGTTCTCGATCTTCGTGCGCGTTCTTTTGGTTAGTACCTATTGTATATTGTGAATATCCTGCATGAGATGATTAGTACCATTACATTACATTTATTACCAAGAAGTGCATTTCCATACATTCATTTGCATACATATATCCATAAACATGTGCATCCATTACAAGCATAAATCAAATCATACATAGCATTTATCCATCTAACATCTATCATAGCATTTTCATACATCAATAAAACATGTGCATAAACATTTGCATATTCATCCATTGTATACATTTCTAATCCATACATCTAATCATCTAGGGAATCATCTCATAAAACATACACATTTAATGCAATATATACACATGTACAATGATGCCAAAAAATCAAGCTCATATATATATGGATCGGTCTGAATGTACAAGGGTGCTACTCGAGCACAATAGGTCAAAATGGTGGTACAATATACATCAAGATCTAACCACCTGGAGGAGGTGGAGGGGGTAGTATGCCCTGCTACTAAGGAGGAGGACTTGGTGGAGGAGGACCCGCTAGAGGTGGTCCCGGTGGAATGATCCGTGCACCAACATACTCGGTGAAAGGCAAAATCTGATCTGCTGCCTTAGGTACTGCAATAGTATATGTAGCATAGTAGTATGAATCTTGAGCAGCCTCATATCTGGTCTCTAGCTGGTATCAAGCCAACACCTCCTGCAACTCTTGGATCTCTTAGTCTTGCTCGGATATCCATGTATCCCCGATGATCACCTGTGTGTGGAGGTCATCAGGCTCTCTCTATGTCTGACGGGCTCTCTCCTTGAATCTCCAGAGAGCCTCCTATAACTGTGCTACCTATCCACCTACTAGAGGATTAGTCAGAATAGCATCAGCCATCATTGTATCATCCCTCTGCTTTGCAGCCCTGTTCTGGCTACCACTGGGCCCAGCACTTGCATCTAATCCCATGGATCTTGCAGGGATATCTGTCTGAACTATACGGGGCCGTACAACTCTCTCCTATTGCTAGCTGCTGTGGCTGCTGATCCTAAGGTGGCTGTCTTAGAGGAGGAATCTGCTATGCCTGCTGCTGTGGTGGTGGCTGCACCACCTGAGGTATCTGACCCACCGGAGCTGTGAATCTGGGGAACGGATGGGCTAACATATAGTCGCTGTATGCAGGTGTCATACTTGCATTTGTCACCGCGGCCATGTAATCCCACCTGGCTGGTGGTACTCGGGCATCTATCATACTGCGCCCCCTATCCAGTAATCTCTGCCACCCCTTCTTCATCTCATCAATGAATTGGGCATAAGTACAATACTCAAGAGACACGTCCTGCAGCCTCCTAAACTGGCGCAATATGTGTGTAAGCAAGAAGCGCTCAATAACTATAATAGTACATCCTATCAAAGGACACAAATAGAACATGTATGATAGCTCATGATTAGCATCATCCCAAACCTCAGTGGTTGCCCAAGGTTGCCATATGACTGCATCCATATCATCAATCTGCGCTCTCCACTACTCAGTCTTACCTAGCGTGGGCTGGGTCATTGGACCGACATATCTATAAATGTATGGCTCTAATGTCTATCGTATATCATGAAAAATTGGCCTACATACAGGAAGGTGCTCCCAGGCCCAGATTTGCAACATGATGACTCCTGCTGCCATAGTATAGGCACCCCGATACACGATCTCGTGCATCTCATGATACATTTGTGTGAGCATGCACTCGCCCCATCCAAAAGTGACTACAGGCACATCTAGCATCTTCTGGAGCATAACGCCCCAGCCACACTCTAAACCGTGCTGACCATGTTCAGGAACCAGATGACAGCTCAAAAATAGTGCAAGAACAACTGCCAAAGGATAATCTTGGCCATAAGTCCGTATCAACTCCTCCCAGGAGATGGCCCAGCCCATCACCAAATCATCCTGAAAGATGGCTCTCAAATCCTGTGTACCATCTCTCGGTTTCATGCAATACTCTACATGAGCTCCATGGAATGACACTCTCAAAATCCAGTACACATCCCCTAGAGTCACTGTCATCTCTCCCTGTGGCAAATGAAAAGTATTCGTCTTTGAATGGAAACGCTCAACCAAGGCTCCAAGTAGTCCATGATTTACCCAAATATCAGGTACATCACGTAGATATGTCAATCCTAGCCCATTAATGTGGGCCCTATCAGCATCTGATAATCTCTATAACAACTCACCCATGATAGGATGATGGGATTTGAAATCGATGTCTGGGAGATCGACCTGCAAAGAAAGTGACAAAATTGGATTAGTACCTCAACAATGATGATTTTTCAAAGCAAAAGACAACAAATGCAGCTATGGACCTATTCTACACATAGTTTAAGATATGGCAGCTGGTTGACTCTGCGATGCAAGAAAAATGACAATTTTTGATTTTTTGCCAGTTTCCCATGCGAGAAAACTCTTTTCTCGTGCAAGGAAACTCTTGTCCCGGGTGAGCTTTCTGGCTCGCACGAGGCAGGATGTGTTCTTGTGTGAGATTCTAGGAATCTCGCGTGGCACACGTGCGCTCTTCGTATGAGCGCTGGGGAGGGGCCCGCGCATGGAATCCCCAACCCGCGTGAGAATTCAGATTCCTCACGTGAAAGGTGATTAGGCCTGGCGCGAGGAAATTGTTTCCTCATGCGAGATTTTGTGGGACAAAGTTTAAACAGCCCTAAAACACACTAACACTAAAAATTGATAAATTTTTTTCAGAAATATAGGATCAAGTTATGAGTACTTACAAGTACGTCATACTCCGCTAGTCGGTTGTGTCATCGGGAGCGCTCAAATCAATGTGTGTACATGGGAATGCTATCGATGTCAGTTGGAGCTCTTGCCATCGCTAAAGTCAAAGGTGAATAATGATTTGAAAATGACCCCTCGAGGCCTTATATAGTGTTTGACCTAATTTTTCAAAGTGCTCTATTTTTCGTGAAAGTTGCACCCTTGGCTAAATGGACCGTTCTGAATCCATTTTTGTGACCAAAATTGAAATCTGACACTCCTAAGCAGCTCAACATCACATTTTAAAATTTTGGGACCGACACGATCGGACGCTTGTGCAGTTAATTTTTTGATGTTGCTTTCTTGTCAGGATTATCTCTTGTCATCATTTTCTCAGATTCTGCAATCTTTTCATCAAAATCAACTCTAGTCAATTCTGGTCAATTGTGGTCAAACCTAATCAACAGGACCTCTTGATAGATTCTTCTTTCTCTTGATCTATCTTTCTTTATGATTTATTGCTCTCATCATTATGATGTGTCTTCTTTCGATTTCTCTCTCCAGGGGGCAAGATGATTACATCATTGAATATTTTCACATTGTTCTCGAATCAGTCTGATCTGAATCATATGTCCCCATCGCTAGGGGCATCTCATCACTTGGGGCATATTCAGTTTTTCATACCTTATGGTCAAAATTGGATATTCCAAGATCTCACATCTTGTCATCTATCTTTCTAGGTATCTGAGCAATCTAACTCAGATCCTCAAGGATCAAGCTTCATTCTAGAGATGATTCTTGAAATCTCATTGGGTATTGGGACAATCTAACCCTAATTCCTGAAAGTTACACTTCATCCTAAAGATGGCTCTCAAAAAATCTTTAGACCATTATCTAGGCAATCTAACCTAGATCTTGGAGGGCTAACCTTTGTATTGGGGCAATCTAAACCTGATTTTGGAGATAGTCCTAGATCTTCATCAGCTATCAGTGACATTGGGGCAATCTAACCCCGATTCCAATCTTCTCTCAGATGATTTTGCTTCTTAATCTGATCGGTGTCTTGGCAACCTAACCTAGACTTCCAAAATCTTCATGTTCACTTTAGACTATTCTTTGAATCAATGCGCTGCTTGCACATCAATTCAAAGAGGGACAAAATGTAACACCCCAAAATTGGCACCTAATAATCCAATCAATTTTGGTGCATTTTCTCATCTTCAAAGTCCTATTGTACTAGGCAAATTATTCTCCTAATTTACTTTAATTGACCGAGTTTCAAATGCAGAAAACCCAAATTTGCATAAATCTGACATTACATTTAATTCCTAAATTCTTAGAGTTTATTAGCTAAACAACCCCTATGATTAATTGATTTAATGCTAAAGTCTTAAGTGCTTTTAATTAAATCAATTCCACCCCCTTTAGCTAATATACATAAAAGGAATTGAAAGGTTATTTAATAATTGGATGAATTATCCTCAAAAAGGAATTCCATAATTCCATGTGAAAGGACACTCATGTGGCAATAATTCACCCTTTTATTTAAATAATCTTTGTATTTTTGTCTCAAATGGAAATGAAGAGGCCATCGTTTCTTTTCAAGAAACTCTTCACCCTTTTTCCATGGTTTTGTATAAATTGGACCTCTTTTTCTTCATTAGGGAGGATGATTTTTGAGAGCATCAAATCTATAGTCAATTTGCATTTAATTTCTTTCATGCTTTAAGCTTAAAATTTGCATAATTAGGCTAGTTTCAAT
>MU226831.1:1032424-1052851 GCA_018584345.1 Thuja plicata | reverse complement strand
GCATAATTAGGCTAGTTTCAATTGGAATTGAAGATGTATTGCTTTCATTTGTAATTCATTCATATATCTAACATTTCAATTTGATTCTCTCAAAGCTTTCTAGATTAATGGCAAGTTTAATTCTAGTGTAAAAGCAATTTCTTTTCTAGATTACAAGCATTTCATTCCTAGAATAAGAGTCTTTGCTTTTTCTAGATTAATTGCATTTGGCTTCCATAGATTAGTTGTAATTCAATTCTAGATCAATCATTTCTCAATTCATAGAGTAATTGCATCTCTTTTCATAGGCTAGTTGCAATTTCAATTTCATAGAGTAATGGCAAATTGGTCTTTTCTTTCATTCTAGAAATCCTCCATATTAGCAATGGTCAGGTTGTTGGCTCTCATTCTGAGGGTAAAACTCAACATCCCCAACTGATTAGGAGGCAACAAGTCACTTCAATCGAGTTTGCAAGGTGGACAATTCATGTTCATTTTTGTGAATTGAACGATTGTATAATGACTATGTTGTGTTTGTGCCGAATTCAAAGGTCTACATTCAGCATATAACACTTGTGCTAGCCATAATCCTAGTGATGTAGCTGTAGCTGAAATATACAGGAGTAATGGCTTTCAATGAATAGGCACCATAAGAATAGGAGTAGATAGGCACCCTTTCAATTCCCTTAAGTTGGCTTCACAGTGTTCATCCCATTTGAAGGTGAGCCCTTTATGTAGTAATTTGGTAAAGGGTTGTGATCTATCAGCAAGTTGTGACATAAATCTCCTGATTGACTAAAGTCTCCCTTGCAATGTCCTCATTTGATTGATGTTGTGTGGAGGAGTCATCTCTAGAATAGCTTTCACCTTTGCTGGATCTACCTCAATTCCCTTTGCTGAAATAATAAACCCTAAGAGTTTTTTGGATTGGACCCCAAAGGCACATTTCTTTGGATTGAGCCTGAGTTGAAATTGCTCCATACGATCCAATATTTTTCTCAAGTCAGCAATATGAGTACTCCTTTCTTTAGATTTAGCTAAGGTGGAATCCACGTAATCCTCCATGTTTTTATGCATCATGTTGTGGAATATAGTTGTCATGGGTCTTTGATATGTAGCACCGAGATTATTTAACCCAAATGGCATGACATTCCAGCAAAAGGTTTCCCATGCGCATGTAAATGCGGTTTTCTCTTGATCCTCAGGGGCAATTTTTATCTGATTGTAGCCTGAGAAGCCATCCATTAGTGAAAAAATTTGATAGCCTATTGTGAGGTCTATGATAATATTGATGTTAGGCAGGGGGAATTCATCCTTAGGACATGCCTTGTTTAGGTCTCTGAAGTCTATACATATCCTGATAGATTTATCAGATTTAGACACTGGGACCACATTGGAGATCCATCCTGCATAGGCAATGACTTTGATGAACCCAACTTTCAACAATTTCTCTAGCTCTGCCTTTACTAGCAATGCAACATGAGGATGCATCTGTCTAAGTTTCTATTTTACAGGTTTGATCACGTGAGCTATAGATAAGTGATGCATTATTAATTCAGGATCTAGTCCAGGCATATCTATATAAGACCATGCAAAGTTGATCTTCTTCTCTTTCAAGAACTTGGTGAATTGTGTCCTCTCCTCTTCTAGCAAAGATTGTGCTAGGTGTACTATTTGAGGATCTTTAATTGTGCCCAAATTAAGTGGCTATATTGGTTCTATCAGAACTGAAAACCTTTCTTGAAAGTGCTTGGGGAGGATATGAAGAATCTCATCCTTTGCCACCTCTAAGAGGTTTTCACCATTAGATGCATCTTTTTGTTTTTACTATTTTAGGATCTGATACTGCCACAACATGGTTTTCACCATCAGTTCCCTTTTTTTTTTATTTTTCAATTTTTGACTGAGAAATTTGATAACCTCCTATGACATGTTCACGCTCCTTGCATTGGTGGAAGAAGGATAGGGTTCACAAGCATTTAGATAGAAATCCAAGGTGTAGTCATTAGGAAAGTTGAGGATAGGAGAAAGATCTGTACTAGTCCAATCACTTAAGTCTGGGTTTATCAAAGATAAGGAGTCAGACTCTGGGAAGGATAGCATCACATTAGCATCATGACTATTAACTGACATGACATGTCCTGTTAAGTTAAGTTATTCAATGTTTAGATCAATAAGGGCTAGATCATCATTAAAAGGGTCATTGTTAGTTATTTATGGACCAAACTCTAGTGACTCGTCAGTAGAAATTTCATCATCATCTCTTTGTAAAAGGAAGCTTCTTTCTTGTCGCCTTTGAACTTCCTCTAGGCTCAGGAAAACACCAGTCTCTACATCAATGATTGGGAGAAGGAATTCCTCCTCTACTTCAGGAATATCAACATTGTTGGGAGTAGTGTTAGAATGTTCATGGGGTGCTGAGGGAGCTACAAACATGTAAATTGTCTCTATTTCAATGTCTTCTGTAGTGACAGATAGCTCATCCCATTCATAATCATAAGAGTCAGTGATTTTGTCATCAGATCTGTTTAAGTATTCAACAATAGTTATTTGGTGTACTTGGTTAGCTATCTATGGATCAAAGTGTGGTAAATCAAGGATATGTGTGATTGTGACTAACTACCCCCAATTAGGATGTGAATTCAATGGTTAGGGTGTGCTCTCTATAGCTATTTCTATCAATGGTACCTTTGGATCAGCTAATGTTGTCTTGTACCTCTTGAATAGGAGTCCGTGGTAACAAAGGTATGTGAATGTCTTGTGGTACTTCAAAGCTTGGTACATGGCGCTCTACTTGATAGTTGGGATTCTCTATGGAAACATGTAATAAACTTTCATAAGACCATGGCTCTAGTTCTATCTCCTCTGTTTCATCACTCCCTTTGTTAGAGACTAGACTATCTTTTGAAGCAGGTTTGTCAGATTCGGTATTAAAACCTAGTCCTGTTTTGTCTCTGGTATTCCTAAACTCCATGTGCACAGGCTCAATAAGTCCTCTTCCTATGTCACTTAGAGGTCCTTTTCCTTTGTATCCCATTTGTTTGAGGAGGTCGCATCCTTTACGATACTATTCCTGAGATATTTCTATGTGTTTGACCTCAACTTCCTTTGGTTCTCCTTTGTAAAGCCAGTCCAAGACTGCCTATTCTTCTGTGTTATCTAAAGAAGACATGGATGCCTTTACCATGCTAGTTGATTTGTGGATTTTTGGCTCCTTGGATGTAGTAGGTGTGAATGTTGAGGAAGGTTTTCCATAGGATCTTGGTGACACTGGAAGTTCTATCAGTGACGGAGTCATGTCCAGCTTGTATTCTCCCATACCTATTTCTTTGAGTTTTAAGGTTTTTCCAAAACTCTTCATAACCATGTCCTTGGTAGTCTCAGGAGAAATCTAACCCATAGCCTCTTTGTTATGTGGGATCATACTACCTGCTTTGATATTGTTGCAAGTATAATTAGCATCCGCAGGAATTGTCACTTCCACCCCATTATGTGGGAACTTGATACACTGGTGGTAAGTAGATGACACAACTTGCATTTTGTGAATCCATGGCCTCCCAAATAGGATGTTGTAGGCTAGGGGTAGATCCAGAACTTGACATATGACATTCCTTTCAATTGGTTCGACTCTAATGGGTAGAACAATAAGACCTTTAGAGGATGTTTCTTCCTCATCATAAGCTTTGATAGTTATTTTGCTTCTAGATTCAATGGTCTATTCTAAGAGACCCAGTTTCCTGATTAGATTAAGTGTACAAATATTCAATCCTATGCCTCCATCTATCAATACACGTCTAACATGGGATTTATGAATGAGGACTTCAATATGGAGGGATTGATTATGTGGATGTGTCAATGATTTATCATCTTCTTTAGAAAAGGATAGATAATGTGGCATTGAGATGTGATTGACCATCGCTTGGAATTTGTCTATATCAAGGTATTTTGGTACATTTGCAGCATGTAAGGCTTGTTCCAGGATTTCCATATGCAATGTGGATATTTTAAGCAACTCAAAAATGGAAATTTTGGCAGAGGTTCATTGCAATTAGTCCACCAAGGCATACTTTGCTACAAGAATAGTTACCGTGTGTTTTTCTACTGGTTTGGGGATAGTAATGATAGGAACCTTGGACATTGATGTTGGTTTTGGGGAAGAATGGGGTCCTTTGATCATGACCTGTGCTTGAATCTGAGTTACCACATTTGATTGGAAAGAAACACCTTTGATTGTGACCACATTAATTGATTCAATTTTAATGTCTAGCATATTGATCACATTATCATTATGGAAGTAAGTGTAGCTTACTTCATTACCTTTCCCTTTAGATGTTTCCCCTTTGTCGTAGTCAGGAAATGGTTTGTTGAAGGCAGTATGATCTTTGTTGGTAGTGTGTCCTTCCAATTTGATCTTTCCTCCTTCGATGAGGTCTTGAATAAAATGTTTAAGCTTAAGGAAATGTTTAGTCTTGTGTCCTTTGTTCTTGTGAAAGACACAGTAAGAATTATCATCCCACCACCTTGGTTTGACTGCTGGTTCCCATGGTTTGGAAACTGGGATTGTGAGAACTTTGTTGTCTAATAGTGTCTTCACAACAATTTTGAGAGGCTCTCCCAAAGGAGTGAATGTTCTTTGAGGTTTTGAAGTCCATGGATGACCCTTGTTATTATCATTGTTTGCTTTGGGTATGGGAGTTGTTACCTTGGCATCTTTTCTTTCCTGCATGCTATTAGTTAAATTGAATACCTCAGGTTTAGGACCAACATTGGATGTGTCTAGTACGCCATCGTTGAAAACATTTTTTTTTCTTCCACCATTTAGGCTTGGAGTTGGAGTTGTTAGATTTATTTTCACTTTGAAGAGTGTTCTCCCTGTTTTTTACCATAACTTCTTCGATATAGAGGGAATTTTTAATCATTCTATCAAAGCTAGGGGAATCTTGCATCTGCAATGCGTAGTTCAATTCTGGTATCAAGTTATTGACAAAGATTTCCATCTTCTTGGATTCAGGAATGGCTCTTGAATACCGTGTAAAGATTTTCCTCCACCTTTGTAGAAAGAGGGTAAAGGATTCGCCAGTCTTCTTCTTAGTGTTGCATAGATCCATCATAGTTATGTCATGCTGGATATTATAGGAGTGATGTTGGATGAATTGTTGTATTAACTCCTCAAAATTTTTGACCTTGGGTGTAAGTTTTGAGAACCATTCCATGGCGTTGCCTCCTAGACTTCTAGGAAAATGTTGCATGAGGTAAGTAGGTTCATGCATGTACTATATGCTAAGAGCACAAAATTATCGAACATGGTCATGTGGATCTATCTCTCCCATGTACTTGTCGTATTTTTGCTGTGCCACATTAGGAGGGAATGAAACCATAGTGATACTCTTGTCGAAAGGAAATGGACAAATGGAGTCCACTGAGTACTTTTTTTTGGGTTTAGCCTTCTCTTGCTTGAGAGTCACAAGCTCCATTTGCATTAAGGTATGTTGTTTGGCGAGAATAGAAATAGGAGTTGGTATCTCCTTTTCTTTTAGTTTTTCCACATCATAATCCTTCGATAATTTTACGCCAATGGATGCTAAATGGAGAAAGTATTTCTCTTTATCCTCATCAATCATCTTTTCCAGTATCTTGTGGAACCTCTTGCTCTATTTGAGTTTATAGTACTCTTCTTCAGTGATGTCTTCCTCACTGCCCGATTCAAATAGAAGACATTCAAATGTGGGTTCTTCTTTTTCATTGATATCTTCGTGCTTTTGGTTTTTTCTATTGTTATATTCATCAAAAGCCTCACTCCATCCACGAGTGGACCTATCCATTTCTAGAGAGTCTAGATCAAGTAGGGAACTACAAGATGTTTCTCCTTGAAAGTGTGGTGATTTAGGAGACACTTTCAATCCTTTAGACGTGTACTTATTGCATCTTGTGTTAACCATGTGGCTGTACCTCAACTTCATCAAAGTTTCCTGAGAGTGTCAAGTAGTATCTCGAATCATTCAAGTGAGTGTGTCTAGGTGGAAGTATCATTTCCAGTGTCAGAGGGTTAGAATGTCATGATAGTGAGCTGGGAACCAAGTTGTCATAAAAAGTGGTTAAACCACACGTATTGAGATGGATAATGAAAAACTGAATGTACATGCAAGGTAGAGATTTGAAAAAGTATTTCAACATAGTGACAGGGAGACCAGAAAAGACAATAGGGGCAGACTAAAGAGCCAAAAGGGTATCCAAATCAAATGAGTTTTCTTGAGAAACTATTCTGCAAACGCCCACTGTCCTAGATGTGAGCTCCTAGATGCGAGCCGGGAAATATGGGATGCGAGCTACTAATGACCCTAGATGCGAGCTGGAACCCTAAATTTGATGATGTGTTGACCAGATGTGAGCCAGGATACTAGATGTGAGATAGGATACCAAAAACAAGCCAGGAAATTTGGGATGCAATTTTCTAATGTCTCTGTCAGATTTGGTCAGTTTTGAAAAATTTGTCTTGGAAGTGCGTGAAGTTCATCTGATTGCAGATTGCATTCTAAGACTTGTCAGTGGGTAAAAAACATATATCTAGACCCAAGATTGAAAGTCATTTCTTGTTTGAAAATATTATCTTTTTAGTGATCTTTCAGTAACGTCAAGCATTGTTGCATTGTTAAAGGGTGAACAAAACACATATTTATGCCCTATTTCTAGGTGGAGGATGAAAATCCTTGCTGGTTGACTTAGGTACACACTCAAATGCTAATCAGAATATAGCCATCACCAAGCACGCAATGGCTCCAGTCATGATGTTGTATTAGCTGAATCTAAATGCAAGTGAGGGCACGATATGATGAGTGTCTTGGGGCAATTAATTTTTGCCTTGCACAAGGATTATCACCCTTTCAGGGGTGAATCAAGAATTCTTTCAGTTTATGTGTTGTCTATGATTGGGATATCTATTTGAAACTGTCCCCCATAGAATTGCACAAGGAAAAATTGACGCATATAGCCCTATGAGTACTCAAATATGTGTAGTCTCGCAAGAAAGTTTCAAGAGGCTCCGCTCTACACACACCTAAGCATGTTGAAGGAATGATGTCAAAATTCCAGGATCAAAACTGATTCCATCTTTTGAGGCTTTAGGCTACAAGGAAGAAACTATTTATAGTGAGTTGGAAGGATTGGCGTAAAACCTGTACTCACTTGGGTCATTCTCGGGAGATTTTTTCCTCAATGGGAAGGCCCTCTACTATTAAATAAGCATACAAAAGATTGGCTAGCACAGGACGTCTAGATTTCTAATTTCTCTGAATAAGAAGAGCATACTCTCCTAATCCATGTCATTTTCTCCCAAAACAGTTTCAAGAAAACAGTTCATTCCCTTAAGCAATGTTGTGCTTGATTTAAGATGTTCCTACTTTATGGAAAACAAAATTCTTGAAAGTAAAGTTTGTGTTGTTCAATTTCCATAATTTTAGATGAGTAGTTTGTTCAATTTCTTATCCCCAAAATTTAGACAATGAGATTGTTCATTTAGCCCACAAATTTAGTGCTTTGAGTTATTCATTTAGTGATCCAAAAGAAATTTAGTTTTGTTTGCTTGGTTCAATTATCCCCAAATTCCTTTTAGCTCATAAACTAATGTGTGAGTTTCTAATTTTCCTTAAAAGGAAAAGAGCATAGTCCTCTAGTCAGTTTAGTAGAAGATTAGAAAATGTTCATAGTGTGAAAATCATGTAAATAGAGGTCAAGAAGGGGGTTGGGCAACCTAAAAAATCATGCTAGTATTCTTTGTTCAACTCCCCCAAAAAAACCTTTGATAGCAACCTACAAACACTAGTTAGGATGCTTTAAAAGACCAAAACCAAAGTGATCAAATTGTTAGAGGTTAGGCGATGAAGTACGCAAGATTTTTCACCAGATGTGATCTTAAAAACATAGGATGTGATACCATATACCGGATGCAAGTACTTGTTATCAGATACGACTGAATGTTCCCCAGATGCGATCCTAAACTAAAAAATGATTTTGGAAATCCTGGATGTGAGCCTCATTTTCTATGGTGCGAGGGCGTATCCTGGATGCGAGCCAGAATGACCAGATGCGACTCTAGACCTGAAAATTGAGAGGATAGATTAGTGAAAAATGAAGTTAAAATGAGGCCAAATTCAAATTCGTGCCCCACGGTGGGTGCCAGAAATATGTGTGTGAAATATTGCACCTATTACCTACGACACAACACTTTGATAGGTCATTATATTAGTGGAAAACATGGTTAGATGAGCATATAAAGCACTGAAATTGACCTATTACTTTCTAACTAAGAAGAGTATGATAAGAAACATAACAACCCTAAGATTATGCTACTATCAGTGACATATACGAATTAGCATGAAAGATTTGAGTTAAAACAAAGAAAGATATCTCCTAAACATGTATCCTAGCTCTAAAAAGCATGAGAATAACAATGCATAAACATGAAATCTAAAATATGATATGAATCTATGTTTATTCTAACAGCATAACAATGCATTTTTCTCTAAAATTATGGGATTATTTATGCTCAAAAACCCTTTCTATTTATAGAAGAATGAGGAGAGAGAGAGGGGACAAGGTGCAGTAATGGAGTTGAAAAACTCATAAATGAAGTGTAAGAGGCATTAATGCCTTGGGCATTAATGAGGCATGGTGGAGGCAAATGCATTAAATGCTACATTAAATGTGATCAATTAAGAGGCATGGGTAGGGTTACAAGTCAAGCTTGAGAAGGTGGACTTGAGGAAAGGAATCTTGAGATTCCTTGACTTTATCAAGCGGGTTGAGTCATTAATCACTCCTTAATGGAATGTGACAACATTAGGAGGTGGGCTAGAATAGGATTAGGATTAGGATTAGATTTAGCGAGGGTGAATGGGTTGGGATAGGTTCAAATCCAGAGTCAAAGTGGTTGAAGTGGGTTAGGTTGGGGTTTAGAGGAATATAAATGAATAAAACTTATTTAATTCATTCAATAATAGGAATATTAATTATTTAAGCTTTTAATTGTTTTTTAATAATTAATAGGACTATAGCCAATTTAATTAAATTAATTAGGCTAGGGGAATGGTTTCCTTTTGCAAGTGAGCAATTGATTTAAGATTTTATTTAATTCCTAGCAAATTAATCATTTTAGCCATGTATTTGATTGATTTTGATTTTGGCTAAAAGTAATTAATTTAGTGATTTGATCACTTTAGGAGATTAAATTGATTTCAAAAATAATTATGCCAAGTAGTAACAAGGTCATTTGAACATAATTGGGGGTATGATCACACTTAGGGAAAATAGGGTCTATAGTCAGAGCAGACCAAATCCAAGTGGTTACACTTAGATCCTATTAGGTGATCCCCATTTTATTTTGTTCATTAATAAATTGAAAAATTAGTATCTAATATGAAATGCGGTGTTAATGGTATTGTGTTTATATGCTTTTGTGACACATTGTTTTACTTTACCACTAGTTGTATTTTGTGTGAGATTATTTCTATAAAATAAAACAAATGTAAGTGGTTTTGGCTGGCTAGTTGAGTGGGCTATCATTATTCAGTTTTTTAGAGAATTTCATATGTGAATCATGGCATGGGATGAATGGATACGTGCTTGGATACATGGAGAATGCATTGGAGGCTTAGTGTTGTAGGAGCATTCATTGTGACTTTTTAGGATATTTGTTTTTCTTTATGGCTGAAGAATACACCAAGTATTGATGCTTTTGGAGGTTGGTTTTTTCCCTCATGAAGATTTTCCTTTGGAATATCTTGTATTATCTTATGAGTTTTGTATTTGATCTTTTCATTATGGCGATTTTATAAGCTTGTATATATGTTTGTTTCTCATGGGTTATGTAGGAAAATGGATTAAATGTAACTGTATGAGCATTATTTTCTAACAAGTGGTAATAGAGCTTTCATGGATCGATTTAGAGTTATAACCATAGCTTGAGTGGATAAGAATTTTAAGCCATGACTATACATAAATTTTTCTCTACATTACAAGGTATGAAAGACATTTGTAGGTTATTTTATTGAAAATCTAGGGGTTTTGGGTTCGCTGCTAATATGGGTTATTTGTAGATGAATTTTTATCCATCATATCTAGGTTGGTTGAGTAATACATTTTGATATATCATTTTAATATTTTTTGGAAAAGTTGGGAAAATGCAATTTTTATTGCCTGGACTAGACCGTACAACCATGGGTGTTAATTTACAGGGAAAAGACAAATATTTTTTTAAAAAAACCCACCAGTATTCTTTTTAGCTTTGAATAAAAATTAAAAATCTTCAAGTCTTTTGAGAAAGTGTTGAAGTAAAAAAGAAAAATAAATAGGCACCTTTGCAATACTAGTACCACAGGGTACGATGTGGGTTATCAGCCACTTACTCAACTTGTAACATATAAAATTGGTGAAATCTAAAATAAAAACTATAAAAAGTCATGGTGAATGGAGTGTGGTGTATTTTAAAACTTAAAACTTTATTTCCATCTCATTTAAATCATTTAAAGGAAAATAAGCCAAATTAAACCAAGATTCATGTACCTATTGGGTCTATGGCTATATGTTAGCCAAATTTTTTAATTTTTGAAAATTAAATTTTATTTTATTTTGGAGTGGGGTCCACTAAGGTGCTCTTATATAGTGGCTATGTTTTTTCAAATGAGCATAAATTTCATCCAAGATGTTGGATTTTCAATTTGTTCATATACTTGTTGGAAAGCTAGTTCCAAGTGCTACGTCGTTGCATAGGTTTGGTTCCTTGATTTTTTTGTTTTGAAATGTTTTTGGGGCTTGGAAGATAGGTGTTATCATTTTTATATTTTTTTTCATAACTTTTGCATACAGAATTAGATTTTTCATTTTGAATAAGTGTTGGAGTGAACTTTTATCAACTTTATAGTGGTGTTATTATTTATTTGGGGTGTGATTGTGTGTGCATCCAAACGGGTCAAGAGGTGAATTTGGAAGGAATGCCTTTTTTAATGAGTAATTATGATATTGTAATAGATTATCATATTTGGTTCTTCTTAGTACATGTTTACAACCATTTTTTAGATTTATACTTTGATGATGGAAGATACATAGGTTATCTTCAATTTTAGGACATGGTTGGAGACTTAAAGTCTCATGAAAGGTGATAGTTGAGTATAGGTACAACATTGGTGATTATTATGGTTTCATGGTTATGTAGGAACATATTTTTCATTGACACAACATGATCATGTTTATGGTGGATTGGTAGTGGTTTGGTTTGATGTTAGGAGATTTTTTCATATTTTCTTGATGCTGATTTGGTTCCTTGACTAAGGTACTTGATTGCGGACATGTTTGGAAAATCAAATTGGAGTTTGATTTGGTCTTTGAGTCATGTAGTCTACTAAATTATTCTCTTTGATGCATCAATTTTTAGGTTACTAAAGGGATGACAAGTTTTCATTCTCTAACGTATGCGATCTATGAGTTTTTCAATGTTGTGTGTTGTCTTTACTTACATGTTTCATATAAGACATAGTTGTGGTCTATTTATATCCACATGATTGGTTTATTATTGATACAAAATTTTCTAGTTGGCCTTTATGGTATTCTTTCTTTGAGATAAGTCAATGGATGATGTTTATAATACTTGGATAGTTAGTGTTGGGACTTTTGTCATGTGGTTTTTTCATGATGTTATGATGGCTTGGTTATTCATTGGTTACACTTTTCAATGGAAGCCTTTGATAGTGGTGTATTAGAAGTGTAGGATTAATTTCTAATTGGTGGTTTGTTAGCAGTTGTATCTTCTTGGATTGGAGCTCTTGGTTTCACTTGATGTTACTGACATTTCAATTGTGTGTTTAAAACAAGATAATATTTATTTAGGAGATGGTTATCATGATTACATGTGTGACTTGGTATCATGTTTTAATGGGTGTTGTTGGAAATGATGTGTGTTCACCATTGGATAATGGATGAACTTATTTAGTTTTGTTGATGTTTGGAGGACTTAGGACTTCTTAGATTCTATTATTACAAAGGGGTCTTGCATTTTTAGGTTTACTAATAGGTGATGTTTATCTTAATTATTTTTAAAGATGTTGACATATTGAAGCCATGGAAGACTCTTGGAGTCTTTGGTTGAGGTGAGGTTTGTGCTTTATGATTTGACATGTTGTCATGTTTTCTATTATGTCATGGTATACTCTTGGTTACTAGTTTAGAGTTTTGACATGATATGGATATATTATATGTTCATATGAAGAATGTAATTTCCTAGGAGGAGATGGTTAGATCAAATTTTCATGTTTATGTTCTTGATTCCATGATTGGAGCTTTGAAATTGACCTTAGTTAGTTCTCTTTGTATTGAATATATGATCATTGTCTTGATACTTAATTATGGTGCCATGTTTTATTTGGAGTTTGGAATGGATTTATCGGTTATAGGTACTTATAGATACTTGGAGACATAGGTGAATTTGGAGTTCTCTTATGATTAGATATATGTGTTGACACAGTTGATGGTTTAAATAGGAAGAATAAGGAGATTTCACCTGGTATGGACTTGAGAGGAGAATATTTTTAGAGTGAGTCATGATGACTTGGATAACTTGATGAGAATTATTATTTCCCACTATTGGTATAATTGACAATTTACTACTTGAGATATATTTCCCATTGTTCCTTTCAAGTGCATTATGTTTGAATGCATGTAAATTTTATAAATGGAATATGCTATAAACTTATCCTATTCAAAAAATACATAAAAACCTCAAATCGATATGTTGATTGGTTGGATGTGGTTTATCATAGATCCAATAATACAAGGATGTAATTAGGATGATTGGGTGGTAAAATGGACAACATAAGGATATCCTATGAAGATGGTCATGAAATGAGAGAGGAGGCCTCAATTTATAATTTTTTTATGAGTAAAATAAATGGCCAAGATTAAATGTAAAATGGATGTTTAGGATTGAGTAGGAGTGTGATCCTAAAATGGAGGCTTAGCCTTGTGACAATTCTCACAAGGAGAAGTGATGTGTGATAAATAAGTGTGCTCGCAAATGTGTGAGAACACATTGGGAAGCTCATGAAATGGACATGTCTATGGCATGTGTAAGGGGTAAGTTGACTTGTGAGTCACATGTGTAAAATGTAGAGTGCTTCAAAGAGTGACATGTATAAGAGGTGATAAGGATTTTTATGCTCACACATGTGTGAGAAAGAGGAGAGTGACTTGTGAAAGTTACATGTATATGATATGTGTAAGGGAGGGGGATTTTTCATCTCTCACGTATGTGACCACCAAATAAAATATATTGTCACATATGGACATGGAAGTGGGAAAAAGTGGTATGTGCATGTCACATGTTTCTTAAAGATGAATTAAAAATTAGAAGAAAAGGTCACATGTGGGAGAGAGTGAATTTAAAATTATAAGAAATGTTAACAAGTTTGGGAATAAATAGTGTTGATCATTGTTTTGACACAAGCCAACTTGCTAGGATCTCGAGATTCGATTTCCTCTCTTGAAAGAATAACGGGGTTATTCCCAAGGTTCTCTAGGGTCGGGTCATAACCTGCTTGGTTACTCAGTTGAAGATAAATGTGATTGTTCACGAGGAGGCCTTTGCTGGTACATTCAAGACATCAAACTACAAAACACTTTAGTTCTTTTTGGTATTTTCCATTTTAGAAAATATGAGGGTTTGATAAATAAAATGCAATTTTGTATTTTCCAAGTTGCTTTAGATTTTCAAAATTAAAATATGGAAGAGAGTAGAGAGTAGAGTAACAAGAAATAAGAAGATGATTGAAAATGAAATCCTACGGACATGAACCATTTGTAAACCCTTCCTTGCGAATTGAATTATGGGATAGATTTGGAGTAAACCCACGAAGCATAAATCATACCAAGTCACAATTCACTACCCCACAAATGCAAGGATTTGGAGAGAGGACGTAGTCACTCATGAAAGATATTCAAAATTGATCAAATTGTGAAGCCACCAAGATGTGCACACCCACAAGATAGATTTATCGTTAAGCCCAAAGAAAATCTCTTCCACGCATTCATCATAGCAAGGTAAAGCAAACAAAAAAAAACTCCAACTAAAAGAAACGCGAATTCGAAGCACAATAAAAAAGAGGCTCTCTAAAAATAATGAATAATGCAAGCATACATTCAATAATTTTGCATAGGTAGCAGAAATTCACACACCATGAATGAAGCACCAAATGTATGTCTTTATTGCATTAAGAATCTGCCCTTTACATTTATTTGTGATTACAATATATAAAGTTTGATCCTTAACTTTGAATTCCAAATTTAGGGTATCAGAGAGAAAAAATAAATTAAAATAGAACTTTGCTGAAAGAGAAACTACTCTTAACTGATACTAGATAAATTGAATGGATTCTTGAATCCATTTACAATCAGTCTGCCCATGCAAGGATGGTCAAACTCGCCAAGAAGAAGAGAGAAAATAAGGAGGATTTATTCTGAAAACTTGGATTCTTCTTCTCGTTTCTTGGAGTTTTCCTTGGATTCTACATTTGGAGGCTCTTCTGGCAGTGGAGACTAGTAAGAGACCCTTAGTCCCTTCAAAATGAACTCAAGCTAACTGTTAATATGATCTAGAGTTCAATTGGTGTGGAAAAATGTGATCTCGCTAAAAATACCCAAATTTTTTAGACCCCGACCTCAACTCCAAAACTTTCAATGCCCCAAAATTTCATAAGTGTTAAACAGCCAAAACTCTGGTCTAAAGTTTAGAATTATCAGAGGTCGAAAAGGATGAAATATCTCGAAGGCCAAAAATGCCAAAAAACTTGGAGGGCCGAAAGGCCAAAGATTTTAGAAGGCCAAAAGGCCAAAGAACTTGGAAGGCCAAAAGGCCGGAAAACTATTCTTCTTGCGGGGCTGAAAGGATGAAAGACTAGACTTTTGCATATCCTGCAGGGGCTGAAAGGTCGAAAGACCAAAACCTGCCTTAGGAAATTATGTTAAGTGTTGGAGGTTTCTTATTCAAAATTGCTTTGTGGTCCAAGGGGTCAGTGTGGGAAGACTTCTGGGTGTGCGGCCCAGAGCCTATGTATGACCTCCTGAACTTCCTCATATTTTATCTTCTTCCCTTTTACCTTGTTGACCTTTTGTTCTTTCTTTTCTTTAAAGGTGGTTAGCTCAGAAGAAAAGAACTAGATCTCCTCTACATGGTTTTTCATCTGTGTCATCTCTTCTTTTGAATGAAATAATTGCTGCAATGCTACCTTAGTTTCTACACTTGCCATAATATCCCTGAATTGTTGGACCACTTATTTAGATGGCCATAAGATGTGTTTAACTTCATCCCGGTACAAATCAAGGTCGATCCCTATGAAGACAACATCTATTTCTTCCACCCATTCCAAGACTTCTTTGTGTTTCTCTAATATGGAGTCTTGACATTTTTCATAAACGTTGATTATCTTGGTCATGTGCTTGATCCAAGTCTCAAAATTGTCTAGCTCCTCACCCTCATATATCTTTACCAGAATTTGGAAATGTTGTTTCTTAATGATCTGTAAATCTTGGAGGGAGGCTCACCATTTTCTCATCTTAGACCCCAGGCCACCCTCATCTATCATTAAATCAATCAAATTTGTAGCCTCTATTAGAATAAACCTATAAGGTTTGAATATATGCTTCATAGCACCTTCCCCGTACTGTTCAAAATCTTCCTTCCTAGCTGCACTTGCTTTGATGAAGGATGGTGTTAGCCCTAACGGTAGGTCTGGGGTGTTTCTTTTATCTAACACTACCTATAATGAGGCCTCTGGGTAGTTGGGGTCAATAGGACCAACCATTTTGTAAATGAACTTCTTCAAGGCTTCATTCTGCTTTGTCAAGGTTTTTATGGTTTCTTCATCCTTACTCATGAAACCCAGAGCATGTTTAAGCCCCAAGTCTACTAGTGTCTTTCTCCCTTCCTTGGTGGGCTCCCCCAAATCTACCTCCTTAAATGTATAGTCTTCCAGAGTTGCTTGCACTTGAGAGGTGCTAGAAGATGGGATTGCAACCTATGCTTTCTAGCGCCCCCTAGTATCTTGAGTGACATAGGACATTGTCTGCGCTGGTAATATGAACTTCATTTGATGAAAATATTGCTCTAAGGATACCATATTTGTATTTTCTCCTTCATCATCATTTTTATAAGTTCTTCTCCTTAACTGGATTTCTTTAGTAAACCATGTGGGCTTACTAGATGCAGTGACCGGCTCATATTGGGTAACTTGAAGAACTAAATCCAAATTTTGAGACCTTGGAGTCACCTCTTTATCTGGCCCTTCTTCTTGTTACTATCTCTATCTCCCTTCATCCCTTTCTCCTCAGTGTTCTTCTTCCTTCTCCCTTTCCTCTACTGCCTTGTCTCCCTCCTCCATCGCCTCATCTTGTTTTTCTTGGCCTTTATCTTCCTCTCCTGAGGAACTAACCGAGGCTTTGGTATTGATGCCAGTCATGACCTTTAAGGTGGTTTCAAAAAGTGACACAGTCTCTATGGTTGTTGATCCTCCCGGGGTTTGGATGTGGCAAGTCAAAGGAATTGATGATGGTGGAGTAGGTGTTGGGAGATTTGGGATTAGAAGTGGAAGAGTAGTTGGTGGAGTTTGGAGAAATGGTGGTGGAGTAGGAATATGAGGTGGAAGAGAAGTTGGTGGGGTAGGAATGTGAAGAGGCATTGTAACAGTATTGGTTTCTGTTGTAGGCTTATTAGTAGTTACCCCTTGGGTGATTGGAGACTCTTGATTCACGAGCCCTTGATCTACTTTAGAGTTCTCTCCCACTATGGGTATATCTGGCTTTGGATTAGTAAATTGAGTAGGAGGTGGAGTTAGGATTACTTGTGGTTGAAAAAGAGAAGGACCACCTACCTCGTACCCATTTACATAACCTAGGGTATCCTAGCATGGGTCTGAGAAACCTTCCAGACCCTCAAAGTCTAACATTTGGAACTCATCCAATCCCAGAGCATCCAAGGGATTATCTTTCTCTTTAGGATCCTCTTGGTGTTTCCTACTAGTCTCCTTCTCTCTCCTTTTTTGGGACCTTGTCATTTTTACTAGAGGGACCTCTTCCTCTTCCTCTTCTTACAGGTCCTCCTATATGATTTCTAATTGCGGAGATGCACAAGCTTTCTTCCTCTTATATGTCTTCTTCCCCTTTCTGGTGGCAGGAGGAGATTATCCAGAAGTGGAGGGTCCTTCATATGGTGCAACCTATGCTAGCCTTATGGGAGGATCTATTTGTCCAGTCATTCTTGTATTAGGAGCCTTGGGCCTTGGGTTTGACCCATACTCTACTGCACATTCATGGCCATATACCGTGCTTGGCTTATGTGGCATCGCCTTTTTGTATTGCGGCACTATACTTTTCTCTCTGCGCTATTTGTCCACTTTCTTGGGTGGATCCATCAATGTTTTCACAGGTATTGGGATCATCTTGTAGGGCCTCTTAATCCATTCTCCTATTGTTCTCATCACATGTCCTGCCCAAAACTCAATGTTTTCATTTTCATCCTTATCAACTTATACATTCATGATAGGCATGTCATATACCTTGTCATCTGTATAGATGGCCTCCAAAACCTCATCTGAATCATGCTCCCAAAATTTTTGGGGAATAGGAGTCTTTATGACTTCCTTGGCCAGGGTGAGAGTCATTCTACAATAGTCCCAGATCCTGACCTCATGGTAATCTACACAATTCATCCAGTGATCCTCCAAGTGTGGTTCGTGAAGGTAGAACTTGCTAATAATGTGGTTGTAAGTACCTATCAGGTCAAAATGAGGCTGCACTGTCTTGTAAAGATGTAGGGGAAAATCATCCTATTCAAAGGCCAAATATTTAAAAAACTTCATATCCTGTAGGGTATATGGTCCTAGTGAGATGGGAAAATCACAAAAGTGCTTCTTCTTGTGATTTATGTGTTCATATGCATGTGCAAGTTGCTAAGCCATCTCCAAAATGATTATCTAGTCAGATGGATATCTGAGAAACTTCTTTGGTTTTAAAGTTGTTCCTGTTATTTGAATGTAAGTGAATATTCTAAATTATATGTAATAAGTTCCTATGGCCCTCACCTTGGCGGCTGCTTCTTCTGACATCTTTTTTGCAAAATCACCCTCAATGGATTAGATGATTACAAAAATGAAGGTGTCATTGACTATCCTGTAGTCTGGTCTGTCTTCTGACATTTTTTTCCCTTTTCTGTAGTTGGGGGTACATGATGTGAGGCCATACATTGGGATCATTTAAGTTTCCCCTCTTGATGAGTCTTGGGTAATCTGCCCGTGCTGCCAATAGGTATACCACATAAGTACTCATGTAAAACTTGGGGTTGTGTTTCACTACCACCAGCTGTTCATTCAACTTGTCAATGATGATGGTCCTTCAATGGAGCCTAGCCTTGCAGCCTCTAAGTCTTTCTATCTAGAGAATCATCAAATTCTCTAGTTGGAATGATTGCGGTAACCCATATACTCAGCTTAGCATTGTTATGGCTACCTTGATATCGTCTTTCATGTATCCTCTCCTTAAGTCTATTTTGTCTAGCTTATTTTTGGGGAGAGGTTTCTCGAGGTAGTGGTTATTGAATATTTCATAGGCTTCTTCTCCTTTGTTTCTAAACCACAAGTTTCCCTTCTCTATGAAAAAGTCATAGAACTTGTCTACACCTTTGTGGAGGTGGAAGACATCCTCTATGAAATCTGACCTAATATCCAATACCACTTGGCCTTCTGTATTTTGAACCACCCTTTTGTTAGAGTCATAATGGTTTTCCAGGGTCATGATCAGTTTAGGTGAGGACAAAGCCATTGGGTGTGCTGCTATGCTGACCAATCCCACTAATACCAGGGAGGTACAATCCTCTGATCTCCTGACTAGTTGGGCACACCTTGTCAGGAATTCATCCCAATCAACATTCTTGATATCAGTATCAGTGATTTCAACATGCTTGTTGGTAATTTTGGAAGGGGGAGTGTTCCCCTTATATAAGTACTTCATGGGTGATGCAGTCTTTTTCTCAGAAATTCCTGTAATAGAACATGCAAGTATTAGTATCTTATTTGAAGAGAAAACTAAAAGAAAGTTGACTAATCTAAGAAAACAAAGGAAAAAACTCTCTAAGTAACCAAGAATGCAGGTTTTTGCACTTTCAGCCCTTTTGGGGTTTCGACACCGAAAATGGGTTAGGAGGCTGAAAAGTCTGAAAGTGCGAAGGACCACCATTGAAGAGAAGGCATTCATCAGACTTGTTGGTATCTGAAAGTTCAAAGGTTTTGCAGATTCCAAAAATATGAACAATTTACTAAGGTTAACACTACTTTTGAGGATTCATACTTGTCAGCATTTCAGACCTTTCAGAGGTTTAGAAGGCCGAGAAGGCTGAATCTCTGAGAGTATGAGATTTCACTAAGGTGGACACCACTTTTAAGGATTCGAACCCGTTAGCATTTCAAACCTTTCATAGGTTTGAAAGGCCAAAAAGGCTGAACCTCTAGAATGGTACTTAGAGAGTTAACCCACCTTGGTTTTTGGCATTTCAGAGGCCGAACACCTGCAACAAAGGTCATGACCAAAAGAAAAAAACCCTAACACAAAACCAGAAAGAAACAGACTTGACTTGACAAGGAGGCACTTCCCTGCTAAACGATGAAGGTGCTAAAGGCCCTAAGAGACCAGGGGAGAGGGAAGTCTGTACGCCCTAGGCCAGACAAGCACCAGGAATGAAAACCCTAAAACCTAAACCATGAAGAGGGAAAGAAAAACATGAGACAAAAAAGAATGAACCTACCTCAAAGGAGATAGGAGTGGGGAAGGATGACACAATGGAGCTTGGAGGTGCGGGGTGATCAGTCTTAGGATCGAGGGTGAAAATGGTGAAGTCACGAGCTCTCAGAAAGTTGTAATCACAAACGGTGAAGTGAGATAGATTAGGGCCCTTTTGGCCATTTATAACCCATGGGCTTGCGTCAACACTTTCAATGTTTCAAGGTCTAAAACACCAAAAGTCAGTAGGTAGACACCTTCAGCCTTTCTATGTTTTTGGATGCCGAAAACACCAAAAGGACTGACTTTTGCCCTTTCGGCCATTTTGGTATTTCAGTGTGCTATGGTCCTCCGAAAGGTAAAAAAAGATGTGTCCTATTTGCTTTATCATGTTGACACTCTTTCTTTTGAGACTAATCGGGCGAGGACTAAAGGGGGCAAACAAGACTAAAAGTTGAAAGATGCAAAAAAAGGGGGGTCCCCATGGTCAGAGGACCAAAAAAATGGGGTGTGTGTTGTGGACTCACAACAAATAGGATTAGCTAGTTGATGAAGGAATTAAATAACTAACCATGATTTAGAAGAAACAAAATAATAAGCCAAGGTCTAGAAATAATTAAATAAATAAATAAGTATATATAT
>MU226831.1:995875-1018199 GCA_018584345.1 Thuja plicata | reverse complement strand
TATTACTGAGTCGGTAGAAGCTAGGTTCCTTAAGCTGGCTCGGTGATCTTCTGATACTCGGCATCCACTACTGTACTCGGCATCGTCATGCTCTCGGTAAGAGTAGAGGCTCGGTCCATACTAGTCCTGAAGTGTAGCTTGGAACTCGGTAGCTGTGGTGACTCGGTAAATACATTGTCACTCGGTAACCACTGATGACTCGGTAGAAACTGACTTCTTGGTTGTCATCGACTGATGACTCGGTAACTACCGTCTGCTCGGTAACTGCTATTTTTCTCATGTGCTCGGTGACTGCCTTACTGCTCGGTTTGAACTGTTTGATCGGTGAGCTTTGCTGAATGCTCGGTATAGGCTATGGGCTGAGTGATAAGCTCGGTAAGAATTCAAAACCGAATAAGTGTTTTCACTAAGTGGATTCACTGATGCCAAATGTATCATTATTCCAACAGGAAAGACAACATTCATCATTCCTAAGAGTGCAACTGAAATTGCCAAGGTAATTAAAGAATGAGGAAGGATAGGCAATATCAGTAACCTTAAATTATCAAAGTTATTTGATGAGGACAAGAAAAATATTGAAGATGATATTGTATTTCACTTTCATAAATTCATCAGAACACCAAATCAAATCAAAAGTCATATTGTTGATGAACTTTATGAAGCAGTTAAAGTTAGATGAAAGTCAACACTTGAAACTAAAAATGAGGTAAGAGAAAGGACACTTATCTACATAGTGATGCATTTGACAGTAAAGAAAATATATACATCACTTAAGAAATACAAGGACATATTTAGTATTGGACACATAACTGCAAAGATTCTAGCTAGAAGGGAGAAAGAAATAGAAGATGAGGCAGTGGTGATATGGAAAAGGATATTCAACATTAAACCACCAAATGTAATAGAAATGGTAGGTACATCTCAAGTAGATGACACTTTCACTTTGAATGAGTTAATAGGAGATGTGTTAGGAAGTATTCCAAGTATGGTTACACATATAGAACTAACCAAGGATTCAGCTGATGATGTTATAACTGAGGATATCACTTAAAATCCTAACTCTCCTATGGTTGGAAATTAAGCTGAAGATATTCCACTTCATTCTTCACTTGATATCAATCCTATTGAGATTAATGATGACATAATTGATGTTGAAGAAAAAAAGGTTGATGATTCATAAAAGAATAAGGATACAGAATAGGTCACTGACACCACTGATCAACCACAGTATATAGAACAGGGTGAACAACAACAAGCTCAAGAGTAAGAGAAAGAATAAAAATAACACTGACATAGGTGAGAAGAGTGCTAAAACTGGGAGTGAGACACCAAAGGATAATGTCCCTGGTGATTCTCAACTTAAGATAAAGAACACCAATGAGAATAACAAGAGGAAGAAAATGGAAGAAGAGGAAGAAGAAGAAGATTGATCAGAATTTGAGATTCTGAAGAAATATTTTAATAAGTTGAAACCCAAGGACCATTTATTTTTTTTAAAGAAACTAGTAGAAAGAACTAAGAAGAAAAAGATGAAGCAAAATAAGTACAAAACAAAAATCTTAAGGAGAACTATTTCTATACTTTCTGATCTAGTACATGATGTTGATATTAATGAAGATGAATCTATGAATGATCAACTCAAGATCTTAGTTGATGAAATTACCAGTCTAGATCATGACATGGAAGAGGAAATGATAAATAGAGTAGAGAAGAGATTGAGGAATGAGATGATGGAGAAACTGCTGCAGAAGATTGCACTTGAGAAAGTTTCATTAATCAAACTAGTAAAAGAAATCAAGAAATCACTACTACAAGTTGGAAAAATCTTCAATAAAATATCTATCCCGACCAACTTTATTGCAGATATTTTGACAAAGAAGGAAGAGATAGCAACATAATTGACCACACTTTTCAATCAACTGGACCCATTGAACAGTTCAATGATGGAGCATATTGAAAATTGAAAGCATTGAGACACAAGGAGATGGAACTTAAGGCAGAGGAGGACAAAATAAGACTGACATTGTTAGAATTACAAGGATTCTTGAATCCACACATGGATATTATACAAGCATATCTTAAGAAAGAAGAAGTGTTGATAGGTAATCCTGACATGAGTACAATTGACAATATGGAGGATCTGGCTTGACGCCTAAATGGACATCAAATTACCCTGACATCACTAAAATAGTCATGGGAGTAGTTGCTTGGTATTACAAAGGTACACTTTAATTTTATATTTGATAAATTATAAAGCTTAAACACCTTTGTATATATATATATTTTTATCATAGTTTTTGGCATTATTGTTAAAAAAGGGGGAAAATACAAGTAGATCAAAAGGGGGAGTATATAGTATATAGAGTATATACATTTTTGTGTCAAAGGGGGATAATGATGAGATATGACATTGATGATGGTTACATAAAGGTATGGTTGTCACTACTAGAAATATATTATATAGGAAAGTAAAGTTTTGTGTGATTACATGAAGTTATACCAATTGGTAGACAGTTTAGTCAACTGGTAACTACAAGTTAAGTAGAACAGGTGAACAAATTGACAGGTGAAAAGGGAGAATAGGTGAAGGTCAAACTGGTTGAAGAAGTCAAGTATACTTTTGGTACACTGAAAGGTTCAAAAACTATAGGTTAACTAAGATTGTGAACATGCTACTTAAGTCACACCAGTAAAGGACATTAGTGAAGATACTACCAGCCACTCAGTTTAGTGAATAGATAAAAGTTAAAGGTTAAAGAATAGTTTTGAATGATTATCAAAAGCGGTTATGATGGTGCAAGATTCAGTGAATTTGGACAGAATGAAAAATGTAATACATTGTTTCAAGAGTTGAATAATTCAATTTATTGGTAGTTGTGTATAGATATGAATATGAATTCAAGGCATGTTTTGGACCAATAATAATGAAGAACTATTTCACATTGGAGAGGACTACTTGAAGTTTGAGATTGTAATGTTTGTATGAGTTGGTTGTAACTAATAAAAAAGAAACTATGAAGAGAAACCAAAACCCTAAGTAGGTTTGTGATCAAAGGTAAAAGTCTATAAGAGGATAGCTATTGTTAACATATGTACAAGAGAGGAAAAAAGTTGATGAATTTTTTATGATATGTTAGATCTTGGACAACAATTGCAGAGCAGATTGCTAAGAGGATTCAAAACAAAGTTCAAAGATAGAACAGAGCATCAAAGGATCTGATTAGCATTTTGAAGTGCATTTCATAGGTCAATTCATTTTTTTAATTCCTAATAGTTTCAACAATCTAAAATCCCTTAACAGAGTAGTCTTTAATAATACTTTTTTCTTGTAAATCCCTTAATAGGGTGAACACTATAATAGTGGGATTAAATCCTTTAACAAGGTAGTATGTAATAGGACTTTAGATACTTCTAACAAGGTATCAATCACTCCTAATAGGGCGAGTCACCCAAAAAGTGACATATTGTAAGCTTCTAACAAAGAAATCTTTTCTACAGTAGTGAGAAGATTATGGGTGTCACCGCCATCATGCTTTTTCCCTCTGAAAAATGGTTTCCATGATAAAAATCTAAGTGTTATGAGTGTGCATGTGTATTTATTTCATTAACCATACTTTTAATTTACACCTACATTTTTATGCTATATAGTTTGGAAGTTTCTTTTGTTGTTATTCAAAGACATTGGTAGAAGTCTAAAAGTTTTATTAGAAATGATTCACCCCCTCTTAGTACCTATTATTTCCATCACACTCTTCATAAGAACTCTAAAAACCACCATAATGAAAAAATGTTGGAAATATATGATGTGCCCAGTGACTGAGAGAGGGGAGGGGGGTGAATGAGGAACTAACAAAACTTAATCCTTTTAATCCACAATTATATTAACTTATCTGTTTGCATGCATAGAACTTGAAAGTAAAGAATCATACAGAACACATAACACAATATTTGGTTACCCAAAAATCTTCCAAAAGAAAGTAAAACTGGGGTGGGGATGATACCCACAAGATTTAGTACTACAGTACTTATAAATTTAGTCTGTTAGAGATAACAATGACCACTTAAGATGGTATGCCCTGTTAGGAGCATAGAAAGGACTGTTAAGTCCACCTTGTTAAAAGATTTTGTACAATACAATGAGTAATGCAACTCTGTTAAGATATTTAGAGAAATTAATTTTAGGTCCACCTTGTTAAAGGATTTTTCTAATCCATCTGTGAGGATGAACCAGATGATGATTTTCTCTGTGCAACTATGATTTCTGAATAAGATCCTTCTGAATATAAATGATCACCTGAATGTGATAGATGAGAATCTGTTGTCCTGAATACTTCTTCTCTTAATCAAACTACCATTCACATGTCTTTACACTTATGCATACATTTCATACATATACTCCATACATACTTACACTTTGGAGAAAACAAATTATCTTACATATATATCTTATCCAAAAAAATTACTCTACAAGTCAGCTTGCAATAAACAAAATGATATTTAAAAATATATGCAAGGTTAGATTCAAACTATCACTCAGGTCCAAAAGTCTACTTGGGTGATAAAATATCACTTGGGAGATACTGCAATCACTTGGGTCATACTAATCACTTGGGCAATACTGGTCACTCAGGCAATGTTGATCACTCAGGCAACACTGATCACTTGGGACTTTGCATAATGCTTGCTTTCTCAGTCGACACAAGATGACTAAGTGTTTTGACACTAATTGAAAATATGTCTTTCCATAAGGTCTATAATCTCCCCCTTTGGCATTAGTGACAAAAACAATTATCATTGAATTCTGTGTCTAATATGTCAAAACTCCCCCTTACTGTTTACTCAGTTTTTGACACTACTTCTGCTACTCGGGTCCAACTAACTCTATTTTTGTGTTTTTTTTAAATTTCTTTTTTAAATTATATTTTCTACATTGTTCCATTCTACATGTGTTTCCTCAATGATATTTCCCCTTAATTACAATATAATGATATTTCCCCCTTTTTTTGACAAAAATGCCAAAAGTGATATTTACAAGGTTATTCCAAAGTAGGATAGGAAATCACTATGTACCTTCAAAATTTGAGACAAAGTGTTGTCCCAATTGTCCTATAGCACCTTCATGATGTGCAATTCAAATTTTATCTCTACAGACAACTCTATCATTAGCTCAGCAATTGAGAAATTATTGTCATGAATGAGTGTCTTGGCATGTGATATATGTTTCTACATTCCATTCATGTGTGGTAGGAGTTGGCTCTAGATTGTTGTAAGTGAATCTCTAGTCCTTGCTTCTTATCTCAACAATTTACAATTTAGCCTATAGATCAGTAAGATACTTGATCTTCATGAAGTGAGTGGAACTAGTGCTCGGTTCAAGTGCTAACTGCCTTGCACTTTCCTTCATGTCTGCATCAATCTTCACTATCTTATTCTTGATCTCCATAGTAAAGTTAGAGGTGTCACTCAACTTTACAAACAGTGCTACCATATTGGTCACGGTGGTTTCTAGAGTGCTGATGATATTGGTAAGTTGCACTTGGTCAATTGAAATCTTCTTTGCAATATTTTCTAGAACCTTGTTCTCAAATTTCTTTGATGCTTTCTCGAGTAACTTATCTTGACCATTCATAGCTCTGTTGAACTTGTGGACAATGTCAACAATTTGGTCCATTATTGAGTCACTCTCATTGACTTCAATCTACAATGCATCTACAAATATTCCTTTGACATCTTCAAGTACTTTATTCCTTTGCCTTTCCTTTCAGAGCTTCTGCTGTGTAGAAATTTTCTTCCACAGTTCTCCCAAAATATCCATTTGCTCTACAGATAAGCTGGATTGATCCCAATTTTGAATCACAATTTATTTATCAAGATCTATCTCATCAGTAATTACTACTTTTTCTTTTCCTTTTGTCTTAGGACTCGGTGAAGGAAGAATTTCCTCACCTTTACCTTCCTCATCCTTTTCTTCAGTATTCATTCTGATTAGGTCATTAAACTTTACAGAACCAATTATTAAATCAATGTTAACTGATGAGTCAATATTGGCAGTAGAACTATCTACCTTGTCATTCTATGACTCAGGCATGCTTGGCTCAGTAGTATGTGGATCCTTTTTCTGAGTTACTACATGTTTAGATGTGGATTCTACAACCTTGTCCTTGCTCAGAGGTACTATATTCTTGATAGGAGATTGGGGTAATGGTTCCATTACGTCAACTATAATCTACTCAGCATTGGAATCTTCAATAGACTGTACCTCAGGTAGTGTATCATTATTTTCCTATTATGGAGGGTCTTTACTCGGTACTTCTGCCTCATTATCTTCTTCCATCTCAAATATTGATTTCCACACTAATGTGGCATGATGAACTACATCTTCTATGCTTTTGTTCAATATTTGGAATGCCCTGAATCTAGGGGTGTGATTATTTTGATATTTTCTCAAGGCCTCTTTTACTTCTTTTCCCTTCATTGCAGGCATAACTTGCTTCAATGTCTGTTCCCTTATGCCTATTTAAGTTTGGACTGCATTTTTCTAGGGAATGGAGAATGCCTTGAATAGGTCTTCAGTCATATAACTCTTCAATTTAGAGGGGTCATATTTCCATTTTCCCATCTTCTCCACCACTATTTCTTCAATCTTCTTCGTTTCTTCCTTAGTCATAGAATCATAATTTAATGACTTCAAAGAACTAATAGCTCTTCCTTCTTTCATTTCTTTAATCTTCTGATTAAGTGTGGGTATTGGTTTAGTGAAAACATAGTATCATCTTCTTTATAATCATCCTCATCATCACTCAGTAAAATTATTCTCCTTGATATCCTCAAGGTGACAATAGGGGTAGTGCCTTTTGCCTATTTATGTTTGGGTGTTGCCCTCCTCTTCTTCTGTGGAGGTTCAATATCAGTTTCTTCCTTTTCTTTTTCAGATTCAACATCCTCTATTTTAACTGTATCCTCTTTATTCTCAAAGATGGAAGGAGAGTCAAAAGTATTTCCTTACTTCTTCTTGAATGTATCAATCCTCTTCTTTCCTCTTTTCAATATCTTGGGAATCATAATCTCCAAAGATATCCTGCTCTTTGCTTCCTCATATGTTCCAAAGCAGGGTGCCTTTGGATTGGAAGGTTCATTTACAAGAACCTCTATGATATATTTTGTGTCATCTTTGATGACTTCATATGATAGGGGTTTTACCCATGAAACCTTAGGTTTTGCTTCTTGTATATAAATCTTATCACAATAAACTAGGAAACAGATTTCATCTTTGTAATCTTCAACTAGTTGTTTGGGAATTCTGTATCTACTCTGCATCTTCTGTTTGAAATTCTCAAAGTATCCATCCATAATGTTATCAATTATATCCTAACTTAGCTATGAATTCATTAATCTGATGGATTATTGGCCTATCCTTCTTCCATGCTACTATACCCTTGGAGGGAAAGAACTTCTCAACATAAAAGAGTATGAAGATTAGAGGAGAACCAGACTTTGATGAATTATATTTGGATACTCAGATTATTTCCATATTCTTTCTCAATTGGACAAGCTGTAATTATTCCAGGTTGAATACCAGATTCTTCTTCACCACTTTGTATGCTAGGTCAACAGCTTCACATGGAACGCTGTTGGGTCTGCTCGAACTATATATCTTATGGGCTATAACATGAATGAAAAATTTCAATTCCATATCATTTACTTTGTTGAGTCTCATGCCTCTGCCATCCCACTTGGCAAGAGTTAACTCAGCTAGGTCATCCTGGTTTAGGGTTTTGGTAGCTTTCGGCTTTTCTAGCATACTAGGGAACTCAATGACACATTAGATTATCTAATTTTTGATCTTCACAGGATGTTCCAACCACAGGTGCATGTCATGGACATGGATAATAACATGTGTGCATGATGTGTGTCAAACCCTGGGTTTTGAGGTGCTTAAGCTCAAGCTTCAGACTCCCATTTGTACATAATTCATCATATGCCTTGTTCATCTCAATAGTTCCAAGCTCCTGTATGTTGTAGTGATAGAAGCTTCAGATGTCGTTAACCAGTAACACTCTCAGAGGAATTAGGGAATGAGCTCCCATCGGGTCTATCTCCTTTGCAATTTCTAGATGAAGCTTAAACACTGGCAGATCACAAATTGCATTTCTTACTAACATCTCAGAACCTTTCTTGACCTTGTTGCTAGAAGTGGATGCCATTTATTCATATGAAATGATTAAACTTTGGTTTCAATCACAAATTCGCACTGAATCACTAAGGGCTCTGAATTGATTTGTAAATTGAAAACTTTGTAAGCAATAATCTTTACAATCCTTTATTTATAAGAGATTTTCAACCATTAGAGTATTTTATTAAATTCTCTATACATAGTAGCTTTCATGACTTGGGTGTTTCTCCAGGATTCACTCAGAAGCTCGGGTGAAATCAACTTTCCAATTATCAATATTATCCGACTGAGCTCGGTTAAGCTAGAGTAGCTCAGGTGTAGCTAACATTCTAACTCGGGTAGAACTATAATGTGTCCTCATGCATCAATATGCAGATTTGGACTATTAGCTTATCTGGAACTGATGTAGGATGTCTTGTAATGCACAGTTCTAGTCATCTCCTTACATTCCTATGTTGTAATGTTAGATCCACCCAGTTCACTATTTAGGGTGTCATTAGATCCTTCATTACCTTGATATGAATTATCTAAGGATTTCCTTACCCATTGCTTGCTCATCTGAGTTCTAATTTCTGAGACTTTGGATTTTCCATTCTTAAAACCAGTATCAACTTTTTCTTTGTTCATACAGTTCTTGCTTAGATGGCCGAGTTTCTTGCATACATAACATCTCTTAGTAGGATCCTTTTCTCTGATGTGAGTCTTCATACAATTTGCACCAATGTGTCCATTTTCACCACAATGACAAAATCTCTACCATTTGTTGCAATCCCAACCAAAAATTGCCTTGGCTAATTGTTCAGCAGGATTCCAATTCTTAGTTCTGCACTCGAAAGATCTATGACCTTGTTTGTTGCACTTGTAGCATTTTCCTTCAAACTTAGGTTTCTCTTTGCATTCACTTTCTCTATGTCCATGTTTATTATAGCTGTAGCATTTACCATTAAATTTTGACTTTCCATTGCTCAAACATTTATTTGATGTGTGCCCTAACTTACCACAATGATTGCATGTAGGCTTTGTTGTTCCTTTGAGCTCCTTGCTGTGAGGATTCACCTTGTCCAGTATAACCTAATCTATTTTGTCCACGATGTCTAAATTCTATTGCCTAATCCATGCTATTTTATGAATTCATTATACTTTCATTTGTTTTATTTTCAGTATTGAGATCATTATACAGTCTTTGATTTTCTGTTCTTAGTTTGACAACTTCCTGTGTTGCATTGTTGAGTTGACTTACCAAATTATCTTGCTGAAGTGACAAGTGTTGGATTTAATTTTCTTTTTCTTCTAATCTTGTACTCAATAGTCTTTTATCTTCTTGTGCTATATTTATGTCATCTTCTGCTTTGTTCTTTAGTTCCATGACTTTGCATATTTTGATTGAGTGAATTTCCTGTTCTCTCTTCAACTTTTTGACTTCTTCATGTAAAGAGAGATTCTTTTTAAGCAAGTCTTTAATGGCTACATCAGCTTCTTTAGAGATTTTTTCCTTGCAAAAGTCTTCAATTCTTTCTTCTATGTAGTTCTTTTCATTCATCTATACTGCTAATTATTTTCTTCTTTTTCAGGGAAAGAGAGAGCTTCTCCTTAAGTTTCATGATCTGATTCATGGCCACTTTAAGATCTATCTTTTCATTCTCGATGGATTTCTCCAGTCTGTATATTTCCATAGCCTCTGATCTTTTCTCAAGATGTTGAACTTCTGATAAGAGAATCACTACTCTAATACCAATTGTTGGAAATATATGATGTACCCAGTGACTGAGGGGGGGGGGATGAATTAGGAACCAATAAAAATTAATCCTTTTAATGCACAATTAGATTAAATTATTTTTTTGAATGCATTGAACTTGAAAGTAAAGAATCATACACAACACATAACACAATATTTGGTTACCAAGAAACCTTCCAAGAGAAAGTAAAACTGGGGTGGGGATGATACCCACAAGATTTAGTAGTGTAGTATAAATTTAGGGTGGGGATGAAACCTTCCAAAAGAAAGTAAAACTGGGGTGGGGATGATACTCACAATAAATTAAAATTGGGGTGGTGATGATGAACCAGTTGATGATCTACTCTGTGCAACTATGATTGCTGAATAAGATCCTTCTTAATATAACTGATCACTTGAATGTGATAGATGAGACTCTGTTGTCCTAAATACTTATGCTCTTAATCAAACTGCCATTCGCATGTCTTTGCACTTATGCATAAATTTCATACATATACTCCATACATACTTACACTTTGGATAAAAAAATTTATCTTACATATATACCTTATCCAAACAAATAACTCTGCAAGTTAGCTTGCAATAAACAAAATGATATTTAACAATATATGCAAGGTCGGCTTCAAACTTTCACTCAGGTCTAGAAGTCTACTCAGTTGTTAAACTCTCACTCAGGTGATACTACAAATCACTCAGGTCATACTGATCACTCATGTGATACTGGTCACTCAAGCAATGCTAATCACTTGAGCAACACTGATCACTCAGGACTTTACATAATGCTTGCTGGCTTAGTCGACACAAGATGACTAAGTGTTTTGACACTAATTGACAATATGTCTTTCCATAAGGTCTACACAAAAATACCCTCCTTTGGCATTGATGGAAAACACTTTGCAAAAATATTCTACTTACCATCCTTATCAACATTCTTCCATACATAAATACTCCTAAGATCATGCTTCCTAGTAAAATGATTTTCACTATACCCATACTCAAACTCATACTGCCCCTTTTGTCATACAATGAAAAAGGTTCAAAAATATTTTATATTAGGATTACATTCTATAAAATACATCCTTGAAGTTTGTATTTTCTATCTCCAATGACATATCCCATGACCTTTTCAAATGGTTCAAAGCAATGATCTGCCCATGTAGATCAGATGCAAACTCCTGCATGACATCTAGTGTTCTAAAGTCTAGTAACTCAATTTGATTTTCTCCATTCTTCACATTTTGTTGCATTACCTCTACAATGGGTGCTAGGTATGTGTGTAATTCAATTAGTGTGATGACCCTCTTATCCTATTCTACCTATAAATACCTCATATTATGTGTGATCATTTTCACTTTGCCACTATATATTGATGTAGAGCTTGTGATAGATCAAACCTTTCAACTAAGTTATCAAGATTTTTTTTTATTTTCTCTTCTCTTCTCCAAATCCTTGGTAAAATCTGAAAGTTTTGACACTTTGGTCAATAACTGACCGACCTATTTTAGTGTGTTCTTTGTCTGATCCATAAGTTCTGAAAGTGTCATATTTTCTTTAGCAATTTTCTCTACCAACTTCACTATCATTTTCTTCTCATACTGATACTCAGAAAACTCCATTGGTGCATTCTCCAAGTAAGGTACTTGATTAAAAATGGCTTTGATAAATACATCCATCTGATCAATAGGACTATCATGTTTGTCATATTCTACATTAGGAACTAATTTACTAATTATGTTCCTAGAATCCTTCAGTACTCTAACCTTCTTCTTCTTTCCCTTCAGTCCGTCCCTTACTGCTTTCACCTTAAGATTCTTAGATACTTCCATTAACTCCTTAGGGCTCATATTTGTTATATCAATAGGTGATCAAATTTCTTCACCTTCTGGTTCACTTTCATCCTCTTCCTCAAGAATTGTTGATCCTTTATTATACTCTTCTTCTTTGTGATAGATTCACTAGTTAGGTCTAGCATGCTCTTTACTAAAATTACCTCTTCATCACCCTTTTGATCTTCAATTTTCTATTCTGTCACTTTATCTATAGTTTTTTCTCTTGTACATCCACTTCAGTTTGTGTATCAATAATTTGTATCTTCTCAGGGATATCATAGATAACATTATCTATGACATATTTAAACTCTTCATCGGTTGACTCTTGACCTTGTCCTTTCTCTTCTACCGATTTGTCTTTAGTTATATTCTCTATTTTCACTAAATTTTTCCATATATCCACTGCCTCATCTCTTATTGATTATATTTCTCCAATGAGAATTATTGATACTATATTCCTTGTCTTGAATTATGACCTTATTTTTTCAACCATTATCTTCACATCCTTAGTTATCAATTCAGGTTATAAAATTGCAAGTTCTTGTTCCATCACCACTCTTCCAATCATCAGAGCTTCTCTCAATCTCTTATCTACTATCTTGTATAGTTCCTTAGGTATAGCCTTTTATAATCTACTTGGTTCTTTAAAAAATTCATGTAGGATCTCTAAAACTGCATCCTCTATCTTCTTTTTACCTTCACTGTCAAATTTATCAAATAATTTCATCACATCAATCATCCTTCCACATTAATTAACATCTTGGATTTTTCTATCAACATTAATAGTTTTATCACTCTTGATATTTTTCTCAGTAGGCTTTCCTACTACTATGGACTTCTTCCCACTAGCTCTTAACTCCTTTTTTTCCTTATAAAACTCATTTTTAACTTTTTATTCTTTATCCGTATCCTTACTCGCTTTCTTTCCTTTTGACTCTTTATAGGCATATGTCTTCTCTTTCTTCCTTCTATAAGTTTGTTGAAGAATCACAAGTGACTTCTTTAGTAGCTTAGTCATAATAGGAGCAGTAGTAGATTGAGTTTGTTTTAGGACTGAACTCCTAGTGACTCTCTGAGGTTGTATCTCTTCAACTTCAACTTAAGGTTTCTTTAATCCTGCAACAACAGATGTGCTTGCTTCCTCACTCTCCAATTTCTTCCTAAGTTTTATCATCATTTCTTGGTTAATACCACTCATTTTGTCCAATTTATAAAATTGTTTCGTTATTGTCCATTGGATTACCGGTGCCTTCAATTCACTATGAATTTTTAGAGATGACTCCTCATAAGTTCAAAACCTAGGTTTTGAAGTATCAATTGGATTTGACAATAGTACATCAACATGTAAAGTGACTAAATCACTATCTACCTCATATCTCATAGCTGGTACCCAAAATGTCCTAGGTTGAACTACTTACAACATACATGTATTTGTATCTACTAGAAAAAATAAATCATCTTTATATTTTTCAACAATACCGATTGGGATTCTCTCTCTCATGTGCATTTTACCTTGAAAATATTTGAAATATCCCCACATCAATATTAAAATTGTTTCCTAATATCATGATACATTTCTTAATTTGCATTATTACTAGTTGATCCTCTGACCATGTGATTGAACCTATTCTAGGAAATCGATTCTACAAGTAAAATAATATACATATCATGAGTGATCCATATTTGAATGGTTGTTTCTTATCCTTCTTGATCCTTTCCATGTTTATGAAGAATTATCTCTTCAACATCTCACATAGGAAATATTTTGCATCTTCCTTCACCATTCTCTAAGAAACATGAATTTCTCCAGCAGGTACACTATTCAATCAAGTAGAATGGTACACTTTATACCCTAAAAACATTAAATAAAAATCCACTTCCTTAACTTTTATATATTTGATAGTCATAGCTAGGTGATCTTGTTTGGATTTGGTCAAGCGAGTAACCAAATTAGCAGCTATAGTTCAAAGAGTTGGTGGCTCACCAGTTGCACTAAACCCTGTAACCCTCTTGATTATCTCCTTTGTAATCTTGTGTAGCTTTTCCAACCAAATTAATTAATCATGGACTCCTCTCAATACATATCTTATCCAATTTGGATGAAAATCATCAAGTATCTTGATCACATATATAAAACCTTTGTTCATCAAATGCATATGCTCATTCTTTAAACCATGATAATTGAATAGTTTAGTAAACAAATCATAGATTTTGTAAGCTCCAAGATCTTCCAGATTATAGTGGATGAATGATTGAATATCTTCTATCAACAATACACCATAGGGAATTGAGGATAGGGCACCCATTGTATCATTTTCATTTGTCTTCATGGGGTGTAACTTGAATATGAGTTTCGAATCATCAACAATTTTGACCAAAATAGGGGTATCAATAATGTCAAAAATCAATTCTCTACAATAACACTTCTGGAAAATCTTCAAAATATAAGCACCAATTGTCAACTTCATCGATTAGTATTCTTCGATAACTAAAATGATTCACCACTCGAAATCACAATTCATAGACACACAACAATCTTAATTGCTTTGGAATGAACAAGTGCTCTAGTAAACCATGTTAGAATGAAAAGTAAAAAATGAGTTTACTTTTCCAACATTTTATCGTTGAGAATGTAGTTGTTATACAGAATGGTCAAATAGGGCTTTTCACCGATCTCAGCAGTTAAAACATAACATTTATTATATGCATGCACACAATCAAATATAGTAGTTTTAATTTACTAACCATCATTCAAATAAAAAATAGGCATCTCATTATGCACATGAATCTTACTACTCATTCACTTATAAGGGTAGTTTAGGATTTTTCATTTTAGTGTTCCCCCTAATCCAAAAATCAACTTAGTTCACCGATGGATTATCCATATTTCCTAAATTTGTGAAGTTCTCAGTCAACTCAAAAGATTTCAATTCACCTTTATTCACCCATGTCTTCTTCATCTCACTTCTAACTTCCTCAACATCAACAATTTTCTTCCCTTTATCATTTACAACCATGTTCATCAGTTGACCTCTAGTATTCTTTCTTTCTCAACATTTTCTAGCAAGATGACCAACTTTGTTACAAATGTAACATTCCACCCTATTTGTTCCTAAGCTCCAGAATTTCCTCTAGTTGACCTTTATCTGTAATTCATAACCATATGTCCAAATTTATGGAAAATAGAATAGGTAACATCTGAATGGTTACCCTGATTATTAGGTCTTTGTCTGTTGTAATCATATGACCATTGACTGTTAATTATATCCCTATGTTGAAACTTATTACAATAATAAAAATCTCCATGAAATGCATTATATCTAGAATTTTAGTTATCAATTCTACCGTAGGAATTACCTGATCTAGTAGTAGGACCTCTAGGTCTAACATTAGGACCAATAGGTTTAGACTAAAATACATTTAGAGTATGACCTTCCCTATGCCAGTTAAAGCATACCAGTCTATACCTTCTCTTACTAGTGTTTTTGTTCACCTTGGGCATTGATTTGTCTCCTGTATTGATGTCCTTAGTTCCAGATGATTCACCAACTTCAAAGTCTGAAAAAACTAGACCTTGTTTCTCTCTATTCCTCCTCTTACTTGTGGGTTGTTCATCAAGTTTAGAAAAAATCTTATTGAATTTATCTAGAGGATCATTGGTAGGTTTAAGCTCTTCTTTCAGATTCTCATTCTCTTTCCTCACCCCCTCATTCTCTCTTAGAATGTTAGTATTTTCTTCATTTGTGTCATGTAAGTGTTCATGCAATACAACAACCTCTTGTTCTAATATGAATAGTTTATCCAAATTTTCTCTTAGGGTTTCATCTTTAGCCTTTAGTGCATCTTCAAAAATTTTATTTGCATCCTCATCAGCTTTTCTTCCTTCAATCTCTTCACACATCCTGATAGACTAACTTTCAAGCTTTCTTTTTAGATTTTCCACTTCTTCTTTAAGTCCTTTGTTTTTATCCATAAGATCTGCAAGTACTTCCTCAGATTCCTCAAACATAATACCTTCAGAAAATTGACCAATGTAATCTTGGATTTCTATATATTTCTCAGTAATTTCTCATCTCTTTTCAAGGGAGTTCCTTAGCTTTTCCTTTAGTTCATTGATTACTTTGTTTGCATCCTCAAGATACAACTCATACTTGTATCTCTCCATGTTGGGTTTTAGGGATCTTTCCCTCAAGAAGTTAAGATTAATATCAAGAGGACCAATTATATGATACCAATTTTTATTATTCAAAATAACTAAGAGGGAAGTGGGGGGTGAATCAATGCTGACAAGTACTTAATAATTTTCACCACTAATCTAACAAAGCTAATCAACAACTTCCAAACAATGAAACATACAACTCATAATATTAAATATAAGTAAATAACATCAATTATCCACATAATAATCACACATAACACATATTTTTCATGTGGAAACCATTGTAAGAGGGAGAAAACCATGGTGGGGATGACACCCACAAAATCACTTCACTACAGTATAAAGTGTTTGCCCTGTTAGGAGCTATAATACCCTATAAATTGTTCACCCTATTAAAAGTGATTAGTATCTTGTTAGAAGTACCAAAAGACCTGTTAGAGTCTACCTCACTAGAGAATTTCAAAACCCTAATTAAGAAGTTACCATGTTAAAGGATGTACAATAGGAGCCTGTTAAAGTTTACCTAGTTAAGGGGTTTATCTTCCCAAACAAGAAGGTTGGCCTAGAGTAATGAACTTTGTCTCTTGATCAGTAGAATGACATTATATGCCTATCAGATCCAGTCCACTCTCTTATTTATGATATTTTATTAATATATTCTCCTTCAATCTTTGATCGCTCCACTTGAAAATATGATCGTAACCCTAAATTAAACAATTTAGATCACCTTATAGAGTGTTTTCCTTAAGTCACTTAAGACCTAGAAAATTTCTGTCATAGTCAGCACAAAGTATTAACCAACCACCTTGAGATAAACACAAACAATACATAAAATGTCTGCATCAAACATAATATCCATGTTTATGACCAATATCCAATCTCAGATCCATCATGTTAACATATTTAATATGAAACTCTAATCAGTGAACCAATATGTCTACTAGTTTCTTCACCAAAAACATAATTCACTCAAATCACTAAATTACTTGTCACTATCAGAATCATGTATTCCACTAACCATATAAAAACCTCCTCTATTATTGCAACATCTGATCTGTACTAAAACTTGACTGCTACCAAATTATCTAACTAAAATTGTTCTTCTTGTACATCGAACAACGCACTTAACTATTTATTCCATTACCGATCATGCAAAGATCTAACTAGGTCACTCCAATCATGTTAACTAAAAATGTTACCATCAATGACAACTAATAATGCATCTCTTATAATTTCTCCTCATACGAACAGTCATGTATGAATAAGGAGTAAAATGCCTAACACTAGAGGTAGTGAAATTAAGGATGGAAGAATGGTGGATAAATATGTATGAGATAAAAGGATAATGTGCATAAGAGATTTGGATGGAGGAAGAAGAAAGTCATGTATTTTTTGAATCATGCATAAATATTTTATTTTTCATCTCTCTTGATCAAGATCAAAAGGTTGGAATGGGGGATGGGTTTGGATAAGATATATGAGATGGAGGCTATGAATATGATAGAGAATATGATATGGAGGATATGGATATTATATGGATTGGATAGTCAAGATCAAAGTAAGAAAGGTGTGTGGAATTAGTTAAGTTGGTGGATAGTGGATGGAGGGAAAGAATAAGATAGGAAATATCAAAGATGGAAAATTAGGATGCATATATAGAGCATGATGGATAGTGGATAGAAGGAATAGAGGATGTAAATGGTAGAATAACATGGATGCATATTTCCCCCAAGTGTAAGTAAAATGGGACAAGATTAAGAAGATGTATAAGTGGTTATGGAGGATAGTCAATGGATAAAAGAGAGATGGTGGAAAGACTCAAGTATCTAGTTCCATGTATTGTATCTCTTTAAGATGCTCTATAAAATATTTATGAAGAATATTGGATTAAAGAGATAGAGGGGTGGATGATAAATGTTGGATGATGGATGGTATGTTGGAAGACCTATGGATAAATATATGAGGGTGTTTTTAAGATGAACATTGGAACATATTTTGAAGGGTGATGAATTTATGAACAAGAGGGTTTAAATTTGCTAGAGGAGAAAATATGGATTTTGGGAAATAAGGACCCAAAATAGATGGAGATGGACTTAGGATAGTGGATTTTAGGACATAAGATCCCAAAATGGATTTGGAATATGGGAGATTTTTAGATGAAGGATTGGAGGACTTATGAGTTGAGGAATATTTTGGATTAGCAAGTTTGGATGCCAATTTGGATTTTTCTTTAAGATGCATGGCTTCTACTAAGTTCTTGGGAATCCACATGGTTTTTTATTTTTGCATTTTGGGTCTTTATGGCATTTCCAAAATTTCTTTCTTTTGGAGCATATATTTCTTTTCTTTAGCATGTCATTTTGATGGGATATGTTGATCCTTGGATATTTTTGGATTTGTGGCTTTATGCATTTTATATTCAAAATCCTTTTTTTAGTATGTAAAGGGAGTCCTAGCGGCCTAGTCTAATGACCCACCCTAATGACCCAAATTTCCTTACCTGGGGATTACATATTGCCAAGTTGGGGCCCAGGAAGGGGTGAGTGGAGGTGAGAATAACTCCCCTTGAGGGGATCCACAACTTGCAAGTAGTCCCTCCTCTTAAATCCAAATTGATTCCAATATGAAAGGTATGAGTTCATGTGAATGAATGGTTAAAATATTTTATTTATGGAATGATGGAGGGTGAATGTTGGAAGGAATTCAAGGATTTTCACCTTTGTTTATTTTTCGTAGAGATTGGAGGTGATGGAGTGGTTCATTTTGAGATAAATTGAATGGATGTGGTGAATAGAGGGAGGTAAGGACCCAATATTTATGGAATTGATGAAGGGTTTTATTTTGGTATATAAGGACCCAAAATTGATGTTGATGAGGAAGAAATGGGCTTTAGGACATAAGGGCCCAAAATGGATTTGGAAGATGTGGGAAGGTGTCATTTAGATTTATATGGAGGGATTTTGGATTTATAAGGGGAAAAAGGAGTACAAATGTCTTAAGAAGAATATTTGTAGCCAATACCATATAAATTTAAATTTTCTTGGATTTGGAGATGTTCCAATATGCCTTGTTCATGGAAGCCTAACCCTTTTCATTGATATTTCATGTTTTCACAAATTATTTTTCTAATGGGATATTTATTGTTTAGAAAATAAGATGCAAGTTCATTTGGATGGGGATGTGAAGTGGAAGGAATTGTGAGTTCTTGGAGGAAACCATGATGGATAAAGGTAGAGGAATTGAGTTGATAGTTATGATATTCATGGATAGATTAGTTATGTGGAATGATATCTTATAGAGGATTAGGAACATGTGGATGATAAGGGTCATGAGGATTATTGGTAGGGATAATAGGATCTTGAGATGGATTAGGACCATGTGGAGGATTAGGATAATGAGGAGAATTGGGAGAGATAATAGGATCTTGAGATGGATTAGGAACATTACATGAAGATGAAGATGCAATTTAATATTGAATTTGGAGAGGTCTATGTGGTTGAATGAAAGGGATGATTAGAGCTTGAGATGGAAAGGTATCATGCAATGGGGTGGAGGGAATACTTTTGTCGTGAAATATAAAATGTGATTATGAGAAAGAATGATTTGTTCTTAACATGTAATGGAATCACTAGATGAGACACAAGATATTCTTGGAGCTTGAGTAGTAATGGGATCATGAGATGGAGGAGGATGAAAGTTTGTATCTTGAGATGGAAAGGGATCATGGGATGTAATAAACATAATTCTTGAATCTTGAGATTGTGATGTATCAAGAGATGGATGAATTCTTGGATATAGAGGTGAGGAGGGATCTGTTGGTTCCCAAATCAACAGATTGGAAATCCTATGAGCTTGCTTACTCAATTATGGGATCTTCCAACTGACTTGGCCAACAAATGGGAGTGATCAAATATTATCCTCCTCCCCTGCACTTTAGGCTCTGTAGAACCAAGGAGGGTGGGCCTATACCTTAACCTAATCTCCAGGTTCAAGGCTTTTTATAGTAGATAGCAATGTAAATAAAACTTTGATGATCTCTTAAAAGGAAAGTGAATCCTTGAGATAGATCAATTTGTGAATATCACAACTAATAAATATTTAAATTCTTTAAGCATGATTTATAATGATGTATTTTTTATACATGAATGAATGGTTGAATGAAAACTTTATAAATTCAAATGCTAACCAAATTCCAAAGATTAGTAGAACACCAGTGCCTTCTCTTTCTTACATGATGAAACTTTGCCTTTATGATTCTATGTATAACCTTATGAGATAGTTTTAAGCTATCAATCAAATGAATTCTGTATGTTCAAGTAATTTTAAATTATATTTAGTTAGTCTTATTAATTTTAACTTTTCTTAGAAAGGCCAACAAGACAAAGTAAATTTGATAATGAATCTTTATCCTGATAGTCAAACTATAAAATACTCAAAATACCATTCCATATGACTGCACATTTGACATCTATTTTTATGAAACAAATATCATAAGGAACTAATCAATAAAAAAACAAAATCACACCTTTGAAAAAAAAACTCCTGATTTGTATTAAGCCTGAGAATATGATTGCATACTGTTGTACATATGGTTTCAAGAAAACATCAACTATGCATTATAAAATAGTATTCTTATTGTGTCTCTTTGACATCAAAATGATCCCCTATATATAGACAAGGATTCAATTTGGGTGAAAAGGCATACCCTTTCACAAAAAAATTGTAACTCCCTAACTGAAAACTAAACAAACTATCGTAACAAATTGATTACATAAAATCTCCCCGAGACAACTTTTTGAATCATTTTGACATAATGAATAATCCCCAATAGCTCTCCATATCTCCTAACATTCTAAAAAATTTAGCATGGGCATGTGTATCTAAATTATGTATCATGTCTTTGATTGTGGTCTTCCAGCATGATGATCCATTCCATCTCCAACATTTGTATCCTCTCATCCCGTGAATATACCCAAAGTGTTTGCCACCAATGAGATCCTACACAAAATAAAATTAGTCAATCTTGTATTAATTTAAGAAGGTAAAACATACATGTCATTGGAGAATGATACATATTCATTTATGTCAACCACATAGAAAACACTTGACTGTCACAGATTTTATTTCCAAATGAGTTTTAGAGATAGCATGATCTGCCTGCATTTTCCAAAGCTTTGGAAAAATAAATTCCTCCCTATGATTTCTAAAGGTTACACTTCCCTTCGGAAAAATAAGTTCCTCCCTACAATTTATGAAGGTTACACTTTATTTTGTAAAAATAAGTTCCTCCCTATGATTTATGAATATGATACTTTGCTTCCTTTTTTACCAAGTCAAGCTTTCAAATATGTGGGCACAACCTCTATTTTGGGATTTTGGGAATTCCCTTATAAGGATTCTATTTCTTATTATTAGCACCCCAAGAATCAAATTTATGAAATGGAGTACTTAATCCCTTTTTTATACATCTTCAAAATATGTGGGCCCCATCCTTCAGGAATCATACTACTTTTCTTCTATTCCCAATCACTCTATTTTAGAACTTTAGGAAATCCCTTACTCTCCTAATCTTGACTGCTTTGGGTTGGCACGTGTTTTGTTTATTTTCCTTGAATAACTTATCCATCATTTTAATATTTAAAGACAAATATGGGTATTTTTAATTAATATTGTTCCCTCTAACTCCATCCAAACAAACCCCATCTCATCACCATGTATCACATAATCACTAACTCTCCACTTGAATTCTTGATCTCTCACTAAATTCGTGAGCTTGCGACTAACCGTTGTCGCTAGCTCTCAGCATTTTTCCTTAACTACTATCCAAGCTTGTGACCTAGTGATGACTGTTGTCTCAAGTTCACTACACTTTATGATAAATTACATTAACCACCATGACTTGGTGACTAGCCGCTATCACTAGCTCTCAACTTCTTTCACTAACTTCCACTTTAACCTGTGACCTAGCGACTAACTTCTTTATCCAGCTTGCGACTTCACTACTAATTGCTTCCTTTAATGCATGAGCTTGTGAATGACTTCCACATGACACATTTTGATTTTTCCAGTTGTCTCCATCCACCAATCTCACCTATGTGGGCCCATAAAATCTCCTTATCAAAATTTGAGCCTACTCCATTTGCCAACTCTAAATTCTGAGCGCTCAGCCTACCAAAAGCCTGTTGCCTTTGGAAACTTAATCTATTCTTGTTTACATATGAAACACCCAATTATTCCTCAGCACAAGAAATGTGAGATAAGTAAATTATAACATTTCTACTACTGTGACCTTAACAAAGCATTCATTCTCTCAAATCCCTAACATCTCGCATGCCTCTTTCATTTTCCATCCTTCTGTTGGCAAGTTGACTCCCAGAGGATATATGAATTATTTTTGTTAGTAATAACTAAGAGGGGGGGGGGGGGGG
>MU226831.1:977507-988581 GCA_018584345.1 Thuja plicata | reverse complement strand
TTCAATGGTTAAACTGAAACAAAATGACCTATTTCTAATGCAACTAAATTGCAGATTTTCAGATCTATTTACTTACAATATCTTTCTGATCAATGTATCAATACAATTCCTTTGTACTTAACTCTTTTTGCTCTGTGATGTTGTGTTTTTCTATTCGTCGGTGTCTACAGAATTTTTTAGCTCTCCCTTAGCTTGATTGATTAGGACTGCATGAAGTTAAATCTTCATCAGTTTCTCTTTAGCATCCTCTATCAGTTCACTCCCTTGTGTATTTGATTGATTATTGACCACTCCGGAGAATGAATTATGCTTGTCTTTTAAATAGGCATAATATTCCTTAATTCTTGGTTCTTGATTCTTAGCATGAATAACAATCTAGCCAAATTGATTTATGGCTTTAACTCTTGATTTATCTCGTAGTTATCTTCTTGCCAACTGTGTAAATCATCTTTAAATCACTTACTTAACTATGGTCGAATAAAACAAATCAAACAACCAATTAAGTCTATCTTTTAGCTCTGCCAGCTAGATGTTTTTTCATTTTTTGATCTCTCTATTATGTCGGTCAATTCTGTAGTTCGTCGCTGGTGACAACTTCTAGTTCCATTGGTGTTGCTTCAGTTAGCTTCAGGATCTCTGTCCGTCGAGCATCATTGGATCTTGTTCATCAGGCAACACAGTTTTTAGCTCATCAGACATCCTTTGATTCTACTTTGTCGAGCAATACTGTCTTCTGCTCATCGGGTATCACTGTGACTTTTATCTCTGTCTTTATCGATGGTGTGCACTCCACCGGTGTATTCTATCACTTAGTGAATACTTGAATTTTATGCATTTCTTAAAGAATAACCTTTATTCCATTGATTCTCTAAAGTCTTTGGCAGTGTGTGTATGACCATATAGATGATATCAAGTTGACATCAATGACAATACAAACCATTAATTGATTTAATGTCTTGCATCATCTTCAACATAATATAGTCAACCATTTAATCAGTTATATGTCATCAATTTTGTGTTGTCATTATGGCAACAAAGTCATATTAAGTTTTTGTCAAGAAAGAAAAAATGACTAAGTATGGAAAATAGGGCAAACAGAGATATACAGTGATCAGCACATTGGCGCACGTGCGAGAGATTGAATCAGAATATGCACACTTAGATATATGTTCTATGACATGTGTACATACTAAGTCTAGACACACATAGTATGAAATGATAGTACAGATAAGCTACAGGAAGAACAATACTACTACAGTTCAGAAAATAGAGCATGGAGCTGACTTAGGTTTTTGGATCAGCATGAATTGTTTTGTTGTGCAAAGGCCAAGTGCCTTTGATTATATGTTTGTAATAATTTCTTTAGTCTTGTTGTAAACACGCTTAAGCCAATTTGTTTGGAAGCATTGTGTATTATGTTTTTAGGGACAACTATAGTCTTGTTTTGAGTCACGTCTATTTAGACATGAACATATAAATATGTAATGTAAATGTATATTACAAGTGTCAAAGAATATGCATGAGAAATACATAGAAGAGAAGTATAGTGAAGTCAATATGAGATAAATCTCTTTAAGAGAGTAAGAGCATCAGTGCATAAATGAAACTGATCAGACAACAGTGTCATCACAATAGTTCATTTTTTATATAGTGTATATCAACTATCACAAGGTTGTAGCCTTCATCTTATTGGGTAGTGAGCTCAGGCAGTGAGCCATACACCTCTAACAGGGTTTTGTAATAGACTCCTAACAGGGTCATTGTACTTCAATTGTAAAGACTACTCCTAACAGGGAAAAGGAACTTTAACGGGTTCATTATACTAGTGCAATATTTGTGGTTACTAATTCCCACTGGGGTTTTTCTTTGATCAAGGTATCCCCATAATCATATCATGTGTTATGAGTTCTTATGCTAAGATTCATTGAATGTATGTTTGATTTATCTTTAAAGTGCTGAAATATAATTAATAGACAAACACTGATTCACCCCCCCTCTCATGTTTCTAACAATTGGTATCAGAGCTTTTGAGATCATGGACTCAGTAGAAGAAAAACATTTGAAAAAGAATCTTGAAGCAGCTCTTGAAGATCTTGATAGATCTGAAAAAGAAAATGAAGAACTTAGACTAAAAGTTTATGGCTCACAAATGCTTATCAAGAAACTGAGAAAATATTTGAAATATTGTTCTACAAGTGATTTAGGGAAAATGGTCAAAAAGATGAATGAAGAGAACATGTCTCTGAAAGATAAAATTGAAAATCTGGATGAACAACTAATAGACAGCCAAATTTCTATTGAAGAAAATATCAAAGAAAGAAAACAATCAGAAGATGAACTTTTGCAAGCAAACATGAAAGTCTTGGAATTGGAGAACATAAAGAAAAAGATGGAATCTGAATTAATAGAAGCAAAGGATAAGATTGATAAAATCCACACAAGTTCTAATTCACTTCAATCTTAGCTCTATGCACAAAAGCTAAGAGGTGACACTACTGGTCTTGGATATAGTGTAGCACAAGTTGAAATCAATTCATTGAAAGAAAGAAAGAAAGCACATGAAGCATCTTCAGAAGCAAAGAAAGTTGAAAATGTTACAGAAACTAAAACAGATCCACCCAAAGGAGAAATCAAGCAAGTTAACAGAACTTGTTATGCATGTAATAAATATGGGCATTTGGAAAGGGATTGCAAAGAGGTAAGACCTTTCAATGGTTATTGTTACTCCTGTAATAAGTTTCGTCACAGGGCTATACATTGTAGAACAAATCAAAGAAATCAGTCACAACACAATCAAAGAAATCAGCCTCAAAGAAATTCATAGAACATTACATGTCAGATATGTAATTACAATGGACACACAACAAAGCTGTGCAGCATGATGAACAAAAACATTAGACCTCCTATCATTTGTCACACATGTGGAAAGGCTGGACACATCTCAAGGTTTTGTAGATCCAAAACTCAAAAACTAGAGGATCCTAAGAAATCACTATTTGAAGAAGCAGGAGAAGTCAAGTTTGTTCAAGAAAAAGAAGATTCAAGAAAAATTTGGGTTGAAGTGAAGAAGGAAAATACAGAGAACAAAGTTGTTGATGCATCCATAGTGGACACATCCTCTACTTCTAGTTGAATAGACCTTCTTGGTCTTAGGGGCAGCTATTCTAGCTCGGAACCCCTACACAACTAGTATACTCACCTCTGAGTATGTGCCTATGGATCTATGCTTATGATCACATGATATAGTAGTATGCATACACGCCTTGTCTGTAATGCATTCAGAACAAAGTTTGAAACTCTCTGTGAAAACTGCGTACGGTTGCAAACATTAAATGTAGTAACCTTTATAAAAAGATGTAAATGTTCAATCTTCTTCACATTTGCATTCAATATTATTGAATTTGGAGAGCATAGGAGCACTAAGAATCAAAGCACAGAAGCACAACAGATTTGGTGGTTAAGTAAATGGATAAGAAGTTGAAATGAAACCCTAGCAGTCACACTATTTCATATTATTGTGAAACCCTACTTAATCAAGTTCCAAGTAAGTATGGCAACCCCAGTTGTTTTTGACACTTCTGAGAGGAAGAGATTTTTCTTTAAGAAGCATCCATTCAATTCCATTCTAGATGATTTTGAAGGAGCATTCTCCAAAACTCCACTCGGAGTTGTGCACGTGGAAGATATTTGCGCATACATCTACTGCAAGAAGGAAATAGTAGGTGATAACAACATAGCTAATCTTATGGGATCCATGATGAAACCAGAATACTCTTTCAAGGATGAATTTGCACATCTGACTGACAACCCTATATTTGAGTACTCCAATGCGCATGAGTTTTATGAACCAGAATGGGTGAATATATTACTAAGAAGAATACATGATAACATTTTTTGGATTGGTGAGGTTCTTGTTTGCATCACTTTTGACCTAATCCATGAATTAATAGGACTTCCTAAGACTGGACCAGTTCTTCCTACTAGAAAGGATGTCAAGAAGCAAGTTGAACAAGTTTGTTTATCTAGAAGTGACAAGAATAGTATGACAGTTGATCCTATCAAGGAAGATGACATAAAGCTTCTAACTATGATACTTGGTTACAAGTTCCAACATGAAAGTAGACTAAATAGTGTGTCAGCAACCACAATTCTAGTAGCTATAAGTATGGTGAAGGATAACACTCAGTACAATCTATGTGAGATATTGCCTGCTCAATTGATTGACAACATTCAAGTTATCAAGCATGACAAGAACAAGACATTCAAGTTGGGGTCTTTGATCATCTACTTGTACTTCCACATTGTTGGTAAGGTTGAAAATCTTTACCTAGATAGAAGAAAACCTACAATGTCTCAGATTTCACTTAAAGTGACAATAGAGAGTAGTGTAAAAGATGCCATGGACATGGATATTAAAACATTCAGGATCAAGATGCAGAAAAGGTTCAGATTATCTAAGAAGATAGTTGATAAATATAAGGAGACCATATGTTTCAAGGTAGAAATAGATTGCACTTGTATGGAGGCAATTCAACCTAGAACCAAATGGATTCACCCACTTTGTTATGAAGTGGAAGAACATGTGTTAGAAGGATATGCACAAATTCTCTTGTCTGTACCCAAAGATCCTAAAGAGCCCAGGTGGGGCACTTACATAGAGAAGACTAATGAAGTTGATTCTATATTATACAGTACTAATAACAAAAGGAAGGCATCCAAAATTACATCTAGCATCCTAATATTTCATGGAGTCACTCACGAAGACTTAGATAAAGCCAAGGAAGCTAAGATTGCAAAATAACTTGAGAAGACTGATGACATCTAGAAGAAGAAGAAAGTAGAGAGCACCTCTGTGCCCTCTACCACCATTGACCTAGACTCATCTCCACCTTATATACCAAGAAAGAAGTCTAGAGGAAGAAATAAATTTCCCACAGGTCACCCATCCTCAAGAACTACACGGAGCATAGTAAGAAATACTCAAGCTCCTCCTGAAGTAGGATTCAGACCTAGTCTAAATGTCTTAAAGAACAAGATTTTTAATGAAGGAAGACTAGACACACTTGCTAAGTTTTATAAAAATTATCAAGAGATAGATAAATCTGAGATACATTCTATGATCATCTCTCATATGATTAAGTTTAAGAAATCAGTTCTAGAACTTAAAACAGTTATACCTAATAAGTTATGGAACATACTGGAAATAATGAAGAGACATGCAATTGAGGAAGATATGAGGATAAGAGAAGAAACATTGGATAATCTTCTCCCTGTATGCTCACATGATGAGAAGGCAATTCTATTAGATCTGGTGAAGCCTCATCTAAGAACTAAGACAAGAACATTTCATATTATGAACAAGGAATATGAGTTAGTTGGGAAAGAGACAAAAAAATATTTTGCACAAGTGTTTATGGATAGACACATGTATTCATCAATGGTGCCTACAAAAAAGGTAACTCCAAATCCTCCCAAACAGGTTACAGAACCAGTGATTCAAAATACACCTATGATAGGTCCACAAGTTTTAGCGCCCTCATTTTTAATAACTTCTGATATAGAAAAAGACTCAGAAGATACTATACTAATTGATGATATCAAGATATCCATGACAACATCTGACAATGACATGGATAAAGTTGATAAATTATTTGTAAGCACTGAAGAGATGTGCACTGATGATACATCTTTACAACAAGATGAAGTTCCCTCCAATGATCCAATAGACTTGAATAAAGAGAAAGATACTCAAGATAATGAGACACCAATCAAGGAGATACCAGTAAAGAGTGAATGCATGGACATGAGTCAAAATATTGTATTCACTCCATCCACTTTACCACCCACTTCATTATTGTTAAGGTTAACTTCTGACTCAGCAAGTATAGATGCATGTGGAGAAGAAGACTTGATGAAGATCAGAGTTCTAGCTATGGAGAAAGCCAAAGAGAAACAAGTTATGAGAAACACTCTCTTCTTGGAATCAGTAAACATCTTGAATGATCTAGTGTCTGCAGACAAGAAAGTAGCCAAAATTCAATCAGTTGAAGATGTCGACAACATTCTAACAAGCTTCAAAGCACACTTTATGGACCTAGTAGAATTTTCTACTAGAATTACAGAAGATGAGTATAAAAAGGAGAGATTGAATGAATTGGTAAAGAATTTTACCTTAGACTTAAAATCTTTACAGATTGGGCAATCTATATTGAAAGAGTTGGCAGCTAAAGGTAAGAAGGTTATAGAAAACTGCATGGATAGAGTGAAAATCACCTCTGAACATATCAAAAAGATAGAAGAGGTAGAGATCGTGGTGGACAGTATTAGAAAATTAGTTGAGACATCCACCCAAGACATGAACATCTGTAACAATGTCTATCAAGGACAGTCAGACAAAATTGAAAAAGAAAAATTTGAGATCAATAAGATAAGAATCAAGTAGACCCAACTGAGACATGCTCTAGTGCCCTCTCTAGCAATTTTGGAAGTTAAAATCAAATAGATTGATGCCACCATGATCACATATGATCAAGGTCCCTACATGGATCTGATATAGATGGAGAAGTTAACATATGCCATATGCACCCATCTCCAAATAGTTGATGCAATAAAGGTATTCTGGCAGAAAGAGATCCAGTCTCTTTAGATTGTGTATCTAGATGTATACTTGGAGCAAGTATCTAGAGAATTACAATTTTGTACACCTTTGTCATTAATTTCAAAGGGGAAGTAATGTATGTATGTGTATATATGGGGAGTAATATATGTATAGTTTTTTGTGTTAAGTCATTTTGAGTAACCTGGCCACATTCCTTTGTTGCCATTAATGAAAAAGGGGGAGATTGTTGGAAAGTTGACTCCCAAAGGATATATGACTTATTTTGTGTTGTCATTATGGAAACAAAGTCATATTAAGTTTCTGTCAAGAAAGAGAAAATGACTAAGTATGGAAAATAGGGCAGACAAAGATATACAACAATCAGCACATCAGCGCAAGTGCGAGAGATTGAATCAGAATATACGTTCTTAGATATATGTTCTATGAAATGTGTACATACTAAGTCCAGAAACACATAGTACATAATGATAGTATGGATAAGCTACAGGAAGAACAGTACTACTATAGTTTAGAAAATAGAGCATGGAGCCAACTTAGGTTTTTGGATCAGCGTGAATTATTTTGTTGTGCAAAGGCCAAGCGCCTTTGATTATATGTTTGTAATAATGTCTTTAGTATTTTTGTAAACACGCTTAAGCCAATTTTTTTGGAAGTGTTATGTATTATGTTTTTAGGGCTGACTATAGTCTTGTTTTGAGTCGTGTCTATTCAGACATGAACATATAAATATATTATGTAAATGTATATTACAAGTGTCAAAGAATATGCATGAGAAAGACATAGAAGAGCAGTATAGTGAAGTCAGTATGAGATAAAGCTATTTAAGAGAGTAAGAGAATTAGCACATAAATGGAATTGATTAGACAATAGTGTCATCACAGTAGTTCATTTTTGATATAGTATATATCAACTATCAGAAGGTTGTAGCCTTTATCTTATTGGGCAGTGAGCTTAGGCAGTGAGCCATACACCTCTAACAAGGTTTTGTAATAGACTCCTAACAGGCTCATTATACTTGGATTGTAAATATTTCTCCTAACAGGGCAAAGGAACTTTAACAGGTTCATTATACTAGTGCAATATTTGTGGGTACTAATTCCCCCCGGGATTTTCCTCTGATCAAGGTTTCCCCATAATCATATCATGTGTTATGAGTTCTTATGTTAAGCTTCATTGAATGTATGTTTGATTTATGTTTAAAGTGCTGAAATATAATTAATAGAAAAACATTGATTCACCCCCCCCGTCTTAGTGTTTCTAACACCTTCATGATATCGCTTGATCAATCCTGCACACAGAATAAAATAGTTAATATTCTTATGATAAAAATGCGTGGTAACACTTGAAAATATTAAGGAGAATGCATAATTATTGTACTAAAAAATCTTAAGGGAACATAATCTAAATTGAAAATTTATGTTCTAATAGTGGCTCTTTCTGGGGATGTTTGTTCCTATGTGGACATAGCGAGATCCCATTTATCTCTGGAGAAGAAGACCATTAGATTATCACTAAAAAACGAGAAAGAAAAAAAAAAAGAAAATTTTAATGTAAAGGTTAGAAAAACTCCTAGTTTTTTATCAAGAGAAGAAGTGCTTCAAATACTACCCATGCACTAGGAGATCTTGAATGTATCCATCAATACTCTTTAAACAATATGTGTATTATCCTCCTTTATCCACAACAATATAAGGGATGAGCCATCATGCTTAAAATTTCCATGTTTGTCTGTGTCCCAATTCTTAGAATTTCATTTTAACACCCACTCTCCTTCTTTAAATATTATGTTACATGACATCCTATCATGCAAAACCTTGACTTGTTGCTATTTCTTTATTTTGTTGTTGAGCCTCTCTCCTAACTTTTACAAATTCTGGTAATTGTGATAACGTTTCTTCCATGAAATTAACATCCTCAAGGTATTCCGTTATGACAAAATTGTATATTGAAAGGGAGTTATTCAAAGGAAATCTACCTTCCTTCCCATAGAGCAGTTCATATTGAGCAAAACCTATGGATTTATTAATTGTGATTCTATCAACCCACAATGCTAGATTTAACTTTGAGTCCCAAGCCTTTTTTTATTAGCTAACATTCTTTTAATTATCTTCAAGATTTTCTTATTTCTAGACTCTTCCTGACCATTTCCTTGTGGATCATATGGTGAAGAGTGAGACAAGGTAATTCCATAAGATTCATAAAAATAAAAAAACTCTTTTGATCTAAAACTAATTCCATTGTCTACCACAATTTTATATGGAGCCCCAAACCTAGTTAAAATATTCTCCATTAGAAACTTAATCACCACCTTACCTTTAGCCTGCCTAGTTTATATTTCTTCCTCCCATTTGGTAAAGTAATTTTTTGCTACCAAGATCCATCTGTCTCCTCCACTTCACTTATCAGCGATTTCTCCTATGAAATAAATTTGCCACATTTGGAAGGGCTCTTTATTATGTAAAGGTCTAAGAGGTAAAGCCCCATCATACTTTATCTTCCCTAAAAATTTATGGCATGCTTCACATTTTCTAACATATGAATGAAAATCCTTGAAAAGGTGAGTCCAATAGTAACCAGTAAGCAAGATATTATGTGTTGTCATCTTAGCTGATAAATGTCCTCCACAAACTCCTTCATGTAACTCCTTAAGGATTAAAGTTTCTTGGTGCATGTCTAGACAAAATAATTAAAAAAATCCCTATTTTTCCAATATAAATATCCTTAGATCAACACATACCTAGATGTCTAGAGTTTTATATATTGTTCTCTTTGGGCTATCAGTGATATCTTCCTAGTATTTCATATGTATTAAATAATAAACACTATCCTTATACCATGGGCATCATTCAATACTTACCACTTAATGCTCCAATTCTACTTGATGCACTTGAGCTACTTCCAAATTGGAATGTTCCATACATCTTGCAATACCTTGGCCTCTCACAAGTTTTACGATTTGAATATCAATATTGAGTTCCTGAGTTTAATTGATCCACCTACATCTTTGGCTAGTAGTTTCCGATTGTCTAAAAATATCCTTCACTGTTGCATTTGGAACATAAGTTATAACACTTGCTCCAATTAGATAAGGCCTAAAGATTTTACTGCCTTCATTAAAGCATAAGCTTTCTTCTCATTGATTTTATAGTTCAATTCTATTGCTTGAAGATTTTTGCTAAAAAATGCCATAGGTTGTTCATATCCTTCATAATTTTTCTGTAACATGACAACTGCTATTGTTTAATAGGATGCATAAGAGAAAATAAGAAAATGTTTTGAAAAATATGGAGACCTTAGAATAGGGGCTTCTTTGATTTGTTTTTTGATTTTTGCAAATGCTTCCAACGCTTCATTTATCTACTTGACCTCTTCTCCCTTTTTAATCATTTTTGCAATTTGTTTTACAATATCAAAGAAGTTTGATACAAACCTCCTAACAAAATTTATCGGCCCAAAGAATGATTGAATAGCCTTGGCAGTTATAGGCACTTTGATCTTATCTATGGAAGCAATTATCTCAGAGTCTATCCTTACACCTTCTTTTGATACAATATGTCCTAATAATTTACCTTTTTTAAGGATTGAGATATATACCATATTCCAAGGCTCATAGGAAGATCTTCTTTAAATGGTTATAGCGGTCTTCTCCTTTCTTTGAATATGATATTAGATCATCATGATAGATTACTAAAATGATGTCAATCAAACCCTCAAAAGCCACATTCATAGCTCTTTGAAAATTATCTCCAACATTAGTAAGTCCAAAAGGCATTCTTGCATACACTACATATGTTCCCCATGGAGTTGTGAAAGCTATTTTGTATTGTTCTGCATCCTTGACCTTTACTTGGTTATACCCTAAAAACTCATCCATCATGGATAGAAATTCATTTCTTGTTACTTTATACAACAAAGATTAATATTAGGAAAAATATAATTATCCTTTAATGATAATACATTTAAATTTCTAAAGTCTACAAAAAGTCTGATAGCACCATTCTTTTTCCTAACTGGAACCAAGTTGGATACCCATGTTGAATGTCTGATTTGTTTGATGATCCCTGCATCCAATAACTTCATCAAATCTTCTTTCATTTCTGGATCCAATGTTGGGTTTATGGGATGTAGCCTTTGCCCAAATGGTTTTGAATTTGGTTTCATAGGTATCTCATGCTGAAATAGATCCTCCATGTATGCTTTGAGGTCATCATATGACCATGCAAAAACATGTCAGTATTTTATTATTAAGGCTATTATCTCTGTCCTGGTTTCAAGAGTAAGTTTCTTTTCAATTTATACTTCCTTAATGTTAGAAACACTAAGAGGGTGGGGGGGTGAATCAGTGTTTATCTATTAATTATATTTTAGCCAATTAAACATATATCAAATGTGCATCCAAAGAAACATAACACAAGAACACATAACACATGATATGATTATGGAGAACCTTGATCA
>MU226831.1:958372-977439 GCA_018584345.1 Thuja plicata | reverse complement strand
TTTACAATTTGAGTACAATGACCTGGTTAAAGGTCTGACCCTATTAGGAGTCTTTTACAAAACCCTGTTAAAGGTATATGGCTCACTACCTAGGCTCACTGCCCAATAAGATGAAGGCTACAACCCTCTGAATTTTTATATACACTATATCAAAAATGAACTGCTGTAATGACACTGCTGTCTGATCAGTTCCTTGTATGTGCGAATGCTCTTACTCCTTTAAAGAGCTATATCATCTACTAACTTCATTATACTTCTCATCTATATCTTCCTCATGCATGATAATTGACTCTTGTAACATAACATTACATTACATACTTATATGTTTATAATTGAATAGGTGTGACCCAAAACATAACACTACTCAGCCTTTAAACCAAAATACACAATGCTTCCAAACACGTCGGCTCAAGCGCGTTTACTATAACATTAAATAAATTATTACAAACTTATAACTAAAGGTGCATGGCCTTATCATCTCAAACTAATTCACGCTGACCAAGACTGTAGTCGGCTTCCATGCACTGTCTTCTGGACTGTAGGTTTACTAATCTGCCTATAACTTTTCCGTACTAATGTTACGTACTCTACACATCTAGATCTAGCATGTATATACACCATAGAGTATATACCTAAGCATGCATGCTCTGGTGTGATCTCTAACACATGCACTGATGTACTGATCTTTGTATGTGTCTGTCTGCCCTATTTTCACACTTAGTCATTTTGTCTTTCATAACATAACTTAAGTATGACTTTGTTGCCATGATTCACAAAACAAAATGAGTCATGCTTCATTAGGAAGACAATTTTCCAACACTTAAGAGTGTGATCATCTCCAAGATTTATCTTCTCTACATCATCATTATTTGCAGGGCTTGACTTCAACTCAACTTTATCTTTAGTGTGAAAAATCCTCTCTAATGCAACTAACCCCATAGGAATCTTGTTTGTGTTTAATTGAACAACCTCTTTTCCAAAAAAAAATTATTTACCTTCCTCTTTCTACACATATGTATTCCAATTTATGAGTTTGTCCTCACAATGTTCTTCACATATGAGAAATCTCCTTACATCGTGGTCATCCTTGAAAATCTGTCAATTCTGCACATTGTCTGGTATTGATGGCCTGGTCTTGATTTCTTCTTGTGATATCTCATCAAATGGGACATCATTATGCTTGACATAAAACTTATTCATAAAATATTCTAGAATATTTTTTGATCTATCAATCCAGTTAATTAAAAATTCTATAAAGACTTCTACGGAATCCCAAACCTCATTTCTATTACATTTTGATTTTGAGTTTTTGGTACAAATTTATTTTTAACTTGAGAAATAATTAATTCAAAATCACCATAGACAATTAATATTTTTATTCCATACTTATTTTAAATTATAAGGCCTAATAAAAGAGCCTCATATTCAGATACATTATTTGTACATTCAAAAGAAAAAAGGAATGAATATTTAAAATTTTTCCATTAGGAGAACTAAAGATAATTCTAGCACCATTGCCTTACTTACTACATGCACCATAAAAATACATTTTCCATACCATATCTTGATCTTCTTTAGCATGAATTTCAATTTTTTCAGTATTTTGCATTACATTTTTAGTAATACTTACTTTCAAATTGTCCATGTCAGTGTGGAAAAATCAATTCACCTATCGCAGATCAACATCATGAATGATGTATGATGTCTAGGCTCCCTGTCAATCCTCACTTCCCTTCCATTCACTAGAATAGTAGCATTAGATAGATCTAATTGAATATGACCACCTACTATATTAGATCATTGTCTAGATAGAAGCATTCCATAATTATCAGGTACTTCTACCACAACAATATCATTTCTATATGATACCTCAGGACAAGTAGGAAATTTAACTTCTACATTTTTAATTATGCCAACAACAGACACAAATCTATTATCCATAGCATACCATATTCCATAAGTTGTATCAACGGTCATTCCAAGCTCTTTTATAACTTATGATGGCATGATATTTACTGCTGATCTTGAATCTATCTTACAATTCTTAACAAATTTGTTGTTAATTAACAATGTAAGATAAAAAAGGATCTACTTGTGTTCCATTTTGAGTAACAGAAGTGCCTAGATTAAAAATTGATGGTTCTTCATTTACTTGTTCCTTATTAGATTCTTCTTTAGAAAAATCACCTATATTAGACAATATTTTCAAAGTTTCATTCTTATAATCTAGAATTTTCATGATTCAAACAAAGGAACATAAATTTTCACATGTGATAATGCACTAGATATAAAATAACTAGAAAATGAATAATTTCTACTGACCATTGGCTTGTCTATTGGTTTTGTTATCTTGGGAACTTCTACTTGGTGTCCTTGCTTTTGGGTGTCATATTTTTTCTTTCTCAAAGTGCCTATTTGGCTGTTATTTTTCTTCAGCACTTTAGCAAATATTCCAGCAACTTCTCCTTAATCAACACTCAATGGTCTTATCCTCAACAGGTAATTACTGTTTTCTTCGTCAACTGCTATAATAGTATAATCTTCCTTTTCTTCATCTGTTAATCTCCTTAATACTAAAGCTCCTTCCTTTTTTTCACCACACTGATATATTCTATTTAAATCATCATCATGTATATATTCTTCATTATAAGAACTATAATCATCTCTTCCCCACAAGGGTTTAGTTGACACTACATTCACCAATGGGTGTTGGCCATCACTCTGATCTTATTCCTCTTGCAAACTCTGGTCTACAACACAATTCTTAGTAGAATTTGGTAATCTACATTCATCACACCAAGGATTACTTTCTACCAAGTGATTACTTCTTCTCAATGGATCAAGGTCTCCTTGGTATAATTTTTCCTTTCAGGATTACCATCTTTCCAATTTATATTATAAGGCATATCTAGCAATCTAGGTCTATGTTTTTTGCAATCTTGACTTACTTCATCGATGGATTCTCCACATTTTCTCAATTTTTGGAGTTCTTAGTCAAATCAGAAGATTTCAATTCACCTTTCTTCACCCAAGTCTTCTTCATCTCTCTTTTGACTTCCTCAGCATCAATAATTTTCTTACCTTTATCATTTACAACATTGTTTTATGGTTTACCTCTGGTATTCTTTCTTGCTCAACATGTTCTATCAAGATGACCAATTTTTTTACAAATGTAACAATCCATACCCTTTTGTTTCCAACGTCTAGAATTTCCTCTAGCGGACCTTAATCTACAATTCACAGCCATATGTTCATAGTTATTTGAAATAGAATAGGTAACATCTACCTGGTTACCCTTATTATTAGGTCTCTATCTATTGTAATCATATGACCACTGGCGTTTAATTCTAGACTTGCATTCATTAGCCCTATGTAAAGGCCTATTAAAATAATAACAATCTCCATGGAATGCATTAGATATATCATTGTATTTATTAGTTCTACCATGGGAATTACCTGATCTAGTAGTAGGAGCTCTAGGTCTAATATTAGGACCAATAGGTTTAGACCAACACACATTTTTAGTATGGGCTTCCTTATGAAAGTTAAATAATGCTGGTCTATACCTTCTCTTACCATTTTTTTGTTCACCTTGGGTGCTGATTTGTCTTATGTATTGATTTCTTTGGTGCTAGATGATTCACCAACTTCAAAGTTTGAAAAACCTAGACCTTGTTTCTCTCTATTCCTCCTCTGACTTTAGAGTTGTTCATCAAGTTTAGTAGAACTCTTATTGAATTTATCCAATAGATCATTTTTATCTTTAAGCTCTTATTTCAACTTCTCATTCTCTTTCCTCAGCCCCTCATTCTCTCTTAAATGTTAGTATTTTCTTCATTTATGTCATGTAAGTGTTCATGTAATACAAAAACCTCTTGCTCCAATCTGAATAGTTTCTCCAACTTTGTTGTTAGGGTTTCATCTTTAGCCTTTAGAGAATCTTCATCAATTTTATTTGCATCCTTAGTATCTCTTCTTCCTTCAAGCTCTTCACACATCTTGACAGACAGACTGTCAAGTTCTCTTTTTAGATTTTCCTCTTCTTCTTTAAGTCCATTGTTTTTATCCATCAGATCTGCAAGTTCTTCCTTAAATTATTTATACATACTTCCTTCAGATAATTGATCAATTTAATCTTGGATTCCATCAATTTCTTAGTAATTTCTCTTCTTTTTTCAATGGATTTCCTTTGCTTTTCCTTCAGTTCATTGATTACTCAGTTTGCATCCTCAAGCTTCATCTCATACTTGTATATGTCTATGTTGATTTTTAGGGATCTTTTCCTCAAGTGGTTAAGTTTAATATCAAGAGGAAAAATGGTTTGATACCAATTGTTTGTATTCAAAAGAACCTAGAAGGTGGGAGGGGTGAATTAGTCTAGATAAGTACTTAATAATTTTCACCACCAATCTAACAAAGTTAATCAACAACTTCTAAAAAATGAAACATACAACTAATAATATCAAATAGAAGTAAATATCATCAAGCATCCACATAAGTATCACACATAACATAGAATTTTCATGTGGAAACCCTTGTAAGAGGGAGAAAACTATGGTGGGGATGACACCTAAAAATTCACTTCACTACAATATAAAGTGTTTTCCCTGTTAGAAGCTACAATACCTTGTCAAGTGTTCACCCTATTAAAAGTGATTAGTACCTTTTTAGAAGTACCAAAAGACCTGTTAGAGTCTACCTCAAAAGAGGATTTCAAAACCACAATTAAGAAGTTACCCTATTAAAGGATTTGAAATGGGAACCTGTTAAAGTTCACCCAGTTAAGGGATTTAGCTTCCCATCCAAGAAGGTTGGCCTAGAGCAATGAACTATGTCTCTTGACCTGTAGAAGGACATTTTATGCTTGTCAAATCCTTTTTTCTCTCTACTTTTAGATGTTGTACTAATATCTTCTCCTCAATATATGATCACTACACTTGAAAATATGATCGCAACCCTAAATCAAACAATTTAGATCACCTTATATAGTGTTGTCTTTAAGTCACTTAAGACCTAGAACCTTTCCATCATATTCACCATAAAGTATTGACCAACCACATCGAGATCAGTGTGAAAAATACCTAACATGTCAACATAAAATGTAATATCCATGTTTATGACCAATATCCAACCTTAGATCCACCTCCTTAAATGATTTAATATGAAACTCTGATTAGTGAACCACTAGGTATACTAGTTTCTTCACAAAAGAACACAATTCACTCAAATCCCTTAATTACCTGTCATGATCAGAGTGATGGATTCCACTAACCATATAAAAAGCTTCTCAATGATCACAACTCCTAATCTATACTAAAACTCGACAGCTACCAAATTCTATGACTAAAATTTTTCAACTTGTACACTGATAAACATATTTAATTGTTTCTTCTATTACTGATCATGCAAATATCTTACCGGTCACTCCAATCATGTTAACTAACAATGTTTCCATCAATGAAAACCAATTATGCATCCCTTATGACCGTTCCTCATAATAAATTCAAAACCCACCATAATTTTGATAGAAGATAGATGGATTGAGTGGATGGATAGTGATGGGATATAAAGGAATACATGATGGGGAATAAGTGGATGGTGTTGGTATATGGAGGGATTGTTGGCATAACTGCTCTAGTTGATAAGGAATTTAAGTGGATGAAAAGATTATATTAGTTATAGTATTTTTCATTAATGTCAAATAGAAAAGTATTAATTATTGGCATGAAGGAAGTCTTATCGAGATAAGGAGGTTAGCTATCGGAAGCGGACAAATATCAGTCAAAAGGGAAAATCACAACACAACCGACAAGGAGGAAGAACAGGAAAATAGTTTAATAAGATGATGATTTTATGATCATTGGATATAGGTTTATGGTTTTAATGATTAAATATTATCTAGTTAAGGAAGATACAATAATAATTTTGGTATTGTGATAGAGAAGAAGACAAGATACTAGTGGAACAAAAGAACTAATCAAAAAATGATTGTTACGATCACATAAGAGGATACAAATTTTATCAACAGGATTGGAATCATATTTTATTCTATTAAGGAACTTTATTGGATCTGATATAGCAAATTTAGTGAAAACTATAGATAATTTTATTTATTGTTACTCTCTAACAATTGTGACAGTAAATTCTCTTAATCAGGTGACCCTAACAAGTCTATTGTAAATCCTTTAACAGGATGGAATTCTCAAAAGATTGTTTAAAATAATCTAATCAGGTTACTCCTAATAGGGTATAAGACTTTAAGAGGTGTCTAGGGAAATCCCATAAATGGGTAGCATTTAATAGTTCTTTTGTAACCCTTAACTGAGAAATCTCTTTATCAGACGTATTTCAGAAGAGTATAACTATTTGTGGGCACTGATCTCACACCATGGTTTTTTCCCTAATTGGGTTTAAATGAGATAAATATTGGTGTTAATGTTGTATGTATGTTTACTTTATGTTGCATGGATGTTTAATGTTATGGTAACCGATAAGATTGTTATAGGATAATTAGGTTATAATCGGTAAATCTATTTGAAGAAGATTTGGGATTGTGTTTTAAGGTTAAGTTGGTGATTATTGATTCACCCCTCCTCTTAGTAACCTTTCCTATACCTAAAATTGGTATCAGAGCATTGGTTCCCTAATTTGGAAGCTTAATCGCTTAGGGTAAAAATTTCAAGATGTATAGGAAGGATGCACCTAAGTTTAATAAGAATGCATATGAATTTGGAATATGAGCAAGTAGGATGAAATTGCACTTGTCAAGACTCTTAGATAATGTAGTAGATTATCTCATTAATGAATATGAACAACCTTCTGGTATACTTACCAAAGAAAAGAAGAAAGAGAAGTTGATTCATAACCCTTTGATGGTAGAGCTTACAAGCACCTTGCAAAAATTTGAGTATGTTGATATACAAGATCTGCCTTCAGCCAACCATATTTGGGATAAGTTGGTACAAGTACATGGTGGAGACGAGCATGTCTTACAAGAAAATGTTGATGGACTGAAAGGAAAATATGATGAAATGAAGATGCACAAACAAGAAACAATTGCACAATATGGAACCAGGATAAAATAAATTGTCGCATCCATTAAAGATCCATTCGAAAGATGGAAGAAGATGAAGTTGTAAGTAAAATAATTAGAACACTAACACATAGGTATGCTATTAGAGTTTTTTCAATACAAGAGCTAAGGATAATTGATAAGAGTAAGATCACAATTAATTCACTTATTGGTAGGTTGACAACATTTGAATTAAGTATTTTTTACAATAGCCAGCCTACTAGTGAAGTTGCATTTCAAGCTACTGCAAATGTTGGATCATCTAGAAAAGGGAAGACTGTTATTTATTAATCTGACAAATATGAAGGATTAGCAGCTGAGGAGAAAGAGTTGGAAGAACTCAAAGCATTGATTGCTAGGATATTTCCTAAAGGTAAATGAAGATACAAAGGGAAAATTCCTATTACATGTTGGAATTATAGACAAATCAGTCACTATGCACACATATATTTTAATAAACAAAAAAAGGAACATGATGGAGAAAAGAAAGAAAAATACAAGAAGTACAATGATTTCACTCAGAAGATAAAAAAATCTATGTTACATAGTTGAAGAAGAAGAAAATTAATACAATACTTATGGAGATGATAATAATGGGGAAATAGTGTTTGTTGTTATAAAAGAAGATCCCTCTACCGACAAGGCTAAAATCAGTGAAGAGAAAGCTTTGATCTCCAGTGTGAATTGTAACAATGATCAAATCATTGACAATGAATGTACATACCATATGACTTGAGATAAGGATAAATTGATAACCATGGAACAATGTGAAGGAGGTTCAGTTAGAATTGGAAATAATTCTCCCTAAATGATTAGAGGTAAAGGTATTATTGCTTTAACTGATGATATCACTTGTGATGATGCTTACCAGGCTAATGGATTGAAATATAGTTTGTTAAGCATGTCTTATTTGAATTAAAAAGGATTCAAATTTGAGTTTAGTAATGGAAAATGAAAAATATTTGAGAAGACTAGAAAATTGATTGCTACTAATGAATAGATAAAAGGTAATCTTGTTAAACTAAATACTATAATTGGTCACTATGTAATTGCTAAAGTAGAAGAAATCTGGTTATGGCCTAAGAGATTGTTTCATGTGAACTTTGATAATCTGGTAAAGGTTAGTAAGAAGAAAAGTGTTAGAGGTATACCAATATTGAATAAGCCATAAAATATAGTATGTAAAGAATGTCATCTAGGTAAGATGACTAGTTCTAGTTTCTCAAGCAAGGTCTACTCTACATAACATATCTTAGAATTAGTACACATAGATTTGTGCAGACCTATAAGTACAAAAATTTATCATGGAGACAAATACTTTATATTGTTTGTTGATGACTACTAAAGGATGATGTTGGTAATGTTCTTAAAAGTTAAATCAAATGCTTTTCATATATTTAAAATGTATAAATCTAGAGTTGAAAATGAAACTGCAAAAACTTTGAAATGTCTTAGATCAGAAAGAGGTGGTGAATTTACTTCTAATGAATTCAATGAGTATTGTGAAGAGCATGCTATGAAGAGACAGTTGACTATACTGAAAATGCCTCAACAAAATGGAATTGTAGAAAGAAGAAACATATGTATAGTGGAATGTGCCAGAACACTGCTAAATAAAAGAGGAGTCACACATAAATTTTGGATAGAAGTTGTTAGTAATACCGTATACACACTGAATTGGCTACAACTCAAGAAAGGAACAAACAAGACACCTTATGAAATATGGAATGGTCAAACACCTAATGTTAGTTATTTTAGTTTATTTGGAAGCAAGTGTTATATTACGAAAGATGATAGAAATGGAAAGTTTGATAGTAAAAGTGATGAAGGAACAGTTATAGTATACTCTACTAAAAGTAAAGCATTCAAGTGTTTCAATAAAAGAACAAATAAGATAATTGAAAGCGCAATTGTAACTATTGATGAATTTTCAAAACATAATGAAGAGAATAGTGAAAAGAAACCAAAAGGATACAATGAATTGATTTACTTTGAACCTAAAAAAGTTAGAAACATAATAAGCAAGTATAGGAACTGATAAAACCCAGCTGATAATCACATCACTAGGTGAAACAAGTAACAAAAATGAATGAATTCAGAATGTGGAACCTGTAACACCAAGATATAAGGATTAATCACAGCTTGACATATATAATTGGAGATAGGAGTGTTGGAGTATTTACTAGAAGTAAATTAAGCGCTAAGGATACTACCTGTCTACTAGCAGAGATGGAACTGAGACTAGTAAAAGATGCACTAAAAGATGAAGACTTGATACAAGCAATGAAAGAAGAGATTGCACAAATTAAGAAGAATGAAACATGGTCGTTAGTACTCAAGCCTAAAGATAAAAATGTTATAGGTAATAAATGGGTTTTCAAGAACAAACTTAATGAAAATGGTGAAGTAATGAGAAATAAAGCAAGATTAGTTTGCAAAGGTTATGCACAGGAAGAAGGACTATATTATGGAGAGACTTTTTCACCTCTCGCTAGATTGGAAGAAGTCAAAATATTACTGGCTTATGCAACATATAAAGGATTTAAATTTTATCAAATGGATGTTAAATTAGCATTTCTAAATGGAATATTAGAAGAAGAAGTCTATATTGAACAACTTGAAGGATTTATTGTTGAATAAGGTAAGGATTTTGTTTGTAGATTGCATAAAGAATTGTATGGTTTGAAACAAGCACTGAGAGCATGGTATGAAAGAATACATTATTATTTAGTGAATATTGGATTTGAAAGAACTAGTGATAATAGTAATGTGTATTTGAAAATTGAAAGTGAAGACAATGTTTTGATTGCTGAAATTTTTGTTGATCATATCATCTTTGGAGGAAATGATTTGCTTAGTAAATATTTTGCTGAAGAAATGAGGAAATAATTTGAGATATATATGATTGGAGAAATAAAATTCTTTATTGGTTTACAAGTAAAATATATGTCAAAAGGTATTTACATAACTCAGTCTAAATACATTAAGGAGATATTGAAATTTTTTTGGAATGGAAGATTCAAGACCTATCAGTACACCTATGGTAACTGGTTGTAAACTATAAAAAGAAGATGATTGTAAGGAAGCAAATTGAACATTATACATATCAATGATTGGGAAGCTATAGTATGTTGTTCAAAGTAGACCTGATTTTGCACACGCAATTGGACTAGTTGCTATATTTTCATCTGATCCTAAGTATTCACATATGATTGCAGTTAAGAGGATATTTAGATATCTTGAAGGAATAGAAACTTATTGATTATTGTATGAAAGGAAAGGAGATTTTAATATTCAAGCATATATAGACACATATTGGGATAGAAATATTGATGACAAAAAATATACAAGTGTAGGAGATTTTTATTTGGGAAACAGATTAGTGCCATGGACAAGCAAGAAGAAGAATTGTATTTCACAATCTATAGTTGAAGTTGAGTGTGTTGTTGGTGCCATTAATTATCAACAAGTGTTATGGATAAAACATATATTATAAGGAATACATGAGAAAGTTGAAGAACCTGTTGTTATACATTGTGACAATAAAAGTGTCATTAATATATCAAAGAACCTGGTAATGCACTCAAAGACTAAGCATATAGCTATAAAATATCATTTTCTAAGGGAGTAGGTACATGACAAAGTTGTAATATTGGAATACATTCCTACAAAGGAACAAGTTGCTGATATATTAACTAAACCACTACCTAAGGAGAGATTTGAATATCTAAGAGGTAAACTAGGGGTCCTACCCCTATTGACAATTAACTAAAAGGAGATGCAATATGCACCATTTCATAACATTGCAACATAATATCTTAAGTATGAATTGATGTACAAGAAGACTACTCTATGAGGGAGCAGTCTAGGCAAGTGAAAAGAAAGAAGACCAGAACAAGTACAAAATTAGAAGATAGTACAGTGAGGTTGATCATCTTTGGCATTGTTTTCAAAGGGAAAGAATAAAGAATAAAGAATAGGAGGAGAAGAGAAGTGAGAGTATAGAGAAATAATAATGTAGAAGCATAATAGACATAGATGAAAGATCATCGTAGATAACCTATACAAACAATGTTGTATCACTAGAATTTTTTCATCAAGTTTTTCATCAATGCCAAAGGGGGAGGTTGTTGGCATATAGAGAGATTGTTGGCATAACTTCTCTAGTTGATAAGGAAGTTAAGTGGATGAAAAGGTTAGGTCAATTATACTATTTTTCATTGATGTCAAATAGAATAGTATTAACTATCAACATGAAGTAAGTCTTATTAGCATAAGGAGGTTAGCTATCAGAAGTCAACAACTATCAGTCAAAAGGGAAAATCACCACGCAGTCAACAAGGAGGAAGAAAATGAAAACAATTTAATAAGATGATGATGTTATGATTGTTGGATCTACGTTTAGGGTTTTTATGATTAGAGATTATATATTTAAGGAAGAGACAAGAATAAGTTTGGTATCATGATGAAGAAGAAGATAGGATATCGGTGGAACATAAGAACTAATAAAAAAAGGATTAATTTGATCACAAAAGAGGATACATATTTAATCAAGAGAACTGGAATGGTATGTTATTGTGTTAAGGAATTTTATTGGATATGATATAGCAAAGTTAGTGCAAACTATAGATCATTTTATTGGTTGTTACGCTCTAATAATTGTGACAGTAAAATCCCTTAATCAAGTGACCCTAACAAGTCTATTGTAAATCCTTTAATAGGGTGGCATTCTCAAAAGAGTGTTTAAAATCCTCTAATTAGGTGACTCCTAATAGGGTATAAGAATTTAATAGGTCTCTAGGGAAATCCCATAACTGGGTATAATTTAACATTGCTTTTGTAACCCTTAACTAGACAAGCTCTTTATTAGGCATATTTCAGAGGAGTACAACTAGTTGTGGAGACTGATCTCACACCATGGTTTTTCCCCTAATCAGGTTTCCATGAGATAAATATGTGTGTTAATGTTGTACGAATGTTTAATTTATGTTGCATGGATCTTTAATGTTATGGTAACCGATAATGTTGGCAAGTTGACTCCTAGAGGATACATGACTTATTTTGTGTTGTCATCATGGCAACAAAGTCATACTAAGTTTCTGTCAAAGATAAATTAGAAGATAAAATGACTAAGTATGGAAACAGGGAAGACAGAGATATACAGCGATTAGCACATCAGCACACATGTGAGAGATCAAATCAGATTATGAGTGTTCAAATAAATGTTTTATGAGATGTCTACATAGTAAGTCTAGACATGCATAGTATGGAATGATTGTACAAACAAGTTACAAATAGATCAGTACACCAGTAGTCTAGAAGATACAGCATGAAACCAACTAAGTTTTTTGATCAGCGTGAATTGTTTTGTTATGTAACAGCCAAGCACCTTTGATTATATGTTTGTAATGATGTAATTAGTATTGTTGTAAACACGCTTAAGACAACTTTCTCAGAAGCCTTGTGTATTATGTTTTAGGGCCGACCATAAGTCTTTTTTTGGGTCGCGTCTATTCGGGTATGAACATATAAGTATGTAATGTAAAGTTATGTTACAAGTGTCGAATAATATGTAAGAGAGAGATATAGAAGAATAGTATGATGAAGTCAGTATATGATAAATCTCTTTAAGAGAGTAAGAGCATTCGCGCATACATGGAACTGATCAGACAATAGTGTCATCATTGTAGTTCACCTTTGATATAGTGTATATCAATTATCAGAAGGTTGTAGCCTTCATTCTATTGGGCAGTAAGCCTAGGAAGTGAGCCATATACCTTTAACAAGGTTTTGTAAAAGACTCCTAACAGGGTCAGACCTTTAACCAAGTCATTGTACTTACATTGTAAAGATTGCTTCTAACAGGGAAAAGGAACTTTAATAGGTTCATTATACTAGTACAATATTTGTGGGTAATAACTCCCACCAGGGTTTTCCTCTGATCAAGGTTTCCCTGTAGTCATATCATGTGTTATGATTTCTTCTGTTAAGCTTCATTAAATGTATGTTTTATTTATGTTTAAGTTGTTGAAAAGTAATTAATAGACAAACACTGATTCACCCCCCCCTCTCAGTGTTTCTAACAATTGGTATCAGAGCTCTGGTCCTCTGAAAGAAAGTTTAACCACTTGAGGAGATCATGGACTTGGCAGAAGAAAAACATTTGAAAAACAATCTTGGAGCAGCTCTTGAAGATCTTGACAGATCTGAAAAAGAAAATGAAGAACTTAGACTAAAAGTTGATGGCTCACAAATGCTTATCAAGAAATTGAGAAAAGATTTGATAGATTGTTCTACAAGTGATTTAGGGAAAATGGTCAAAAAGGTCAATGAAGAGAATATGTCTCTGAAAGATAAAATTGAAAATCTGGATGAACAGCTAACATACAGTCAAATTGCTATTGAAGAAAAGATCAAAGAAAGAAAACAATTAGAAGATGAACTCTTGAAAGCAAACATGAAAGTCTTGGAATTGGAGAACATAAAGAAGAAGATGGAATATGAATTAACAAAAGCAAAGGATAAGATTGATAAACTCCACACAAGTTCTGATTCACTTCATTCTCAGCTCAATGCACAAAAGCAAAAAGGTGACACTACTAGTCTTGGATACAGTGTAGCACAAGTTGAAGTAAATTCATTAGAAGAAAGAAAGAAAGAACATGAAGTATCTTCAAAAACAAAGAAATTTGAAAATGTTGTGGATCCACGTAAAGGGGAAATCAAGCAAGTTAACAGAACTTTTTGTGCATGTAACAAACATGGTCATTTGGCAAGAGATTGCAAAAAGGTAAGACCTTTCAATGGTTATTGTTTCTCCTATAACAAGTTTGGTCACAGGGCTATACATTGCAGAACAAATCAAAGAAATTAGTCACAACTGAATCAGAGAAGAATGAATCAAAACAATTAGAGAAATCAACCTCAAAGAAAATTGTAGAACACTACATGTCAGATATTTAACTACAATGGACACACAGAAAAGTAGTGCAACATGATGAATAAGAACATCAAACCTCCTATCATTTCTCACACATGTGGAAATGCTAGACACATCTCAAGGTTTTGTAGATCTAGAACTCAAAAGCAAGAGGATCCTAAGAAATCACTATTTGAAGAAGGAGAAGTCAAGTTTGTTTAAGCAAAAGAATATTCAAGAAAAATTTGGGTTGAAGTAAAGGACAATGATGTTGACAAAGTAGTTGATGCATCCACAATGGACACATCCTCTATTTGTGGATGAATAGACCTTCTTGGTCTTAGGGGGAGCTATTATAGCTCAGAACCCCTGTGCAGTTGGTATACTCACCTCTGAGTATGCACCTATGAAATAATGTTTATTATCACAATTGGATGAAGTATGCATATACACATTATCTATAATGCATTTTGAATGAAGTCTGAGATTCACTGTGAAAACTGTGTACGGTTGCAAACATTAAATGCAGTAACTTTTATAAAAAGATGTAAGTCTTCGATCATCTTCACATTTGAATTTGAGATCATAGAATTTGGAGAGCATAGGAGAACTGAGCATCAAAGCATAGAAGCATAATAGATTTGGTGGTTAAGAAGTATGGTTGAGAAGTTGAAATAGAACCCTAGCAGTCGTACCATTCTGGAATTTCGTGAAACCCTATTTAAGAAATCATCAAGTAAGTATGGTGACTCCAGTTGTATTTGAAATTGCAGAGAGGAAGAGACTTGTATTTAAGAAGAATCCATTCAAATCCATACTGGATGATGTGGAAGGAGATTTCTCCAAAACTCTGTTAGGTGTTGTTCATGTAGAAGACATCCACGCGTATATTTATTGTAAGAAGGAAACAATTAGAGATAATAGTATAGCCACTCTTATGGCTTCCATGATGAAACCAGACTATTCATTCAAGGATGAATACACACACCTCACAAACAAACCTATCTTTGAGTATTTGAATGCACACAAATTCTATGAACCAGAATGGGTTAAAATATTGTTGAGGAGGATTCATGATGATCTTTTCTAGATTGGTGAAGTCCCCAGCCGTATTACTGTAGACCTAATCCATAACATGACTGGACTACCTAATACTGGACTAGTTCTTCCTACTGGGAAGTATGTCAAGAAACAAGTTGAGAAATAATGCCTATCTAGAAGTGATAGGCACAGCATGACAGTTGATCCTATCAAGGAAGAAGACATAAAGATTCTAACAATGATCCTTGGTTACAAGTTCTAGCACACAAGAAGATTAAACAGTTTGTCAGCAGCCACAGTTCTAGCAGCTATCAGGATGGTGAAGGATAACACTCAGTTCAATCTATGTGAGATATTGCATGGTCAATTGATGGACAACATTTGAGTTATCAAGCATGACAAGAACAAAACATTCAGGTTTGGGTCTCTGATCATCTACTTGTACTTCCACATTGTTGGTAAGGTTTCAAACCTATACCTAGATAGAATAAAACCTAAAATATCTCAAATTTCACTAAAGCCACATTAGAGAGTAGTGCAAAGGATGCTATGGACATGGACATCAAATATTTCAGTATCAAGATGCAGAAGAGGTTTAGGATACCTGAGAAGATTGTCGAAAAGTATAAGGAAACCATATGCTTCATGGTAGAAACTGACTACACTTGCATGGAGGCAGTTGAGCCCAAAACTAAATGGATTCATCCACTTGGGTATGAAGTGGAGGAAAATGTATTGGAAGGATATGCATAGGTCCTTTTTTCTGTGTCCAAAGATCCCAATGAGATCAGATGGGGCACTTACAGAGAGAAGACTAATGCAGTTGATTCTATATTATATAGTGCTGATAATAAAAGAAAAGCATCTAAGATTACATCTAGCATTCTAAAAGTTCATGGAGTCACTCAAGAAGATCTTGACAAAGCTAGAGAAGCCAAGATAGCCAAATAACTTGAGAAGACTGATGAGCTCCAGAAGAAGAAGAAAGTAGAGAGCACCACTGCGCCCTCTACCACCATTGACCTAGACTCATCTCCACCTTCTATACCAAGAAAGAAGTCTAGAGGAAGGAATCAAGTGCCCACATATCACCCATCCTCAAGGAACACACGAAGCAAAGCAAGGAATACTCAAGCTCCTCCTAAGGTAGGATTTAGACCTAGTCTAAATGTCTTTAAGAACAAGATTTTAAATGAAGGTAGACTAGACACTAGTGCCAAGGTCTATGAAAAGTATCAAGAGATTGATAAAACTGAGATACACTCTATGATCATATCTCATATGATTAAGTTTAAGAAGTTAGTTCTTAAACTCAAAACTATGATACCTGATAAGTTATGGAACATAATAGAGATCATGAAGAGACATGCAATTGAGGAAGACATGAGGATAAGAGAAGAAACATTAGATAATCTTCTCCTTGTATGCTCACATGATGAGAAGGACATTCTATTATATCTGGTGAAGCCTCATCTCAGAACCAAGACAAGGACTCTTCAGATTATGAACAAAGAGTATGAGAAGATATGAAAAGAAACTAAAAATGCATTTGCACAAGTTTTTATGGATAGACACATGTATCCATCAATGACGCCTACAACAAAGGTAACTCCAGCTCCTCCCAAACAGGTTATAGAACCAGTAATTTAGATAGCACCTATGACAGGTCCATAGGATTTAGCACCATCAATGACAATAACTTCTGATATAGCAAAAGTCTCAGAAGATACTATAGTGGTTGATAATATTAAGATATCCATGACAACATCTGACAAAGACATGGACAAAGTTGATGAAGCATTTGTAAGCACTGAAGAGATGTGCACTAATGCTACATATGTACAGCAGGATGAAGTTACCTCCAATGATCCAATAGACTTGAATGAAGAAAAAGATACTAAAGATAATGAGACACCAATCAAGGAGAAACTAGTAAAGAGTGAATGCATGGATACTAGTCAAAACACTATATTCACTCCATCCACTCTACCATCTACTTCATTGTTGTCAAGGTTAACTCTTGATTCAGCAAGTCTCGATACATGGGGAGAAGAGGACTTAATAAAGATCAACATGCTAGCTATAGAAAAGGAAAAAGAAAAATAGGTTATGAGGAACCCTCTTTTCTTGGATTTAGTTAACATTCTGAATGATTTATTGCCTGTAAACAAGAAAGTTGCAAAGATTCAATCAGTTGAAGATGTCGACAACATTCTAACAAGCTTCAAATCTCACTTTACAGATCTAGTAGACTCTGCTACTAGAATTGTAGAAGATGAATATAAGGAGAGATTGAATGAATTGATAAATAATTTTACTTTAGACTTAAAATCTTTAAATATTGGGCAATCCATATTGAAATAATTGGTAGCTAAGGGTAAGAAAGTCATAGCAAACTACATGGACAGAGTAAATTTCACCTTTAAGTATATCAAGAAGATAGAAGAGGTAGAGATCATGGTGGACACTATTAGAAAATCAGTTGAGACATCTACCCAAGACATGAACATATATAAAAATATCTATCAAGGTCAGTTAGACAAAATTGAAAAATCTAAGTTGGAGATCAGCAAGATAAGAGTTAGACAAACTCAGTTGAGAAATTCACTTGCGCACTCTCTAGCAGTTCTGAATGAGAACATCAAATAGATTGATGCCACCATTGTGACTTATGATCAAGGACCCTGCATGGATTTGATGAAGATGGATAACCTGAAATATGCCTTATGCGTGCATCTTCAGATAGTTGTTTCCATGCAGGTATTCTGGCAGAAAGAGATCCAATCTCTTCAGATTGTGTACCCAGAAGTTTACATGGAGTAAGTATCTAGAAGACCTACAAGTTTTGTACACCTTTGTCATTAATGTCAAAGGGGGAGTAATAGATAATGTGTATATATGGGGAGCAATATATATGCTAAGAGATGCAATGGTATACAGGTATTTTGTGTGTTAAGTAATTTTGAGAAACTTGGCCACATTCCTTTATTGCCATAAATGACAAAGGGGGATATTGTTGGCAAGTTGAATCCTAGAGGATACATGACTTATTTTGTGTTGTCATCATGGCAACAAAGTCATACTAATTTTTTTTCAAAGATAATTTAGAAGATAAAATGACTAAGTATGGAAATAGGGTAGACAGAGATATACAATGATCAACACATCAGCGCACATGCGAGAGATCAAATCAGAGTATGTGTGTTCAGATATATGTTCTATGAGATGTCTATATACTAAGTCCAGACACACATAATATGGAATGATTGTACGGAGAATTTACAGATAGATCAGTACACTAGCAGTCCAGAAGACAGAGCATGAAAGTCGACTAAGTGTTTTGATCAACATGAATTTTTTTTCTATGTAATGGCCAAGCACCTTTGATTATATGTTTGTAATGATGAAATTAGTATTTTTGTAAACACACTTAAGCCAAATTTCTCAGAAGCATTGTGTATTATGTTTTAGGGCCGACCATAAGTCTTATTTTTGGTCGCATCTATTTAGGTACAAACATATAAGTATGTAATGTAAAGTTATGTTACAAGTGTTGAATAATATGTAAGAGAAAGATATAGAAGAATAGTATGATGAAGTCAGTATATGATAAAGCTCTTTAAGAGAGTAAGAGAATTTGCGCATACACAGAACTGATCAGACCATAGTGTCATCACAGTAGTTCACCTTTGATATAGTGTATATCAACTATCAGAAGGTTGTAGCCTTCATTCTATTAGGCAGTGAGCCATATACCTTTAACAAGGTTTTGTAAAAAACTCCTAACAGGGTCAGACCTTTAACCAAGTCATTGTACTTACATTGTAAAGATTGCTTCTAACAGGGCAAAGAAACTTTAACAGGTTCATTATACTAGTACAATATTTGTGGGTACTAATTCCCATCGAGGTTTTCCTCTGATCAAGGTTTCCCCATAATCATATCATGTGTTATGAGTTCTTATGTTAAGCTTCATTAAATGTATGTTTGATTTATGTTTAAGTTGCTGAAAAGTAATTAATAGACAAACACTGA
>MU226831.1:946759-958250 GCA_018584345.1 Thuja plicata | reverse complement strand
CTTAGTAACCTTTCCTATACTTACAGATGAGGATCCAAGGACTATTTTTCAAAGGAGTAAAATGTCTAACACTAGAGGTAGTGAAATTAAGGATGGAAGGATGATGGATAAAGATGTATGAGATAAAAGGATAATGTGCATAAGAGATTTGGATGGAGTGAGAATAAATTATTGTATTTTCTGAAGCATGCATAGATATTTTATTTTGCCTCTATCTTGATCAAAATCAAAATTTTGGAAAAGGGGATGGGTTTGGATAAGATATATGAGATGAATGCTATGAATATGATAGAGAATATGATATGGGGGATATGGATAGGATAGGGAATATGAGAGGGATGATATGGATAGGATAGTCAAGAACAAAGATAAGAAAGGGGGTGGACTTAGTTAAGTTGATGGATATTGGATGGAGGGAAATAATAGGATAGTAAAGATCAAAGATGGAAAATGAGGATGCATATATAGAGCATGATGGATAATGATAGAAGGAATATATGATGTAAATGATAGAATAACATGGATGGAGATTTTCCCCAATTGTAAGTAAAATAGGATAAGGTTAAGAAGATGTATAAGTGATTTTGGAGGATAGTAAATGTGTGAAAAGGGAGATGGTAGAAAGACTCAAGCATCTAGTTCCATGGATGGTATCTCTTGAAGATGTTCTATAACTGACCAATGAATTTTGGATATATGCATATAGATGATTGTAGGATGGAGGAAAGGGAAATAAAATGGATGGGAGATTGAGGATGGTAAATATTTATGAAAAAATATTGGATTAAAGGGATACATGGGTGGATTATAAATGTTGGATGATGTATTGTATGTTGGAATACTTGTGAATAAATATATGAGGGTCTTTGGAAGATGAATATTGGCACACATGTTGAAGGGTGATGAATTTATGAAGAAGAGGATTTAAATTTGGTAGAGGAGAAAATATGGAGTTTGGGACATAAGGACCCAAAATAGATGAAGGAGATGGACTTAGGATAGTGGATTTTAGAAGATAAGAGCCCAAAATGGATTTGGAATAATTGGAGGACTTATGAGTGGAGAAAGATTTTGGATTAGCAAGCTTGGATGCCAATTTGGATTTTTCTTTAAGATGCATGGCTTCTACTGAGTAATGGGAATCCATATGGTTTTTTATTTTTGCATTTTGGGCCTTTATGGAATTTTATATTTTTATTTCTTTTGGATCATATATTTCTTTTCTTTAGCATGTCAATTTAATGGGACATGTTTATCCTTGGATATTTTTGGATTTGTGGCTTTATGAATTTTATATTTAGAATCATTTTTTTGTATGTCAAGGGTGTCCTAGCTTCCTAGTCCAATTACCCACCCTAATGAAACAACTTACCTTACCTTTGGATTATATATTTCCAAGTTGGGGCCCAGGAAGGGGTGAGCGAGGGTGAGAATAACTCCCCTGGAGGGGATCCACAACCCGCAAGTAGTCCCCCCTCTTAAATCCAAATTTATTCCAATAGAAATCGTATGAGTTCATGAGGATGGATGGTTAAAATATTTTATTCATGTAATGATGGAGGCTGGATGTTTGAAGGAATTCAAGTATTTTCACGTTTGTTGATTTTTCTTAGAGATTGGAGGTGATAAAGTGGTATATTTTGAGATAAATTGAATTGATGTGGTGAATAGAGGGATGTAAGGACCCACGATGGATGGAATGGATGAAGGGTTTAATTTTTTCATATAAGAACCTAAAATTAATGTTGATGAGGAAGAAAAAGGCTTTAGGACATAAGGGCCCAAAATGGATTTGGAGGATGGGGGATGGTGTGATTTAGATTTATATGGAGGGATTTGGATTTACATGGGGAAAGAGGAGAACTAATGTCTTAAGCATAATATTGGTAGCCAATAGAATATAGACTTTGATTTTCTTTGATTTGGAGAAGTTCCAATATGCCTTGTTCATGGAAGCCTAACCCTTTTCATTGATATTTCATGTTTTCACAAATTCATTTTCTAATGGGATATCTATTATTTATAAAACAAGATGCAAGTTCATTTGGATGGGGATGTGGTGTGGAAGGAAATATGAGTTCTTGGAGGAAACCATCATGGATAAAGGTAGAGGAATTGAGTTGATAGGTATGAGATTAATGGGTAGATTGGTTAGGTATAATGAGATCATGAGGAGGATTAGGTACATGTGGAAGATTAGGGTGATGAGGAGTATTAGAAGGGATAATAGGATCTTAAGATTTATTAGGACCATGTGGAGGATTAGAATAATGAGGAGAATTAGGAGAGATAATAGGATCTTGAGATGGATTAGGATCATGACTTGAAGATAAATATGTAATTTGATCTTGAATTTGGAGAGGAATATGTGTTTTAATGAAAGGGATTATTAGAGCTTGATTTTAAATGGATAATGAAATGGGGTGAAGGGAATAATTTTCTTTTGAAATAGAACATGTGATTATGAGATGGAGTGATTTGTTCTTGACATGTAAGGGAATCATAGGATGAGATCCAAGGGATGCCATGATCTTGATTATTAATGTGATCATGAGATGGAGGAGGATGAAATGTTGTATATTGAGATGGAAAGGGATCATGGGATTGAGTAAACATAATTCTTTAATCTTGAGATGGGTATGTATCAAGAGATGGAGGAATTCTTGGATATAGAGGTGTGGAGGAATCTATGCTATAATATCTTGAACAAGGTCTTGGCATGTTTGGATTTATGTATATATTGTGATATAAGAGGATATTAAAGAATCAACTTGGGTGGATGGATGGGTGGGAGACTTATGAGGCTTAGGATATTGAGTTTTATCTTAATTTAGAGGTGATAATGGTAGGTGCATAACTTGGGGAGATTGAATAAATTTTCTTAGGGTTGGGGATTGATTCTCTTTTGTTAATATTATTTGGATCCAAGTATGATAATGATACTTAGAGGATGGGGATGATTAGGGTTTTGGAGGATTAATATTATGTATAGATTCATATTTTAAAAAAAAGATTAGGTGAATAGATTTGGATATTAGGATTGATATTCATGGGATTAAGTAGAGGATTAGGATTGGATGGAAGATTAGGGTTATGAATTTGGCCATAAGGATTAATGTGTGAGGGATTAAGTGGAGGATTATGATTAGATGGAAGACTAGGATTATGGATTTTGACAAAGGGGTAAGGATATATGTCCTAAAAGGAAAACTCTTTCTTTTGACCCCTTTCTTGTAGGCTCTAATTGATGTTGTTTATTTGTAGTAGGCAAGATTAGGTATGTTGGAGGTATTATGATGGTTATGTATAGGTATATGTTTCAAGGTTTACACCCTTGGTATTCTTATGTTGTATAGAAAAATGCTCAAGTTTGTGACATGGCTTAACTGTCTCCTATGGATTCTAGAAGTCTATTAGTTATATTGGAAATTGATAGGTAGATCTTTTGGTGCAATGAATATCACACTTATAAAAAGTATTATTAGAGATTGGTTACAAGTTCAAACCCCTTTCTTTCACTAGGGGGGTATTATTACAAGGTGTGCTTCTTTGGTATTCTTGTGATGTGCAACACAATGCTCAGGTTTGTGATATGGCTTAAATGCCTCCTATGGATTCTATAAGTCTAGTGGTTGTATTGGGAATTGATAGGTCAATATTTTGGTACAACAAAAACCACATTAGTAATAATGTATATAAATGGTGTGTACTTATAGTAGATGTGTTTAAGGTGGATGCTGGTAGAGACATGCATTGGTAATATGAAGTGTTGACATTGGGTTCACCGAAATGAATGCATGCAAATGTTATAAATAGAATATGAAATAAACTTAGTCCATTCAACTTCTTATTCATACATCTTGATATTATCTTATAATTTTCAAGATATTAGAAGAAATTTTTATTGGGCTTATTTCCTTTATTAGAACGATTATTATGCATTTTATATTCTTGGTTATGAGAGACTTACATCCATGTTGGCATTAAATGGCACATATCATTTTTTACTAATAGATTGAATGAGTTTGGACAATATTCAAAATACTAGTGAACAAAGACTTCTAGTACAATACTAAGTGTGTATGGAAGACCTATTGATACATTATAAGGAAATGTGGACAATGAAGATTATGTGTAGATGGAATAATTTTTAAATCAGGCCAAGCAATTTAGTGCTATGGGAAGGTAGGTTAACAATCAATAGATTTAAATAAATTGGGACTAATCTTTGGAGTGGTTAGGAAGACGTGTGTAAATCTATAATGAATATGTGGCAAGAAAGAAAGGAAATACCTGAGATATATGGGGAAAGTTCTAGTTAAGAGAAATAAGTGGATGAAATCCACATGGTGGATGGCTGAAGATACATGTTTCAAATATTATGAACTAGTATTGAGTTTTTTATGTCTGAATATAATTGTATTATAAGATTGGCTATGATGGGTATTCTTTGTGGAATTATCATTTATAACCCCAAGTCAGTATTTTGACATGATCCTATATTATTGTGTGTTTATTGCTAGCATCATTTCACTTCATCCAGTTTGATGTCTTCTAAGTCTTATCAAAGGTAAGTAATTATATTCCATATTCACACCTTGGATGAAAATTGTTACGACTTCTAGCTCATTGTCCCTTTCATGCTTCACAAGTGTAAATGATTGCAATTTCACGTGCACTGATGGCATGATTATTAGTTTTAGTTTTATGAAAAGGAATTTCTTGGCTGCATTTAGGTTTTGACTGCTTTTAGTACTTTCTCATTCAAGTTGACATTGTTTCCATCATCCTTCAAGAGCTGCAAAATTAATTTGGGAGTACATCTACAATAAACTTGGGAAGCTCTGGCATAAATTCTAGGTATTTTGGGTATTTCTTGATTAGTCATGACCATCTATGGGTCGACAGAATATATAGAAGAAGGCTTTAGGGTTTTTTGGCACTATAGATATTTCCACAAATCTTGAATGGAATATCAACCATGTAATTCTCATATCCTCATTCTGCTAGTTGATGGAGAAAGGTCGTTCGTAGGGAAAATTTTAGATGATGATCTTGATGCCATTCTCAACATGGATTACTTCTAGTACAATAATAATATCAAGAGATTCATTAGGGAGTAAATATTGGTTCCTACAATAATAATAATAATCTTCCCAAGCCATAGGGTGTTCATATTTTTGTCCAATCCTCTAGATTTGTTGCAATCCCTAGATGCCCTGTAATTAATTGCAAGGAAATTATTTAAACGAGGAGTGTTGGATGAAAGAGATCTTTTGCTTGCCATTCAAAAACACAATTTCTAGGAGGGAAATGATTTCATTGGAGGTAACTTCTCTTGTGAATATCTAGGTAATGAGAACTTCTATATTTCTATTTATGATAGCATTAAGATGACATTAGAAACTAGAAATTATAGGTACCTACGAGTTGCATTGTACAAGCATCGTCATGTTCTAGGTCCAGAACTTATAGATAAAATTTGGATAAAAAAAAATTCATTACTAATTTTATTTGAGCACGACCATTTTCAGCTTAATCCATACCCTATTCTGGACATAAATGTGGTCAATTCCAAAGGGGATGCAGAGGTAGCTGGAAATGACAAATTTTAGTAGGCCTAGGATGTTGCAGGGGTCAATATGCTTTGGCACCATTAATATTTTATGATGGAGGGGTGATAAACATAGCCAACTTCTATTCATACAATAATTTTTGTTCTGGGATGATAATCTTCTCATCAATTTTTATGCATTGTTATAGTGTTAAATGGCTAAGTATTTCTACAAATGTTGCTCAAACATATTTGAGCCAATTTTGTTTTGAAGGACTTTGTCAATAGGTTGTGATCCATTTTGGGTAAACATGGTATATCTTATTAGATTAAATTTGAGCCATTTTGCATACTGGTAGGACAATTGTAAATCAATAGGTCAATTGATATATACTCAATGTACATGGTTTTGGTTACTGGGTAGACTTAACCATTTTTTGGAAATAGTATGTAGATTCTACTTGGGTTTAGTTTTGTTTCTTAGGCATTGGGATTTTATGAATATCTATTTGATAGAGCCTTCTAATGCAATCTTTATAATTTTATGATGTAAACATTTCTATTATAAATATATACATATATACTACCTTTTGCTAAAAAAAAGCATAGGCTAGTTAAAGCTTGAATACTATTTTTGTGATTCTATGTGGCTTATCCTAATGCATAATATCTACATTCATATTCATATGATAAATTATGAAAATACCTCCAAATGTCTAACCATAGCTTCTAAATATCTTGTATCTTTCTTTGAAGGCAACTAGATCCTCGTTAGTCCATTTTTCCTAGAGATCATTAAATTTGTCATGACTTACCTCCACCAACTTCACATGGATGTAATACCTAATATCTTATGTATACAAATAGTGAATCATAAATTTTGAAAATGTACCATCCTTTTCTATCATAGTAACCACATATGGATATGGTTTATATTTGGGTCATAGCAATTATGTTGGTATTAAGGAAAATTGAGAGGGGGGGTGAATCAAATTTTCACCTTATTAATCTGATTCTTTAACCATAAAATATACTTTGCAAAAATATATTTATCCTTGTTAAAGGTTTATAAATAATGCACATGCATCCATGCTTACAGCCTAGAGCTCACTTCTCAATTACAAAATAGAAGGATACAACTTTAAAAAGTATGGACAATAATCCATAGTTGATGAAATGGATCACGACATCTATATATGCCAAAAGAGTTCCAAATAAGCACAAAAAATTGAATCCAAACACTTCATGCTATAAATATGCTTTGATATGATTTGAAACTAAAATAAAAAATCCTTCACATCCATCACATTCATATCACACACCACAAAAACCAAATATACTGATCTTATGTATTCACATCCAAAGATTAAATTGCCACTGGGTCAACCTAAAACAAATTTACAACAATAATGTAACATGTGTAACTGTCAGCTATCTCATCATGAAAATTATAATGTGGACCAAAAATAATTGCCCACATTCTATCAACCAAGTTGGCAAATCATCCTCAAACTCAAAATTATTTACCAAAACTAATCTGATAGGATCACATAACAATTTTCTAACCTTTATCTCAATTCTTCACCGTTTCCTAGAAAAATGATACAAAGAACCTCATAACTTGATCCAAGAACCTCATAACTTAATCCAATGTCAACATTAAGTTTTATAAAGTTGGAATATTATAGATTATATGTTTTTTATCCTTCCCTTAGGTTTTTTCCTCAAGATCCAAAACTATGTGTCTGTACCGAATGATTTCCAAAAAAATTATATATTGCTCTATTTCTATCATACTTAGAAAATTTTGCGTTCAATCCATCGATATGACCAAAATAAGTGTATAAAATGTGTGGAATCCATATATTTTCCATCAATGATAATATCTAATCTCTCAAGAGAAGTTTCTCTTTCCAACAATCTCCCCCTTTTGCATTGATCACGCTTCTTAGTGAAAAATGACAGTGTCAAAAATGCCAAACATACTAACTACTCCAAAAAAAATCTCACATGATCCCCCTTGCTCCCCCTGAGTTGAATAAACATTTTTCACTACATGTCTCTCACCCTTTGACATCAATGGAAAAGGAAGGGGTCCACAACCAAAATCTCTACGAAATATTCCTATATTTGAGACATATATACAAGTATATTATTTATACTTACAAAATTTTGAAGACATCAGAAAAAATATTCTTTAAGGAACTAAATTCCTTATCCCAACTCATCTTTAGGATGGCAATTATATGAATATAACCACATATATCATAGGAAATCTTCTCAACTAAATGAAGATTAGGTGCATCGGGTAAATTATATGTTGCCTCTACCTATTTCAAGCTTGTAAGTTCACATATCCTCCATGTTGATACTATGTAAATGAACAACTAAGGGTGGGGGGGTGAATTAGTTGTTACTAAACTCTTCAAACTTCAAACCCTTAAACCCCAAAACCCTTAAACTCTTGAACCCTCAAATCTGATATGATGAAATGAAATAATAAACATGCAAGTACACACTATTAGAATCATATCCAAACAAGTTGACACAAGATTTTTATTGTGGAAAACCTATTAGGGGGAAAAACCATAGCAAGGTTGATTATCCATAATAATAAAATACCTTGTTAGAATTATAACCTTATTACAGTGTATATCAGGATTGAACATGCAATCAGATTCACTACTCAAATGAAAAGCCTTAGGACACAACCATGAGGAAGGCTCACTACCTTAAATTTTTTATCACTACAATGAACAATCAGACTATAATCTCATAGGATGTTGTGAACTGCTGAGAATGAAAACTCCAATGTCTGATTACAGATCCTTATAAGCATACCTTGCAGATCTCTATTCAATCCTCTTATTGAAAACACTTTTGATTTCATTGAATCATGATCTCCCCTTTCTTATCCACCTATGACATCCTCAACCACTATGTGCAACTTGAATTTTCTCTAATTCATCATCTTATACCAAGAACTAGGTTGGAAAAACCTCATTTATCATCTCTTTCAATCTACGGGCTAGATCTCTTAATTTGAATTCATCTATGACTGCTTAATCATGATCGCATACTATAACCACCTTCTCAAGAGCATAAATCTTCTAGATAATACATTTTTTACTTGTGCAACATGATTTATCAACTAGGTGAGCCAAGAACAAATTATAATATAAAGAATAATACATTTGACCAAAAATTGAACCAAGCAGGTCCTTTTGATCCTGAGTATCACCAACTCATCAAACACATACTTCAAGAATATCTTCTAGAATTTTGAATAACACTCATCCATTCAAATCTATCACAGCAGGTGGTACTTTTTTCCTCTACAAAATTTGGTGATTGTAGAGCCCTTGTTGTATAATAGTGGTTTTGTTTGTCTTCATAGAAGGTCTTAGGATTTAGGGTTTAAAGGTTTTTGTTGCAAGTATTTAATTTTTATTTAAACCCTAAATGTTTATTTTCCTTCTTTACATTTTCATGCCACTTGTTGGTGGGTCTTAGTATCGTGGTAGTCGGTCATGATTTATAAGTTTCTAGGATCAATTATTTTAAGTTTTCATCCGCGTGGTTTCATTTTCCTATTAAAGTTTGGCATGCTTAGTCTCCTTGGTGGTATTTTTGTTTTTAAATTGTGATGTCAAGGTTTATGTCATGGTTAATAGTTAGTTTATTTTTTAGTTTCCCAACAACAGTAAATATTTTAATTAACAAGTACATTTTTCTTGACTGTTCTTGTTCTCACAATTAAATATGTAACCGCTAGAGTAGATCACAAATATGCGAGAAGGTGACACCTGGTAGAAAGTTTAATGGCTAAAGGATCATGGTTTATTTCATGTGGTTGTGGATTGTGGTTGGTTATCTATCATTCTACTAATGGAACCATCTTTCTACATGTACAAAATTGTAGTGGTAATCTTATTTTTGAAGTGATAAAGTTTCTCGAATGTTTAAGTCAAAAGAAAAAGAGCTGCAGTGATGATCGTAAAGTAAAGATCAGCAAAGATTGAGGGTTTTCATTGATACATGATCACATTTGTTAGGTCTTTTAACAATCATTAATCTTCAAGATAATACCACATGTTGGGTGTGGTGTAAGCCTGCTTGATAGTTAGTGTTAGAGTGACCTATTCACGTCATTCGATCAAGAAAATCAATAGGTGTTATTCAAATTCACTTCAAATCACTTTTAGACCATTTTCTCGCATGACTGATGAATTAATGGAGGAAAAGACTATTTTTCTCTTGCATTTCTGGTGATTTATTATAGAATTAAGGACCGCTTTGATTCAAAAAAGCAAAAGGAGATGATTTGTGGTATTCTGGTGATCTAAGGAAATAATTTGTGAATTTCTCAACAGGATTGATTAGGGTTATGAGTAGAAAATCCTTAAGTTGATTTTCTTGCTATCCTTATTGTTTTAAGGATGAATATTAACAAATTTTTCCATGCATTTGTGGATTTTGATTGGTGAAGGGTTGCTGAAATAGGGTATCGTGATGTTGATAAATAATTGAAAGGAATTTTTAATTTTATTCTCGTGCCCGAGTTTCTTGTATTTCTATTTTGTCAAAATTATGTAAAATTCAAGATGGCTCCTGTGAGAAAGAACTCAGGACAGACATAGTATCAAATAAGAAATCTTTATGATGACTTCTTGGATCAATTAAAGGGGTGAACTAGTGATATATGGAAGGGAAAATTGATGTTAGCTGAGAAATCCCTAGGTGAGGGATTTGTGGATATGGAAAATATGGTTTCAGATGCTAGGATTCCAATGATGGCTCTTGATTTGTTTAGAATGTGGATAGTGTTATTATTAAGAGATCCAAGATTACTGAGAGGGGGGGGGGGTGAATTAGTAATCTAACAATTCCATCTTTTCATTTATCATTCAACCATTTGCAACAATAAGCATCCATTGGATGAAAAACTAAGCAATAACGATAAAATTGGTATCCAATGACCATAGATGAAAATCTAACTCCTTTATCTACTATATCATGGATGGTCATGGATCAATAATTAGGTTTGGATTTGGTCAACCATGTAACCAAATTTGTACCAAACATCCGTAGGGTAGCTGACTCACTAGTCGCACAAAATCTAATAACTTTGTGCATGATTTCCTTTGTAATCTTGTGTGGTCTATCCAACCATAAAAATTGATCATGTACTTGTCTCAGTAAATATCAAATCCATTCTTCATGAAAAAATTAGGTATATATGTTGTGCAGACTAAACCCTTCAGCATTAGATGCTTGTGCTCATCCTTCAAGCTTTTATTAACACACAATCCTTCATATTCATTTTTAATGCCATTAGCTCCAAGTTCACCAAATTTTCATTGAATGTATGATTGGATATCTCCAACCAATACAACACCAAGAGCTATGGAAGATAGGGCACCCAACTTATTATTCTTTCTTTCATCAGATGTATCTTGAACACAAGCCTTGGTTCCTCAATAATATCGACTAAAGAAGGGATATCCACAATTCTTTCCATGATTCAATTCAAATGATACACTAAAATATTATCACAAATAAGAGAAATACCTCTTTATTTGCCAGTTAGGATTCACAAACACTACCTCAATTCTTGGCTTACAAAATTCACTTTCACCTAATAATGGTTGTGTTAAAATAATAACAAAATAAAGAGAAACAGGAAGTTGTTTAAACCAAAGAGCAAGGAGAAAAGAGATATACCATTAATAAATCAGAAAACTAGGAGCATTCACTAAGAGCAAGGCAAGGAGACAAGATTTTGAAGGGGGAAAAGCATAAAAAAAAACCCATGAATAAATATGAATGGGAAAATTGCCTGAGAGAGAGAGAGAGAGAGAGAGAGAGAGAGAGAGAGAGAGAAGCTCATACAATGAGTCACTTGAAGTGACGAAGTTCTACAACTAGTGCTTGTGT
>MU226831.1:882270-946577 GCA_018584345.1 Thuja plicata | reverse complement strand
TATCCTCACAAGAGGAAAAAATAGGTGTAGGGATTCCATAGGAATCTCCTACTTACATAATGCAAGTAAAGATTAATTTCTAACACCCCCCTTTAATCTTTACTTGGGGTTTTACAAAAATCTACAATTGGAGTATCCTTCTTGTAGTAGAGGAGGATAACTTGCTTGTCTTCACTTTGTGTTAATATGAGGTGATGGTGAATTGATATATGCTTCGATCATGAAATAGGGGTCCTTTGAGTGTTGCAATACACAAATTTAGGTGCTTGTTGACATAGGCCCAAATGTTCAAGTACATGTTGAGATTGATCATAGTTTCTTCTCCAAGAAATACTACCTAAAAAAGGATAATAACCACAAGTGGATCTCCCATAATTGGGATCTCCCTTTAGATATGAATCAGTAAAATATGATAAAGTAAAAATAGATTGATAATCTTTAAATACATCATTCATTTCATAAAGAGATTTTGTAAACCAAATGAAATCATCACTAGATGCAGAATCAAAAGTAGAGCTAGTATTCGTCACTATCAATAATATTACCATTATCATAATGAGGAAGATTAGAGTTTAGAGAAGGAGGTTGGTCCTCCATAATAATCATTTGAGTCTCACAAAATTCATAATCCACTTTGGAGAAAATAGGAACATCATCTCTTTTAATACATGAGGGCAAAGTGACATTGAGAAACGTATCAATAATTTCATCTTCTTGTTCTAAAATATCATCAAAAGCAGAATATGTATGAGAATAAGAAACATCATCAAACTATAACATGTTATCTCTATGAGGAAAATAGGTAGCTAGGGGATCATCCCCAAAACAAACATCATCACATGGGTCATCCCAAATAGGAAAGTCATTTAAAGGATACATAATGACACAGTGCAGTGTCGAGTTTTGGTGAGTTTGAAATGTGTTTTCCAGGACATGCCAAGCCTGATGAGCCTCAGTACAATCGGAGATAAGGTAATATAAGTCTAGATTTAATGAGAATCCAATTAGACCAAATGCTTCCTCATCTTTGAACTGCCAGGAATCCTGGTCAGCCTGAGGAGCGATGGATGTTGGTTTCAAATTTGGTGAAGTCACAATATCTGAAAGGTGGTGAGTTTTTAGAAAATCAAACATGTGCTTCCTCCAAATAGTATAATTGGAATTGGTAAGTTTAAAATCTGGCATTAATGTAGACATGATTAATAAGGCAAAAATGAATGAGATTAAAAAATTTAAAAAGAATGAGATGGAACAAATTTTAATTACAACTAACAAATTTTAATTACAACTAAAAAAATTTAAAATTAATTTTAACGATTAAAAAAAACTTTGTTAAATGAAAAGATTAAACAAATATGATAATAAAAGAACAAGAATCTAAAAAAGAAAGATAAACAATATGAACCCTGCAAAACTAATAATGAGAAGCCTACAACAAAATGTTATAAGATGAATAAGCTGCAATGTTAGTTTATATTTTGATTTTTTTTTTAAGATAAAGAAATAATGAACTAAAAAAATAATGAACTTGCAGAGAACAAACATGAATTGCAGCTCTTTTGACAAATGATTATCCTGCAGCTATTAGGAAAATAATCATAATATGCAAGGAAACTGTTGAACATGAATTAGCAAAATGTAGTTCTGCAATGCTGCAATGACAGTCTGTTGTCCCTAGAGAGAAACGTTAGATGGAGATTTGAAACAGTAAAAGATATTTATATATATTGAAATCTTCAATGTTGATATTTAATCCCTACATATACTAGATTAAATTCAAATTCCTCCTGCCAAAAAAGTTAGAATAGGCAATGATATGGAAAAAAATGTTATAAAGAATAATGATTAGCTGCTATAATAAGATAGAAGGAAAAAAAAACTGCAGGAAAGCCAAAAAAAGGTTAGAAGAATAACCATGCATAGGCTATGCAAAGAATAATATGCTATGAATAAATGTCAGAGGAATTTTGCTCAAGATGAAAAGGAAATATAGCGCAATGCAAGAGAGAGAGAAGGCTGCGAAGGAAGAGACCAGTGCCTTCTACTGAGGAAAGGCCACGCTTGGAGAGGACAGAGGGAAGAGAGGGTAAGGGGAAGGGGAGTCCTTCTCAGCCACTCCCTCTACTACATGCAAAGAGGAGAAAACAGGTTCGAGGGAGGCAAAAAGGTTTGAAATCTGCGCAAAGAAAAGAATAAGCTGCGCAATGTATGCACAAAACTAAAGACACAACTAAGAATACTATGTTGCTGAAAGATAAAGAAAGGCTGCGAAGGTAAAAGAAGAAGATAAGCAGCTTGGCTGCTCAAAGAAAAGAATATTAGGAATACAAAGAGATCAATTAAGATCTACCTCACTAGAATATTTAAAAATCTTTCTATGGTCTCACCCAGTTAAGGGATTTATGATAGAGGACCTGTTAGGATCCACCTGGTTAATAGATTTTTCTTGCTGCGACTATTAGGGAACAACAAGAAATGACCTAGATGTAGCACACCTTTCCTATCAGATTTGATCTGTTCCCTACTCACTATTACTACTCTCTTATCTGCCTCTTCTCAAAACCCTAATCAAAACCCTATAAATCACAAATTTTCAGTTCACAACAATGACTAACTAAACTCTTTTCTGATTAGAGCAATACCCAATAAATACTAGCTTGCATTTCCTTAACCTTCACCAAAAGTCAACTTTCAATCTTCCCACTCAAATACATCTCTCCAAAACACATATATCGATGTAGTAAAATGTTTTCTAGCACCACCTCAATGCATAATAAGATTTTCAAGTGATATTCCCAAGAATAGTCAAAGACCTTTTGACCATCTCAAACTTCTTCTAGAATCTTCCCAACATGTTTCCTTTGAGTGTATAAAAGATATCTCATCACATATTTATCATCTAAGACTTGTCACCATAAAAAATATACACACCACAATCTTCATACTCATCACCAATCTAATATTTACCACCGATAGCTCAAGAGCTTAGTTGCTTTAAAATGTAGCCTCTTCTGCCACTATGAAGCATGCACACCGATCGTCCAAATATGTTATGGTTTTAATCACGATGTCTTAAGATCATATACATGTTTCTAGGATTTCACCTAATTCCAACTCAAACTTTACTATTACCAAAATCTCCATCTGTAGTTGTTCTTCTTGTACACCACTCTTTATACGTAGTTTTTTTCTGATTACCGATCAAAAAATGACCTTATTGATTGACCTAGACATATGCTCTGGCTATGTTTCCATCAAGGACAACCAAAAATACAATCACCTATGACCTCTTACCAAAATTGATCACAACGCCAACATAAGATTTCATTCAGTGTGTCCAATATTTTATTGCCGTTATAATATAACTGTGACCTATGGAGGATGGTGAATTAATGGTACCAACAAAATAGAAGCCCCATTGGGAAAATAGATATACCTTTTACACTGACTACAATGGCCTGGAGGGGTGGCTTTTGTGGGTGGTGGTGGTGGTTTGGAATGTATGACAAGACCTTACATGTTGATTGGTATCTTTGAACAAAGTTATCCAGTAGTACCTAGATCTCATAATTTGGTGAACAGTAGCTTCAGGGGACCCATGGCCCATGTCGTACTTGTCATTAAAATCGGTCAAGACTTGTTTCACTTTGTCTCTATTTAATAACCTTAATTATAACCCATAATCGTTGTTTTTGTACAATTTTTTGTTCTTCAACATTTAGGAACTGCTTTCAATTCTCAAGGCTCTTCTCTGTGAGTTATTTAATCCTTATAGAAAGTAATTTTTAAGAAGATAATAGACCACATCTTGATACCAAATAGCTGAAATGACCCCTTTTTCTATGTAATTTTTACATACTAACCATTCTTCCATCTCTAGCATAAATTGTTTTAGGCCTTTTCCTCTTACCAATTTCATGGATTGAATCTCAAGATCAAACTCCTATAAAATCACCATCCATTTTCCCATTTCGCTCACCTAATTCATTTTGCATCAATAGGGATTTAACTGTTGCATCTAAAACAATGCCAAATAATTTTCTTCTCAAAAAGTAATGCCAAAATTTATTCATAGCTTTGACCAAGGCAAATGATTTTTTTATCTATATTTAGGCATCTTATCTCAACATTCTTAAGAGGACAGCTCATGAATGCAATTGGTCTTTCATTCTCACCATCTTTGTTTAGAGTGAGGATCCCTACACATGAATGTTTTGAAGAAAATAGATATACCTTAAAATGTATAGTGTAGTCAAGGCTTCCTAGGATGGGTGTCATGGTGATGGAAGCTTTGATTTCTTGAAATTCCTTTTCTAATGGGGTTGATCACTCTATTTTAGCCTCATTTTTTAGCATATCATTTAGTGGTTTCACTATCTCTGTAAAACCACTTATGAACTTCCTCACAAAGTTTATCTTTCCAAAGAATTATTTGAGCTCCTTATTGCTATTAGGTGGGACCAAATTCAATATAGAATCTACTCGATCTAGGTCGATGGATATTCCTAATTCTGAAATAACATGGCCAAGCATCTTCCCTTATGTAACTACAAATACACACTTCTTTGGGTTGAGTGAGATCCCATACCATCTCCACATTTTGAGACTCTTGTGAAACTCATCTATATGTTTAACTCACTCTTTTGAAAAGACCGATCATCCATATAAATGATGATACATTCCTCGACTAAACCTTTTGAAAATGACATCCATTTCTATCTGAAAGGTTGCTCCAGAGTTGATCAGACTGAAAGGCATCCAAAAATAAGAAAATGTTCCCCATTTAGTGGTGAAATTTGTCTTTAATGTGTCTTCTTCTTGCACCATTACCTGATTATACCCTTAATATCCATCCAATAATGACATCATTTTTGAACCATTCACTACCTATAACACCTTATCTAGGGATGGCACTGGGTAATTATCTTTCTAGGAGGACCCTTTTAAATTCTCTAATTTGAAACATAACCTAATTTCCCCACTATTCTTCATCACGGGAATTAATTTTGCGACCCATGTATAGTGTTAGATTGGGAAAATGATTTTTGCATCCAACAATTTGTGAAATTTTTTCTATATAAGTGGTTCCATTACGGGGTTGACGTGGCTTCAGTGGAATCTTGTGCACTATGACCAAAGTGTCATAATTTTTTAATTCTTCATAACTCCATGCAATGAAGTCTCAGTATTTAGTAAGGAGTTTTAACATCCTTATCTTTTCATCCTCCATGTCAACCTTCCTAATGTGAAATTCTCTCAGGTCATCATCAGTTCCTAGATTATATATCTCACATTCATCGCCTCCAAACCCCAGGTCTAATGTTATCGTTGCAACTAATTCATCTTTTTCAAAGATCCTTTCTAATTCTACCATCCCCTTGGAGATGGAATTAGTTTTCATATATACAATTTTTTATCATCTTGTTCCTTAGGTTCCTCTAGTTCCCCATGAATGACCAATTTTTCAAAAACTCATAATGAATTCAAGGATGTGCTAATCGTATTGGAATAATTTAAAATTTGTAATGTTGTCAGGAATTGCTGGGGTAGAAACTAATTGGAGAGAGAATATTTTCAATTAGTATTTTTCCATGGGGGTGTAGTGAACTATCTGACACTACAAGTGCAACGAAAAAGAAATCCCTTCTCTTCGGAATAGGATTGATGTTGAATGCCTCAAAATCCTCAATCAAATCCCACACACATTTCTTATAAGATATCATCCTTTTTTTATTGCATGAATTTTGGCTACAGACCTTCTTAACAATTAATTGAGAGTCTCATTCCACCAGTAGAGCTCTAATTTTATTTTCATGTACCATAAGGAGACCAGGAACCAACACCTCATATTATTCCACATGTTAGTACATAGAAATTTCAACCTATACACAACATAAAAATACTTACCTCTTAGATTTATCAATTCGATGCCAGTCGCAGCTCCTTGCTTACACTTAGAGAAGTCAAATCTCAACTTCCATACTTGGTGTTGATTAGTGGGTTGTGATTTAAGCTGAGGTTTGGTTTGAGTTCTCAATATCCCCAGTTCTAAAGTGTGGTATGAGGAATCCCTTGACAGAGTTTGGTTTTTAGTAGGGAAGATCTTGTCATGATCAGGGTCTTGGCTTGGATCACTATCCACTTGGATCATTTTTCCTTTTACTTCCTCTAGCTTAATGTATTTATGTCTTTTTTATTTTGCATAAGACAGTAGGAAACCATCATATAATGAAATCCATTAATTGTCCACACTATGTGTGATAATTTTACCATCTGATTCTAAGTATTCACCCTCTAATTGTACCAATATTTTGGGTGAATAATTTGGTGTTGAACTACCCTAGCGAATCATTACTAAGATTTTTCAACACAAGAATTTTATCCCCTGGTCCTAGACCTTAAACTTGTTCATTTGGTTGGAAAATTTGGGTCAACACCCTTGATAGTGCGTCTTGGAAACTCGCGCATGTGAATTAAAAATGACCCAACTGGTGCAATTGGAAATATCCTAGAAATAAGAGTATGTTAGGATCGGCATGATGACCCAAATGTTTCAAGTTTTTGGTCATATTTTTAATGCAGTCCTAAAATATTTCTTCATAAACCCAAAACTCTTATAATCCTTGAACAAAACTATTACTGGAACCATCAGTCTCCTTGATTTGGAACATAATTGGGATTTTTGTCCAACCAATATACCCCCAATTCTGATTGGGTGAACAACACTTAATTTGGGGCATTGTAATGTTTAATCATCTTATTAAGCTTAGGTTCAGCATCAATCTTGATTTTTGTATTTAATACCTTCTAGGGTAACCATAGTTGAGTGAAATTGGTAGAGATCCAACCTCTCAAACTCTTGGTCCATTCTCTACTCAAGAACATCCCATAAGTTTTAGGAATGTTACAACATGTATTTCAATATGTTCTTGCACCCTTGGATCAACAACAAGTTTAATATGAATGTCTTTCAACACACCAATAACCCTGACCTTTGTTTTTTCTAGTGGTATCACCACTCTTTTCATGGTTTGAGGAACCATCCTAACTTCTGGAAGATAGAGAGCAACATAAAATTACATGAATCCCCTAAGTCAATAAATCAATTGTGCAAATGTTTACCAAATATACATAGACTTAATAGGAATAGGGGCACCTCCAATTTATCCTTAAATATTATAGGGAACACCTCTTAAGCATTCACATTTTATGTTGGATCTCATGTGTTTTTAGATGTTGTAATTTTTTTAGAATGGTCCAAATATTTCAAGAGTGCTTCTCTTTGAGAAGGATAGCCTTGTAACATGTCAAATATTGAGATATTCTCCTTTGTCCTTTAAGTTCCTCAACATTAATCTACTTTTCAGTTGACCAACCATAGTAGGTACACTTAGTGGTGATGTAGAAACAATTGGCCCCTTTGGGGGCTTAGGATTATTTCTGTTATGCGCATCTGGTGGTGTTTGTTGCATCCTTGGGGGAATACCATTGGTAAAAGGTTCTTTTTTACTTCTCAAGTTATAATTGCTTCAATTGTTATTCTGGAATGCGTGAACCTCAAAGTATTCATGATCATTTTCCCTTTGGAATGGAAACATAAATTAATTCTCCTCTACATTATTTCCAAAACCTTCCCTTGTCTAAGGTTCATAGGAATCAAAACACATTGCATTGAACTGAAAACGGGGATCATCAGAGCCGTGAGGTTTATGATTAGATGTATCATTTATGTACCCATTGTCATTTTGGCATGCACTTGTAGTTCCTCCAAAGTTAACTTCAATAGATTCATATATATTAGAATTATCATAAATTATACTACCATTGTTGGATTGGGTATTCCAAGGTTTGTTTGGTCTTTGTTTCCCAAATCCTTTATCTCGTGTGTTATTTTTGTAATTTTTATGAATTGATTCTAATTCTGAGGATAAGAATTCATGGCAATTGTCTATCTCTTGTGATTTCCTTGGTTTTAAGACAGATTGAGTTTCATCCTAGTGATCTTGTTAGTCAATTGAGACAAATGATTTTTCATGAAATATAACTCAGATGCTAAGTGATTATCAAGCTCACTCGGAGGTATAGTTTGTTGCTCAAAAAAGGTCATCTTATGGGCCTCATAGGCTGGATATGTGGTGCAGTCAAGAAAGGAGAAATCCGCAAAGGAGATGTCCAACCTTGTAGCCTAAATCAAAATAGCATAAATAAAAAATAAATATAGTGATATGAATCAAACATAACAACTTTAATTTTTTTCAAAAAAAAATTTACATCAACATGCCCAGATGTAAGGCCTTCCTAGTTTTGGCCCACTGCAAAATCACTCTCACATTTACATTATGATCTACTATACTTCATTAATATCATCACCTTGGATGATGCCTTCAACTAATTTCAAGATACCTCAACACATTACATTTATACATTGCTACCAATAGGTCGGCCCAAACAAAGAACTACAAGGAACCGTGTAACAACATTTAGGGCAAGACCAAAAATGTGAAACACCTATCACTAAAATAGAACATACCAATGCACAATTATAAATATAGGTCCACACAAATTCCAATAATTATGATCCATGACCCCACACATTAAAATCCAATGATCACCAACTGCACGATGAATTCCATAGATTGGTCCAGAAGGGCCATTACCTTTTTGATACTTCCGAAGTCGTTGGGTGGGGTTCCCTTTTAATTTTTCCTAAGTTCGTAAGTCCCCATAATTCTTTATGTTTTACATCTATCTTGCAAGTTTTTTTGATCCAACGATAGGCATGAAGCCTCAAAGACCAAGATCATCTCAGTTGGCCCATCAAGGATTTGCGCCTGGGCGACAAGTGTCCCTCTATGAATCTAAGATACGGGAAAAGTTTTTGTTCAGATAGATCAAAGATGATCAATGGTTGTCATTTTCTCTTGATGAGAAAGATGTAGTTCTATATCTATCAAGGCATCATGATGGATGGACATGTGGAAATTTGGCAGGCCTAGTGTTTAGTATTTATCTTAGAATCTTTTGATTTTCAATTAATGTCTTGGAAGATCTGTAGATTTATCGAAGACCATTGGTTCAAGATAAGATCAAGGGCTATCGTTGGATCTCATAATCTAAGCCGAGTTAATTATTTTATTTAAATATTCAGAGATAAGCTTTATCTCTAAATATAGAGACCAAAATAGACTTAAGATTTTTATTCAGAGGGGATGAGATATTCCTTGTCACTGAGTCTCAAAATAGAACCTGGGTTAGGCAAAGTTTTCTAATATCATGCAAGGACCGTTGATCAAGGCCAAGATGTGTGGCTATCACTGAATCTCTAGATAAATTCAAAGTCAAGAAAAGTATTCAGTGATTAGAAGATGCAAAGCTGATATGTGAAAAGATATAGATAGGTGTCCAAGAGACTTAGAAGATCTAGGGTTGTGTCTGAGTCTCCCAATTAGACTAGGATTAATCAAAAGATCTGGCGATTTGGAGATATAAAGGATTGTGTTGCTCAGGTCAAAGGCAAGTTAAAGTTAATGTGCAATTTAGTTCTTTTGATCAGATGGTCAATGTTGTTCCTCAAAAGAAAAATGATCTAATCATGTTGCATTAAGGCAATGTGCCTGCTTGACACATAGCTATGCTGAGGTCAGCTGTCTCAAGTTTTCAAAGGAAGTTAATGAGGCCACAAGTTTGTTTTGTGTTGATCTAGTGGTTGGTGTTATGCCTTAAAGGAAAGATTCTTGGAGGATAGTAATTAAGGCATCATGCCAGCCTGCCACATTGCAAGTTAGATCTAAAGTTAGTGATGAAGGACCAAGTAAAGGTAAGACAATTTAATGTTGATCAGATGGACAATGTTGTGCTCTGATATAGAGATGACCAGTAGATAATGTTAAAGTCATTGCAATAGCGGGATGCATGATAGATCAGATCTTCAAAGCCTGGGTAACTTAAGGATGATCTATGACCCTTTTTTAAAGACATGTTGAGTTCAAATATTGACTGTTGATGCTGAATTTTATGCTAAGTGTATCCGTTGTATTAGATATTAAAATTTTCAAATCTATTTCTGAGGGTTTTCAAGCAGTGAACTATGTCATCTTGTCAAAGAGTAATAAATGAGGAATTCAATCTTCTCATCTTGGTTTAAACAACTATTGGATGCTATGTGAAGGAAATTTTGGTAGTTCTGAATGCATTTATTTAGAGATTGTCTCCTTAGGGTTTCTGATTGACTTGTTATTCATTTTAGACTTTTGATTTATCCTTCTTTGTCTTCTCCATTATGAAGTGTTGTCTAGAATTGTATAATTGAAGATCAGATATGTTCTTAGGAACCTAATCTTTTCAAGAGAGGATAATTGGCTTTTTGCGGTTCTGAAGGGTTAAAGTTTTCCTAGGGTAATTAATGAAGAACTAGACATTCCAATCATTAGTCGTATGGCAGGGTATTGTTCTTTAGTTTCCCAAGGTGGATGGCAGTTAGATTAGATTCTTCAACAGACTGAATCAAAGGAATGTTTTCAATTGTTGATGATAGAGTTGCTTGAATGTTGAAATGAATTAATTGCTTCTTTCATGTAATATTTTAAATGTTTTATCCCTAACCATAAATGATCTGAAGCTTTTTGCAATCCTTAGCCTATAAAAGAACTTCCAGATCATTTAGAAGGGCTAGAAATTTGGGAAAGTAACATAAGGATAAAATTGTTTACTATTTCCACTAGGTATAGCAGATGTATATCTAGAGAGTATCATTATAGAATGGAAAGTTACTAATCTTTTTCATTTGTTGAAGTGGCATATGTTTTAAAATATTTTGGAATTAAAGTTGGATTCTTTGTACTTAATACAATCTTTTAGATTTAAGTCTCTCCTTGGTGCTTACCTATTGAGTTGTGAATCTTCTGATTCATTGCATGGAATTTGTCTGTGTATATGTTATTAGTCCTTAGTTTTGATCTAGGATCAAATCATATAATGCTTTGGATATGACATATGTTCTTTGGGTTTATCTATAGAAGGATCTTATAAGTAGGGTTTGATATGAAATTATTTTTATTTATGGTTTTGAGTCATTGACAATAGTTAGTATCTGTGTCATGTATCTGACTAAAAACATTTCCCAATGGATAAAGAATTGATCAGTATTTACTATTTTCTGCATTGATACATATCTGAATAGGTTTGGCTATATTATGTCCTATCAAAACATTAAAACCATCTTAGTTCCTTTTGATTTTTGTGGTTGTTGGTTGTGTGTCCTACATGGTAGTGAAAGAGTCAATGAATGAGCGGTTATCATTTCATACTTTCTTACCATTTATCTATTGTTAAAATCTAGAGTTGTAAAGAGTTGTGAGATTTGAATATCTATCTAGATTATGTGTACCCACCTTGGTTTTGCAAAGCCAGAAGTGCAGAGGGTAGTCTTGTCCCTATACTTGGTCCAGTTACCTTGCAAAGCCTTAATACTTAGAGATAACCACTCCTAACATCAGTCTCAAGGTATATTCATTGCTTTCAAAGCATAATAGTTCTAAACACCAACAAAATGGTGACTCTTATAGGGAGTTGACCTTTGAAAGAATAGAGTTAGTCTTTCTAAGTCCCTAGTTGTAATCCTTTGTCTTAATAATTTCCTCATTGCAGTATTCATATTAGCTATTGTTGTAATTTACCAACCTATTCTGGGTGGCGACTCAAAGAAATATCTATAGAAGTACTGAGTAATACTTAATATTTATATACATTTTCTCAATATGCATACCAGATCTAGAGTAAAAGTGCATCTTGAAGTTGAATTTGAAGGTGGACTTCCAAGTACTTCTAGGGATGGTCATCTTAGGAGAGAAAAAAGGAACAAAGATGATCCATTTTCAACAAAATGAGGGGAGGACATTAAAGAAGAAGATTCAATCCAATACAACCATGAAGGAAATACATCAGATTATGAAGAGGCCATAGATTTGGGATTGGATACACATGGAGATTATAGTTCTCCTGATGAGAGAGAGGAGGGATCTGACACTACCCTCTCAGATTCAAAAAATCTTGATGATGAACTTGCTAAAGGGAGGAGATGTTATCAAGAGGAATTGGCCATCACACAACAAAAAAATAAAGAAAAAGAAGATCAAAGAAGACAAAAGTTGATCATGATTGATCAAATTAAAAAGGCTTTAAAGAAAAGGAAGGATGAAGAAAATCCTGTCACTCATCAAAATATTGATGCTCAAGGCTCTAAAGATAAAGGAAAGAAGAAGTTGACAAGAGTTGAAATAAATGAACCCAAAAATCACACAGTTTCATTGGATCAAGTATCTAAAGGATACACTGACCTTGAAAGGGTCAAAATGGAGAATGAGATTATGGATAGAGAGATAGAAAAATCAGAATTGGAGGCTTCTCTTTTAGAAAGGAAAAAGAAGATTGATTTTCTCAGGAAATCTACTCAGCCTTCTTATGCTAGTATTGAAACTACTTCAACATCAAATGACAAAGCATAAACTTTCCAAAATGATGATAGATACCAAAGGAGATCACTTCATGTAGAAAGGTACAAGAACTTTCATTTTGATGGTATCCCTAGTTATCCTAATGCATTTCCAAATGAAATTAGGGATAAACTTCCTAAATTTGTTGGAAATAATGTAATCACATGTTAGGAACATCTAAAGAAATTTAAACATACCATGGATGATTATGATATTATACATAAGGATGTAGTTAGGAAGATTTTTGTTCTATCTTTAGTTGATGAAGCTAGGGATTGGTTTGATGCATTACCTCATGATTCAGTGGGATCTATTAATGATCTAAATATCACTTTAAGGATTAATATGGTGATAAGACCAATAAGGGATTCTTGTTGAATGAATTTACTAATATCAAGAAAAATTCAAATGAGGGAGTTGTTGAGTTCAATACAAGATTATGAAAGGCTAAGCATAGGCTGTTTCAAAAAATCAGGCTTGATGAGGAGGTATGTCTTGCTACTTATGTAAATGTTTTTGATCCTTTAATGGGATATCATCTTAGAGATAAGAATCCTAGAATAATTAGTGAAGCTTATAAGATAATTGTTAATATATAAATAAATAGAAGAGTATCATGGAAAATGGGTAAAAGGGATGATTGGAGGCTTACTAGGATTAATCAAAAGGAATAAGAAAATAAAGATTATCATGCTCCAAATAATAATAGGCCATCCCATAACAATTATAGTCAGCAGCCAAAGGTACAAAATTTTCCCTATGGTACCCAATAGAAGGATGAGAAGCCTATTCACTCACAAAGGAAGGACAACATGATAATAGGACCCCTGATCCTTTACAAATAAGTTCTTTTAACATGTTTAATGAGGATTATGTTTGGATTAATGGGAAGTAGTACTGAGAGGTTTAACACTTTTCACCTTTCATCATTAGTAATCAATCTTTACTATATTACCAGCCATATCTGATGTTCTTTCTTATGCATGTACTATTAATTCATAAAATTAATTGTATGAAAAATTCATAGAAACACTCATGAAAGTAATAGACACATAACACAAGATATGATATCGCAGAAAACTCCTATTAGGAAGTAAAAACTACGGTGGGGATGGCACCCACAAAACTTCACTATCTGCAGACTGGAAGGGAGCCGGTTAAGGCTTACAATTTGATCACTTTTGATGATCTACCCTTCTAGGAGTATTAATGTTGATACCTATTAGGATCTACTCTATTAAGATATTTAGCAACACTGATGCAGTGTGCACTCGGTTAAGAGATTTACAATAGGACTATTAAGTCCACCTTCCTTGAAAGGATTTCTTAAATGTACCCCACTTGTTAGAATGTGTACAATATGTTTGACCTGAATGTATGCAATCTATAATTTATGCTTACAGATCCATTAAAGATTATAGTATATGAATATCACCTATAGTGATTGATTAATAGCTTTTCTTTCTCATCAGTAGCCTTTGATATGTTCTTGAAAATTGATTTGATCTTTGTCTATGCTGCTGCATGAATTCTCTTATCTGATCCTTAGATGCTCTCATTGGCTAAAATCATTATCGAACAACATGTTCACAATTGATTGAGCATATATTTATACAAGTATTTGACCTATTTTAGAATCATGCATTACAATATTAACTCTAGATCCAAGGTATACAACTTGACCTTGATCCTTTAGTTTGCATGTTTTAAATCAGTTATACTGATAAAAAAAATAATACATACATTACTTTTCCCTTATGTAATGGATTTAAAACAAATCAAGAAGCTACATATAAAACTTCAGTGATTTATCTTATGTGGAAAGTCAAAACCACTTTTTGTGGGATGTAACTGACTATCAGTTTTTTATTGTCGATGTGAACTGAAAGTCTATCAATATTCCTTCTTTGCACTTATCGTTGGGTTCCACTCTTGACTATTTCATTGGGTTGCACTGTTGGTTACTTGAAGGGTTCCTTTGTCCTTTTTTTCATTGGGTAACACTGAATAGTGTTTGTCGAGATGCTTTGTACTTAGTGGAATTGGTAACCTTGGCATCAAGTAGTGTTGTGCCCTATCTGTCTGTGTAGTATAAACCGATAGTGTTTATCATGTTTTTCCTTTCATATACTAATGGAAAAATATAATTTCTTCAAATTATTGGTGTGAATCTTGTCAATCTCCAAACAATCATGATTATTGTGTTATTTCTCTGAATGTCTATGCAAATAAGGAACAAGGAGAGGAGCAGGTCAAGTTCTATGATGAAAGTGGTTGTGCGCTGACCTACTCATCTCAATATATTGAAGTAAATTCAAATGATGAAATTGAGAATCATGATGTCTCTGTCTCACAAAGCAGAGTAGAAGCATATGATCAACAAGTTTTTCTTGATGATGAAGGAGAAGAAGAAGTTGATAATGTAGGGTGTAATGCTCAGAATAGTAAGGAAATTATAGTATTGAGAAGACACTCTGATGAGGAAATAACATAGATTACAAATGATTTGGTCACCAAAGAAAGAAGTAATTATGATTTGAGAAATAGAACAGTTGGTGGAGCAGAAAGAAAACCAATTATTTTTCTTTCAAAGAGACCAAAGCAGATAATAAACACAAGAAAAGTGGTTACTCTGCAGATAATAAACACCTTCAAGGAAAGTTTGCTGAGAGTGTAAGTAAGTTAAAGGTAAAAAATGTAAACAAATCAAATGGTTCAAACATTGAATACGAGGACAAATAAAAAACACCAGAAACAAGTTCTCTTCTTAAAATGGACAATAAGAAATCAAATAAAGAAGAGCCAACTTTGGCCATTCAAGTTGAGGATGGTAATCTTAGTCTTGAAAAACAAAAACCCTCTGATGTAAAATACTCCCCTATTGATATGGGGCATCTATTGTCATAAATGAATGTTAAAGTTCCATTTTTGGAAATGATGAGAATTGGGGAACATAAGGAGAAGGTCCTCTTATTTCTAGATGGTGTTTCCTCAATAAGATTTCAAAAACCAAAAGGTGTTGAAAATATAAAAAATATACAAGAGAAGTTAGAAAGCAAGGAAAAGAGTCTGAAGAAATGATTCCAAAGATCCCTTAGATTTATTTGATTACAAATCATGTAAATACTCCCTTAGGAGTTGTTGATCCCTTTTTCCTAGCTTTGGTTATTAATGGTAAGATGCTATAATATTGTATGATAGATTATGGAGCATCTAAAATTGTTATTCCTATAGAGATAATGAATTCAATGGGATTACAGGTTGATATTCCTCATGGAAGATTTCATGCAATGGACTCCAGAGAAATCCCTATCATTGGTACTATTAAGGCTTTGCCTTATAAGTTAGTTGTTTGCCTGACAAAGTGCTGACAATGAGTGTCTTGGTTGTTGATATTCCTCCTCACTATGGAATTTTGTTATCAATAAAATGGAGTGCTTCAATGGGAGGAAGTATGCAATGTGATATGTATTTTTCCAGTTTGATTATTGATGGTAACAATGATAAGGTGTCCAAGGAAAGTAGGAATCCCCACATGATTAAAATAAATGAAGATACTGATATGAATTGTTTTGTGGGTACTAATATTGGATCTTTTCAAGTGCAAAAGAAAGAGGTTGAAGGAAGAGCTCAGCCTATGCTATTATCTGATGAAAAATACAATTTTATGGATGAATTTGATTTGTGGACCATGTATTTTGATGGGGCAAGTTCTAAGGAAGGAGCTAGTGCAGGAATCCTATTGATAGATCCTAGTGGTAAGACCTCACGTTTTCTTTTAGATTATTTTTTACATGCACAAATAATGTTGCAGGGTATGAGGATTTGTTAATAGGTTTGAGATTGGCCTCAAAACATGGAATAAGAATTCTTAGAGGAATTGGAGACTCTGAATTTATAATATCTCAGATTAAGTCCAAATATGTTTTCAAAAATCAGAGACTCAAGCAGTATAGAAATGTTGTTTGGGATGAATTGGAAAAATTTGATGCATTTGGTATTGATGGGATAGATAGAGGTCGGAAAAAAATGATAGATTTACTAGCTAACATTTCTTTAAGACATGAGGATTTTATATTTGCAGGAGTTTCTAGGATAGAGATTCAATCTAGGCCTTCAATACTAGACAATGTAGAAAATTGGAAAATCTTTGAAGATGACTTAGATATTTTGAGATTTTTGAATTGTGAAGAAGAATTTTCAAACAAAAGAATAGATTTCAGTGGATGTATTGAAGCCTTGGATAATAAAGATACCATTTTTTTGTAAAGAGGTGCTTAAATTGAAGTCAAATAGAGTTCCCAAGGGGTTAGTTATTCTTAAAAACTCTTTTGATAATAAACACAAGTATTTTTTTGCAAATAATGTAAGTAACTTGAAGATTTGGAAGAAATAAACATAGGAACAACTGAAAGCCATAAAAATGTGTATATTGGTAAAAAGTTGTCTCCTAAAACTAGTAAGTTATTGGTTGATCTTCTCAGAAAATATAGACATGTTTTTGCATTGTCTTATGACGATTTGAAAGCCTATAGAGAAGATTTGTTTCAACATGAGATTACTTTAAAAGAGGGTGCTAAGCCTTTTAGACAAAAAATGAGACCTATCCATACCATCCTGGCACCAAAAATGTAGGAAGAATTAAAAAATATGAGAGGCACTGGGATTATTAAAACTATCAGACATTCTACATGGGTATCAAACTTGGTACTAGTGAGAAAGAAAAATGGTGATATCAGACTTTGTGTAGATTTTAGAAATTTGAATGTCAGTTCATTAAAGGATAATTATGGTTTTCCAAATATGAAAGCCATGTTACAGAGAGTTACTGGGTCTAAATTAATGTCTATGATGGATGGGTTCTCAGGATATAACCAATTCATGGTTAAGGAGTCTAAACAATTTAAGACTGCAGTCACCATACCATGGGGCACTTATGTTTATATGAGAATGCCTTTTGGATTGATAAATGTTGGGGAAACTTTTTAGAGGGCCATGGATGTGTCATTTGAAGATTTCATAAATAACTTTTTAGTTCTTTATCAAGATGATTTAACAATTTTTTCAACAAAAGAAGATCAACATTGTGATCATCTTGAGAAGATTTTTGTTAAAGCTTTGGAGTATGGGTTCTCTTTCAACCCAAAGAAATGTGCTTTGGAGTCACATAGGGAAAAATCTTGGTACATATTATGTCTAAATATGGAGTAAGAATTGACCCTGAAAGGGTTTTTGCTATTGATAAAATCCCTCATCCAAATAATGTCAAGGGCATTCAATCTTTCTTTGGACAGGTAAAATTCCTAAGGATATTTGTTACAAATTTTGCAGAAATTAGTTTCCCTATTTTAAAGATGATGAAGAAAGGAGCTAAGGTGGAATGGAGTGAAGAAGCATCTAAGGTATTCTCAAGTATTAAACAAGATATCAAATATGCTCATGTTTTAAGAAAACCTAATTATGACAAACCTTTACAGATTTTCTCCTTTGCTTCATACAATATTGTTTCTATAGTATTGTTGCAAAAGAATTCAGAGGGCTTTGAACAACCCATTTCTTCTTTTATTAAGTCCTTGCAAGCAGAAAAATTAAAGTATGACATCATGGAAAAATAAGCATATGCTCTTGTTAAAGTTGTCAAATATTTTATATGTTATTTGGTAGGAGAAAATATAACTGCTTATGTACCTAATGTTGTTGTAAAGGACAATCTGGTCCAAGAAGAAGTTTTAGGAAGGTGTATGTGGATTAAAAAAATCCAAGAGTTTAATATTAACATTCAGATCACAAAATTGGTCAGAGGCCTTGGACTTGAAAAATTAATGGCTCAGAGAAATTTAGATGCAAATCAGGTAAACATGTTAGAAGAAGAGAAAAGGCCTTATATTTGTGATATGGATTGCTATTAATGGTATAAGGACATCATTGGATATTTACAAAAAATGATACTGCCTCTTGAAATGGATGAAAATAGAAAGAGAAAATTTAAGCTGCATGTCATTAAGTATGTAATAAGACAAGGTTAGTTATGGTGGTGGAGCAATGAAGGAGTATTGCTCAAATGTGTGGACTATGACAAATCCAAGAACTTGTTGGAACAAACTCCTAATGGTGCATGTGGGGGCCATTATGTGGATAAGACTACTGCACATAAGATTATGAGGTCTAGTTTTCAGTTGCCTTCTATCTTCAAGGATGCCCATAGTTATGCCAAAAAAAGTGATTCTTGCTAGAGATTTGCAAGTAAGCTTAAGTTTAGTGGGAATTTACCTTTGAGGCCTGTCACAGTTGAGGCACCTTTTCAAAAATGGGGAATGGTTTGATTGGAGAGGTTTCTAAAAAGCCTAGTGGAGGTCATTCATGCATCTTGGTAGCAACTAATTACTTTACTAAGTGGGTTGAAGCAATTCCCACTAAAAGGGCCACTAGTAAAGTTGTAACTGATTTTATGCTACAAAATATCCTCACTAGGTTTGGTTGTCCTAAAAATACTATGGTAGATAATGTAATGTGTTTCAAATCTAAAGAATTTAGTGACTTATACTAGTAGTATGGAATCCAGGTTTCTTTTTATCCCCATATCACCCATAGGGAAATAGTCAAGTTGAATCCAGTAATAAGAGCCTAATAAAGATTCTAAAAAAAGTATTGGATAAGAACAAAAGGGACTGGGATTCAAAATTGCAACAAGAAGTGTGGGATAATAGACTAATAGTAAAGAAGGCAACTGGTTGTGCACCCTTTGATTTAGTGTATGGTATATATACTAGGTTGCCTCAAAATAACCTATTGCAAATGTACAAGTTTATCCTAAAATATGATGAGGAAATGGATGATGAGATGAGGATCATGATGGATGATTTGATACAATTAGATGAATCAAGAAGGGAAGAACATGGAAAGAATATTAGGTTACAGCTTCAATGTAAGGATTTGTATGACAGAAGGACTAGTGCAAGGAATTTTTAAGTTAATGATTTGGTCTTGATGTGGAATGTTAGATTGGAGGATAAAGGAAAACATGGCAAGTTTTATCCTATCTAGTTAGGACCATATATCATTGACAGTAAATGGAGTTCTAATTCTTACATTTTAAAGGATTTAATTGGAAATATTCTAGAATTTCTTGTTCATGGATAGTTCCTGAAGCTCTATTTCTCTTGAAGTTATTTTAATCCATGAACAGTCATTTATAAATAAGTTTTGTGTACATATTCCTTATTTTTTGTTTGTTGTAGGTTAGGGTTTTCTTTTCCTATAGGTTGTCTTCTCAACTCAGATTTCTAGAATCTTGTCATGCTTACGAGAGACATGCATCCCCAATTAGAACCATTATTAGCACTGTTAAAATTTTTTGGGTCTAGGTGTTTTCTTCTAGTTTTGCATTATCTTATGGTCTTTGTGCTTAAACCCTTGGTTCATTTCCATGAAAAACCCTAAAAAACCCTAAGACTCATGGCTTGTTATATTTCCTCATTACTTTTTTAAGTCACTTAAAGTCCTTAATTTAGGTGTTTAGGTTATCGTCTGGCGGGGCCATAACCTTTTTAATACTTCCTAAGTTGTCGAGCGGGGTTCCCTTTTAATTTTTCCTAAGTTCTTAAGTCCCCATAAATATTTATGTTTTACATCTGTATTGCAAGTTTTTTTGATCCAATGGCAAGCATGAAGCCTCAAAGACCAAGATCATCTCAATTGGCCCATCAAGGATTTGTGCCTGGGTGACAAGTGTCCCTCTATGAATCTAAGATATGAGAAAAGTTATTGTTTAGACATATCAAAGATTATCAATGGTTGTCACTTTCCCTTGATGAGAAAGACATAGTTCTTTATCTATCAATGCATCACGACAGATGGATACGTAGAAAGTTGGTGGTCCCAGTGTTTAGTCTTTATCTTAGAATCTTGCAATGTTCAATGAAATTCTTGGAAGATCTAGAGATTTAGCGAGAACCGTTAATTCCAGATAAAATCAAGGGCTATCACTCGATCTCATGATCTAAGCCGAGTTATGTCTTTTAGTCAATGGTTCAGAGATAAGGTTTATCTCTAAATATCAAGACCAAGCTAGAGTTAATATTTTTAATCATAAACAATGAGATATGCCTTGTTTCTGAGTCTCAGAACATAATTTGGGCTAGGAAAAGTTTTATGAGATCACACAAGGACCATTGATCAAGACCAAGGTGTGTAGCTATCGCTGAATCTCCATATAAATTCAAAGTCAAGCATATTATTTAGCAATCAGGAGATGCAAATATGATATGTGACAAGATGCCGACACATGTCCAAGAGACTTAGAAGTTCTAGGGTTGTCGTTGAATCTCACAATCAGACCAAGGTTAATTAAAATATCTGGCGATTCAGAGATATAAAGGATTGTGTTGCTTGGGTCAAAGGTAGGTTAAAGTTAATGTGCAATTTAGTTCTTTTGATCACATGGCTGACATTGTTCCTCAAAGCTGAAATTATCTAATCATGTTGAATTAAGGAAATGCACCTGATTGACATGTACCTATGTTCAGGTCACATATCTCCATTTTTCAAAGGAAATTAATGAGGTCACAAGTTTCTGTTGATCTATTGGTTGGCGGTATGCCTTAAAGGAAAGATTCTTGAAGGATAGTGATTAAGGCATCACACCAGCTTACCACATTGCAAGTCAGATATAAAGTCAATGATGAAGGAACAAGTAAAGGTAAGGCAAATTTATGTTGATCATACGGACAATGTTATGCCTAGATGATTATTAGATAATGTTAAAGGCATTGTGACAATGCGACGCAGGGTAGATCAGATCTTCAAAGACCAGGTAAATTAAGGATGATATATGACCCTATTTTAAAGACATATTGAGTTCAAAGCTTGACCACTGATACTGAATTCCATGCCAGGTGTATTTGTTGTATCATATTTTCAAATTTTCAAATATGTCTCATGAGGGTTTTCAATCAGTGAACTATGTCATCTTGTCACGGAGCAATAAATGAGGAATTTGATCTTCTAGGCTTTGTTTAATCAGTTTTTGGATGTTGTGTGAAGGAAATTTTGGTGGTTTTGAATGTATTTATGCAAATATTATCTCCTTAGTGTTTCTGATTGACTTGTTAGTCATTTTAAAATTTTGATTTATCCTTCTCTGTCTTCACGATTATGAAGTGTCTTTTCTAGAATTGTATAATTGAAGATAAGATATGTTCTTAGGGTCCTAAGATTTTCAAGAGAGGACAATTGGGTTTTTTCTATTTTGAAGGGTTAAATTTTTCCTAGGGTAATTAATGAAGAACCAGACATTCCATTCATTATTTATGTGGCAAGGTATTTTTCTTTACTTTCCCAAGGTGGATGGCGGCTAGATCAGATTCTTGAATAGACTGAATCAAAGGAATGTTTTCAATTGTTGATGACAGAGATGCTTGATTTTTGAAATGTATTAATTACTTCTGTCATGTAATATTTTAAATGTTTTAGCCCTAACCCTAAATGATCTAAATCTTGTTGCAGTCCTTAGCCTATAAAAGGACTTCCAAGATCATTTAGAAGGGCTAGAAATTTGGGCAAGTAACATAAGGATAATTTTTTTTACTATTTCCAGTGGGTATAGTAGATGTATATCTAGAGAGTATCATTATAGAACAAAAAGTTTCTAATATTTTGCACTTGTTGAAGTGGCATATGTTTCTAAACATTTTGGAATTGAAGTTGGATTCTTTGTACTTAATACAATCTTTGAGATTTAAGTATCTCCTTGGTGCTTACATGTTGATTTGTGAATCTTCTGGTTTATTGCATGGAATTTATCTGTGTATATCTCATTATTCCTTAGTTTTTATGTAGGATCAAATCAAATAATGCTTTGGATATGACATAATTTCTTTGGATTTGTCTACAGAAGGATCTTATAAGTAGTGTTTGATTTGAAATTGTTTGTATTTATGGTTTTGAGTCCTTGATAATAGTTAGTTTGTATGTCCTTTATTTGAACTAAAAAAATTTCCTAATGGATAAAGCACTGATAAATAATTACTATTTTCTACATTGATACATATGTGAATAGGTTTGGGTATATTATGCCCTATCAAAACATCAAAACCATCTTAGTTCCTTTTGAGTTTTGTGGTTTTTGGTTGTGTGTCTTGCATGGTAGTGAAAGAGTCAATGAATGAGTGGTTATCATTTCATACTTTCTTACCATTTATCTGTTGTTAAAATCTAGAGTTGTAAAGAGTTGAATATCTATCTAGATTAGGTGTACCCACATTGGTTTTGCAAAGCTAGAAGTGCAAAGGGTATTCTTGCCCCTATAGTTGGTCCAATTACCTTGTAGAGCCTTCATACTTGGAGCTAACCTCTCCTAACATCAGTCTCAAGGTATATTGGTTGCTTTCAAAGCATAATATTTTTAAACACCATCAAGTTATATGACTATTATTTTGAACTTTATTTGAACAATTTTAATTATCTCGGTACCAAATATTTCAAACTATGCCTTCCAATTAGCATGCGCCCCTTTAAAATAATTAGGAATTCTTGATGACTCTAGGAATTCTCTCTTTTTGAGTGCCGCTTGTAATGATGCCTCAAGATTATTTTGGTCAATGGTGTAGGATTTGACAAACATCAAATCTTCCCAAGAAACCTGCATGCAAGACAGTTACAAAGAAGAAGAAGCAGACAGAAGAGAGAAGACAGAAGAATCTATCGCGGCCGATAGGCCAGAGACTGCAAATGCATGTTGACATAAATTATGTTCTATATTCAACAATGAAATGATTTACAATCTCGGTGATGATAAACTAAGAGGTGAGTCCTTATAAAGGAATCACGAAACCCTAAAAGGGAAACTACTAGGAAATAGAAACTTCCTAAGTCTAACTTAAGCTAAGAGTAGATAACTAATAATTAACTGATTTAATTATTAGTAATACTCGACTACTCTAACACCCCCCCTTAAGTGTAACTTAGGGAGAAGAAAAAAAAGATAAACTACTGCAGAAAGCAGGAAAGATGGGTCCCGACAACTAGGCCTGATCAGGTACCCAAAACATAAAGCAAAAGATGTCCCAGAGAAAGGAACAAGAATAGAGCTAGAAGCACCTCTGAAGCATGTCTGAAAACTCTGTCAGAAGATACTGATGGAACCCCCACTGAAGTGCATGATCAGGTAGAGAAGACAAGTGTCTGAAGAGCTGATCAATCGAACCAGGAAGCAATAGAACCAACAGGTGAACCCCCCCATAATGCTGAACTGGGAGAGGTGACAGGAACACTGAAATGCAGTACCAGAAATAGCTGCATTCTTGGATCTTGCACACCTGGTTCGGTTTTTGTACCTACACTGTGTTATAAAGTGCCATGGGGGGATTATGATGCATTTGCTGCTTTAGGCGCATCCACTTTTGTCATCAGTTAATTATTAGCCATCTGCTCTGATACCATGTTAGGATTGCTCAACTGCAATCTTCCCAAGAACATCTGCTCTGATACCATGTAGGATTTGACAAACGTCAAATATTCCCAAGAAACCTGCATGCAAGATAGTTACAAAGAAGAAGAAGCAGTCTCTGGCCTATCAGCTGCCATAGATTCTTCTGTCTTCTCTCTTCTGTCTGCTTCTTCTTCTTTGTAACTGTCTTGCATGCAGGTTTCTTGGGAAGATTTGACGTTTGTCAAATCCTACAAATGGGATGAATTACTTTAGAAATATAGTCCTTAAGAACTTTAAATTTTTTATGTAGACCTTGAATCTCAGTCTTATCTTCCAGTAAATATGTAAATAATTGGCTAACTCCTAATCTTTCTAATGCCTTATCACCTTCACTATTTGGTTCTCCCAAATCCACCTCTTTTATTACATAATCATCAAGTGTGACTTCATTTGTACTAAACTTTTAAGGAGTTACTACCACCTGAGCCTTCTATTTTCCACTCATGTCCCTAGTCACATATGACATCCTTCATGTTGTTTGACTTAGATCTCCTGTATGGAATGATTGACCCAATTGAGATAGGTTTGTTAGGCCCAAAAGGAGGAAATAACAATTGAGAGGGGGGTGAATCAATTGTACACACCTAATAAATTTAATTTCACTTTAACCACTTAGATATGAAAGATAAACAAAAATTCAAGATCCACAACACAAAACTCAGGACATAAAGATTTATTATCAAGGAAATCTAGTTAAGGGAAAAAATGAGTGGGAATCAAACCTGCGAGATAAATGTGATGAACTATAACTGATTTCATGTTTGAAGATGCTTTCACTTCTCTTCCTTTCAATCTCTGTCACATATTTTCAAAAGAAAAGATCATTCATATATACCCTCTTACAATAATTTATTAGGTCAGCCAATTAAGCTTTCCTAATATACAAATAATTAATCAGGTCGGTCAATTAAGGATTTCCTATGTACAAATAATTATATAACCCCTTTCTAAGATACACATGGTACCTAGACCAATTAAACATCAAATTTAATCCATCACTTATACTTCCAGATCCATAATCCATGCTCACAATTCATTTTACACACTACATGTTTGAAGTTAGCCACCAAATAGGTCTTCTTCAGAATACACGCCACAACTAACATCGCTAGTCATCAAACAACAATAAAAATCAACCCATTATCCCAATATATATAAAATATCCACCATTAAGCTCGCTTCATCTAAAATATCTTTGCCAAAAAGATATACTCGAAACATAGAGACTTGCTCTGTCCAGAATCATAGTTATAGTCTAGAAACCATTCTTCACCAAATCAAGTGTAACATCTGCAATATGAAACATAAAGCCAAGCGACCTTAGGAATAAGGTCAAAACACATCCTTCTTCATAAATCCAACTTTGATCATTTTGAATCATCTATACAGTGTCTGTATACTTCTGACAGTCAAGTAAGCAATTTGTCCTCTCCACAGAAATATATGTTGACATCAGTGATAAAACATGAATATCAACACCATGATCAGTACCCAAAACTGATATCATCCAACAATCTCCCCTTTTGGAATTGATGGAAAGATATGGGAAAATCAATATGCATCAACCCAAAAGTACTCTCTCTCTCAATACAATCTTCTCAATATCCTCAACACAAATCTCTCAAAATAGTAGGGATTTTCACATATATTCCTTCCCCCTTTGGCAGAAATGGCAAAGGGTGTCATAACTCATATGTATTCTTCTATAAGGTGTAGCTTTTTCAAATTTTCATGTTCATCAACCAGTTGTAAGATCACCCAAATGTACTCCATAGTATTCTCCTACAATTACTCCCCCTGAGGAGTAGATCCATACATCAAGTCCAGAGAATGATATAGCTCTGAGATCCATTGGAGTGATGCATATCTGCATCATTTAATTACCACTGGGAGGGGCCATAACCCTAAGCATGCCTCTGACATATTCAAAAGCATCTTTTGGAAAAGGTTTTGTAAATATATCTGCTATATGTTCCTTTGTGTTGATATACTCTAGTTTAATCTCTTTATCTACTACATTCTCCCTCAAGAAATGATACTTAATAGAAATATGTTTAGTCTTTGAATATATTATAGGATTCTTTGACATATTCACTGTGCTAGTATTATCACAATGGTAACCACTAGTTCTTTAAAAATTATTCTAATGTCTTTCAGCATTTGTTTCATCCAAACAACTTGTGTACAGTTTATTGCAGCATCAACATACTCTGACTCAGTAGTAGATTGAGAAATACAGTTCTGCTTCTTGTTCAACTAAGAATCTTTCCAAGGAAAAATGCACCACCACTTGTACTCTTCTTTTCATCCACATTACCTTCCCAAACAACATCAGTATAAGCCTGCAAAGTAAAATCTTTTGATTTTTCATACCACAATCCATATTCTATTGTCCCTTTCAAATATCTAAAAAATTCTTTTTACAACAGAAAAATGTGTCTCTTTAGGATCTGCCTGATATCTAGCCACAATTCTAACTGCATTGGTAATATCTGGTCTAGTGTGAGTTAGATATTGTAGACCTCCAATCATCAATATGTACTTAGTTTGTACAACACTTTGAGTCTCATCACTATTAGTAAGCTTGTTTCCAATCACCATAGGTGTCCCAACAGGTTTACAATCTTCCATTCTAAACCTTTTCAACATTTCCTTAAGATACTTGGTCTAAGATATAAAAATGCCATTCTTACTCTGATTAATTTTCAAACCAATAAAAAAATTTCATCTCACCAATCATTAACATTTCGAATTCATTTTCCATTTCTTTAGCAAACTTCTTACTAATCTTATCATTGCCTCCAAAAATGATATCAACAAAAACTTCTACAATTAAGATTCCATCTTCATCAGTTATCAAATATAAATTATTGTCTGCATTACATTTTCTAAAACCAAGATGAAGTAGATATTTTTCCAGTCTTGCATACCATACTTTTGGTGCTTGTTTCAGTCCATACAGTGCCTTCTTTAGTCTGCAAACCATTTTTTCATCATTTGTCAAAGGAAAACCAATGGGTTGCTCAATGTAAACTTCTTCTTCTAGATCACAATTCAAGAATGCTAACTTCACATCCATCTGATAAACCTTAAAGTCTTTATGTGTAGCATAAGAAAGAAATAATCTCATAGCTTCCAATCTAGCAATAGGAGAAAATGTTTCTTCATATTCCATGCCTTCTTGTTGTGAATAACCCTTACATACCATTCTTGCCTTGTTTCTTACCACTGTTCCTTCCTCATCCATCTTATTTTTGAAAAACCATTTAATACCAATCACATTTTTTTATTAGGTCTTGGAACCACTTCCCAACTATTTTTTTATTTATCTATTCAAGTTATTCTTCCATAGCTTTACTCCAAGATTCATCTCTACATGCTTCATCAGTAGTCTTTGGTTCAACTTGAGAAATCAAACAGATCTCATCTATATCTCTAGATCTAGTCATCATACCTTTACTTGCATCACCGATAATTTGATCTTTAGGATGGTTCTTCTTAACATACCTTGGTGTCTTCAGTGTCTTAGTAGCTTCTGTCTGTTCATCTTCAATCTCATTGTCAATCATCAAAGATTCTTCAGGTTCAACAGTAACCTCTTTCATTTCTGTAATCTGACCACAATCATGCATCCTTTCCTAAATCTGAAACTTTTCATCTATCCTCACATTGGTGCTTTCAAGTAGCTTTCTCAATCTTAGATTGAAACATTTATATGCTTTACTCTTAGTGGAATAACCAAGAAAGATTCCTTCATTGCTTCTAGCATCAAACTTATCTATCTCAGCATCTCTCTTGATATAACATTTACTACCAAATATTCTAAAATATTTTACAGTAGGTGTATGATCAAACCATAATTCATAAGGAGTCTTACTTGTACCTTCTCTAATCTAAATTCTATTTAGGGTGTACACAGCAGTCCCAACTGCTTTTCTCTAGTGAACATGTGACACATTTCCTTCCAGCAACATAGTCCTTGCAACATCTAATATAGTTATGTTTCTTCTCTTTGCTATCCCATTCTGTTGTGGAGTTCTAGGGGTTGATGTATGTCTGTATATTCCATTCTCTTCATAGTATGTATTAAATAGCTTTGATGTAAACTCTCCTCCTCTGTCTGATATCAAACACTTTATCTCCAAACCAGATTCATTCTCAACTTTTTCTTTGAATAACTTGAATTTGTCAAATGCTTCAGATTTTTCTCTTAAGTATGTAACCAACATCATTCTAGAAAATTCATCAAAAAATATTATAAAGTACCTTTCATCATAGTATGATCTTGTTCCTGTAAGATCACACATATCTGTATGCACCAGATCTAACTTCCCTTTTGTTGAATAATATTTTGTTTTGAAGGTGCTTCTAGTTTGTTTCCCCATAACACACTCTCTACAAATAGTGTTAGATGAATTTACAATTTTAGGTAGATCTCTTATTGATTTTTTCATACTTTCCTTCATAATGTTATCAAAATTAACATGACAAAATATTCTATTCCATAACCAACTGTCATCAACCTTTGCAATAAAAAAAGAAGCTTCATATGTGTTTAATTCAAATACATTACCTCTAGATATAGTACTAGATGCGATCAAGTCTCCTGCTTTACTTCTGATAGAGCATTTCTCATCAATGAATTTCAATTGATAACCCTTGTTTACTAACTTCCCAACACTCAATAGATTATGCTTAAGTCCATCAACAAGTAATACATTGTCAGTGTTAGTCTTTCCATCCAAGGAAATAGATCCAACTCCAATAATAATCTTAGGAGTATTTTCACCAAATATGACAAAACCACCATCATGTCTTTTCAAACTCACAAATGTTTTTTATCTCCAGTCATATGATGTGAACAACCACTGTCTATAACCCATTCAGATTTCTTTTCAAACTGGGATACTAAGGCTTTTTCTTCATGCATAGGTTCATCATCCTTAATAGAAATAAATCCAATTTCATTATAGTCACCATCATCATCATTAGATATAACCTCACTAGCATAATAACATTCCTTTTCTTTTGAATACTTAGACTTCAAAAACTTAGGTTTGTGCTTTGGAACTCTTGTAGGAAATCTAGATGCAAAATGACCAATCTTGTTACATAAAAAACATTTCAAAGGTAATTTCCTTCAAACTTTTCCTCACCTCTCTTTTCTCTTATAGAAATCAGGTCCACAACTTCATCTATCTTTCTTTCTTCTTCTTGTATTTGTTCCCATTCATCATCATATGCTCCAAGTTCTTCCCTTACGTCACTACTGTTGGTGCTTTCATTTCCAGATAAGGTCTTTTGTTCTTGTGCACAGTTGCCTTGAATGTTGAATCAACTTTAGGTAAAGTGTCTCCTAGTTATATGGCCCCAAATGTTGTTAGCTTTCCAATCAACATCTCTCTGGTAAAGTTAGGTGTCAAATGTATAATCTCCTCTATATCTTGTACTTTGGTTCTATATGCAGGTGTCAAAGATCTAAGTATCTTTGCAATCACTTCTTCATCACTGTAAGTACCTCTAGAGTTTCTAATACTAGTAACCACTTCATTAATTCTCTATCCATATGCCCTAATGTTCTCATCTTCTCTCATATTCTGTGATTCCATATTTTTCTTCCAGTTTTGTAGCTTTTCCTATTTTGTAAACTTATCTCCAGTATATAATGCTTCCAATCTTTTCCAAATCTCATGTGCAGAATCCAAGTCCTTTACTTAAGTGAATTCTCCTTCTAAAAGTGCATTGATCAAAGATTCCCTTGCAACTATATTACATGAAAATAACTTCTTCTAATATTCAGTAGCCTTCTCTAATTCATCCTCAGTCGCTATCTTTTCATTCTTCTTTGTGATCATCTAGTAATCAATTCCCACACATAGCAAATGTGTTCTCATCTTGTTCTGCCAACTCTCAAAGTTTTTAGGATCAAACTTCAGACTATCCTTCCTATAGTAAGTCATCTTAAGGATCACCTCAAGTTTTTAAACTTTCTCTCTAAGGACCACAAGCTTTGATACCAATTGTTAGGAATAATAGTCCATAAGATAACTAAGAGGGGGGTGAATCAGTTATGATATAGATTATTAAAATTTATACTTTATAAACAAAATTTGCAAATGTAAATGATAACACAGTAAATGCCAACACCATAACACAATATTTTTTTTCAAGGAAACCCTATTAAAGGTAAAACCCTGGTGGAAATTAACACCCACAAATGATGTACTGAGAGTATAGCATCTATGTTAAAAGATTTAGCCATGTTAGGAGCTTGTTACAACATTACAATACATAGTCCCTGTTAGGAGGCAGACCTTGTTAGGAGTTAAGAGAAATAGTAGGCTCAGTGCCAAGGCACACTTTCCAAAGAAGGTTAAAGCCACCCTCAAGGATTCACAATCTTTACAAGTGTATATATAAAATACATAATCGAGTGAGCTATCTGATAGAAACTATCTTTGCTTGGTCATTTCCAATGAACTACTCTTCTCATGAACTCTGCTATACATTTAGCACTCAAAAAATCTTCACGGCTTTCACTTTTCTTCCTTTCAATCTCTGTCACATATTTTCAAAAGAAAATATCATTCATAAATACCCTCTTATAAAAATTTATTAGGTTATCCATTTAAGATTTCCTAATATATAAATAATTAATTAGGTCAGCCAATTAAGGCTTTCCTATTTAAAAATAATTACATAAACCCTTTCTAAGATAAACAGGGTACCTATAACAAGTAAAAACCAAATTTAATCCATCACTTATACTTCCAGATCTACAATCCATTCTCACAATTCATTTTACATGCTACATGTCTGAAGTCAGCCACCAAATAGATCTTCTTTAGAATACACACAACAGCTGGTGTCACCAGTCATCAAACAACAATCGAACTCAACCCATTATCTCATTCTATGTTAGTTGTCCACCAGTAAGTTCACTTCATCTAAAATATCTTTGACAGAAAGATATACCCAAAACACAGAGATCTGCTCTCTCCAGAATCATAGTTACAGTCTAGAAACTAGTCTTTGCCAAATCAACTGTAACATCTGCAATATGCAACATAAATCCAAGAAACCTTAGGAATAAGTTCAACACACATCCTTCTGCATAAATCCAACTTTGATCATTCTGAATCATCCATACAGCTTTTGTACACTTCTGCCAGTCAAGTAACCATTCTATCCTCTCCACAGAAATATAGTTTGACTTCAGTGACAAAACATGAATATCAACACCATGATCAGTACCAAAAATTGATATCATCCAACAAAAGAGAATTCTGGTGAAGATAAGAAGTCTTCATATAGACCTGATCATACAAGGTGAAGAAAAGAGATAAATATTTTTGCAGACACTGAGCAACAAAGAAGAAACAACATTCACCAAGCATAAAGAAGTGGAGAAAAGGAACAAAAGATAAACATTGATCAGAAAAGTATTATGAGCTTACAATAGATCTGAACATCTTCAAGATTAAGTTGTATTTATGAAAAGATAATATATTGTTTTAGTTTAACCATTGCTTAAGAAAATCTCTTAACAGAGTAGGATCTAACCATCCTTTATATATTGAGATACATCCCAAGGAGTATCAAAAGGTTTTCATGTTAACATCATAGTGAATTCTAGGTCAAGTGATAGATTGTTAGCGATAAATCCTCTAACAAGGTTGCACTTAACAGTGTGTTTGTAACCTTTAACAGGGTTGGCTCGTCACCAAGCTCACTCCAGAAGAGTGAAAATTTTGGGTTATTGGTCCCAAGAGTTTTTTCCCTTAACAAGGTTTCCACGTTAAAAATCCATGCATCAAATGTATATATGGTTCAATGTTTTGATATTTTTCTTTACTAATTACTAAAATAAGATTGATCGGTAAACACTAACTTTTTTACTGTATTTTGATAAAGGTTAAGAAAAGATAGACTTCTATTTGGTAAAGCTAAAAGAAAGGATAAAGAGTATAAACATCGAGCAGTATATATATGTTAGATTCACATAAGGCATACATTTTGTAGGAATGAATATAACTAGAGGTTTTATATTTGTGTAATAAAGTTTTGGATTGATTTATTGGATTAACTTTTGAGGCCACTGATTCACCCCCCCCCCCCTTAGTTATCCTAACAATTGCTATCAAAGCTTGTTTTCTTGAAAGAAAGGTTTAATGACCTAATATAAAGATCACAAGATGATAANCTTTTGAGGCCACTGATTCCCCCCCCCCCCCCTTAGTTATCCTAACAATTGCTATCAAAGCTTGTTTTCTTGAAAGAAAGGTTTAATGACCTAATATAAAGATCACAAGATGATAAAAAGGGATGTGCCTAAGTTGAACAAAGACAACTTTGCATCATGGAAAAGAAGTATAAGACTCCACCTATCAGGTATTGGAAATTATGTCACTCAATACTTAGATACTAAATTTGTGTTACCTACTAGACCTCTAACAATTGATGAATTGAGAGAAAAGAATTATCACAATTCTATGATGATAGAAATTGCTTCCTAAGAGGAAAATTTGATGACCTAAGAATGAAAGAAGTAGAAAACATCACTCAGTATAGTTGCAGAATGAAAGAGGTTGTAAATTCTATCCAAGGAGTAGGAGGTATACTTGAAGAAGAAACAGTGGTAAGTAAAATTATCAGAATCTTATTGCATGTTTATGCTATTATAGTATGTGCTATAAAATAAATGAGAGCAATAGAAAATAAAAATGTTACTCTAGATAGTTTGATTGGTAGACTTATTTCATTTGAGATGAATAACTTTTACAAAAGTCTCTTACCAACTATTGAGTTTGCATTCAAATCTTCTTTGAAAATAAGTAAATCAAGTCATAAACACACTGTGATAAATGATAGTGAAAGTGATAGTGATGACCAAGAACTTGATGAGATTGAAGCACTAATGGCTAGAAGATTGCAGAGAGGCAAAGGTAGATACAAAGGTAAATTACCATTGGTATGTTTTAATTATAAAGAGATTGGACACTTTGTTGCTAGATGTCCTAACAAAAGAAAAGATGATAGAACTTATCAAAATAATTTTTATAGAGGTGATGACTAAGATTACCGAAGAAACTAAAAATCTAACAGAAGAGATAATCGAGACTACAAGGAAAAAGGAAAGAAGGGTTGTTACATGGCTGAGAACAAAACTTGAAATACTGATACCAAATCTGATGAAGATATTGAGGTGGTATTTGTTGCTATGAAAGATGATTTAGAGGAAGAGGAAAGGTATGATGAAACTGCACTCATATCTAAGGTTAGTAAGAATGATGTCTAGATTATTGATAGTGGTTGTACTCACCACATGACTGGAGATAAAGGAAATTTTGAGACTTTTGAATATTATAATGGTGGATCAGTAAGAATGGGTAATGACTCACCTTGTCCAGTTGAAGGTAAAGGAACCATAATGTTGAATAATCTGATCAGATGTGAAAATGCATATTAGGTGAAAGGACTTAACTATAATCCACTGGGTGTTTCACAACTAAATAACACAGTTCACCGAGTTGCATTTGAGAACAAAAAGGTAAAGATCTTTATTGAATTAGGAAGGTTGATCGGAACTGGTGAACAAACAAAAGGTAAAATATTCTATCTTGATGCCATTAACACCACTTGTTTAATGGATAAAAACAAAGACATATGGTTATGGCATAAAAGGTTATGTATTGTGAATATTGACAACATGGTTAGGATAAGAAATAAAAGGAAAGTAAGAGGCTTATCGAGCATGTCAAAGCCTGAGCATGTCATGTGTAAGAATTATCAAAAAGGTAAAATGACAAAGTCTAGTTTCAAGAGAAAAAACTACACATCTAATGCTATTCTAGAGCTAGTCCATACTTACTTATGTGGACCAAAGAGAACAAAGAGCCACTATGGTGACATATACTTCATTCTATTTGTAGATGATTATTCTAGAATGATGACTGTTATGTTCTTAAAAGAGAAATCATAAGTATTGAAGATGTTTAAATGGTGTAAAGCTATAGTTGAAAAACAAAGTGGAAAGGAACTAAAATTTCTAAGGTTAGATAGAGGAGGAGAATTTATTTTTGATGAATTCACTAACTTTTGTAATGAGCATGGAATTCAAAGACAGGTTTCTACACCAAGAAAACCATAGAAAAATGAGATTGCTAAAAGAAGGAACATATCCATTGTTGATTGTGCCAAAACACTGATGATTGAGAAAGGCATCACACAAACATTCTAGAGAGAAGTTGTCAGCACTTCTTTCTATACATTGAACAGAGTTCAATTGAAGAAAGACACCAATAAGGAACCTTATGAGCTATGGTATGGATACACACCCAATGTAAGTTAGTTCAGAATTTTTGGAAGTCAATGTTATATTTTGAAAGATGATAGAAATGGAAAGCTTGAATCTAAAGGTGAAGAAGGAATATTTCTAGGTTATTCTACCAAAAGAAAGGCTTATAAATGTCTTAACAAATCCTCTAACAAAATAATTGAAAGTGCAAATGTCAAAGTGGATAAATTTGCTAAGAAAAATGATGAGGAAAAAAGAAAGGAACTAGAAGACTACAACAGGTTTTTCTATAGTGAAGAACCTGACACTCTGCCTGAGAAATAGTGTTTCGCTCCTAAGAGACAAAAAAATGCACCCGAGCATCAGGTTGCAAACACCAAAAATTAGGAAATTGCTCAAAATTATGCACCCAGCGATGTAGATCAAAATTAGGGTAAAGATGATGATCAAAATGATGAATAAAGAGATGAACTAGTACTTGCAAGTATGTTAGAAGACACCATCCAAAGAGCCAGATCATAGGAGACAAAAAGGCTGGAATGAGAATAAGAAGTAATTCACTAAACACTAGATGTTTGATTTGTGATTTTGAGCCTAAATCTGTCAACACTATGCTTGAAAATGAAGAATGGGTTAGTGTTATGGATGAAGAAATTGAGCAGATTGAAAAGAATGGAACATGGAAATTTGTACCTAGACTAGATGATAAAAATTTCATTGGTACCAAATGGATATTCATAAACAAACTGAATGAGAATGGATTAGTCACAAGGAACAAAGCAAGATTAGTATGCAAAGGGTATGAACAATAAGAAGGTATTGACTATGGATAAATCTTTGCACCTGTTACTAGAATAGAAGGAGTAAGAATCCTACTTGCTTATATTACATTCAAAGGGTTCAAGGTATATCAAATGGAAGTCAAATCTATATTCCTAAATGGAATACTAGAAGAAGAGGTATACATTGAGAAACCAGAAGTGTTTGTTGATCCTAACAAGAGAAACATGGTTTGTAGACTACACAAAGCCTTATATGGATGGAAACAAGCACCGATATCATGGTGTCAAAGACTTCACTCCTATCTCATAAGTATTGGATTTGTAAGAAAAAGTGAAAATAATAATCCATATTTAAAAGAAAATATTGATCATGACATTTTGATTGCTGAAATATTTGTTTATGATATCATATTTGGAGGTAATGATATGTTATGAAAATTGTTTTTTATTGAAATGAGAAAAGAGTTTGAGATTTCAATGATTAGAGAGATCAAATTCTTTCTTGGTCTATAGATTTTTCAATAGGATGCAAGCATATACATCACACAATCCAAATACATCAAGGAAGTTCTCAAGATATTCAAGATGGAGGACTCCAAGCCAGTTGGAACACCTATGGAAACTAGATGCAAGCTTACAAAGGAAGACAAGTCAACCAAGGTAAATCAAACCCTATATAGATCTATGATTGGAAACTCATGTATGTTGTACATACTAGACCAGCTATAGCACATGTAGTTGGAATAATTGCAAGACTCTCTGCTAATCCCAAGGAATCACTCATGACTACTATCAAAAGAATTCTGAGATATCTAAAGAATACCAAAGACTATAGTCTTTGGTATAAAAGAGAAGGCAAATTTGAGCTTCAAGTCTATACAGATGGTGATTGGGCTGGAAACTTAGATGATAGAAAGAGAAGAATAGGAGGAGCATTCTTCATGGGTGACAGACTTGTCACATGGATAAGTAAGAAGCAAGGATGCATCTCACAATCCATTGTAGAAGCATAATATTTTTCTGCTGCTGCAAATTTCTCTAACATTGCATGGATCAAGAAACTATTGGAAGGTATGAATATGAAAATTCTTGAAATATTAATTATCTATTGTGATAATACAACTGAAATAAACATCTCAAAGAACCCAGTAATGCATGCTAAGACAAAGCATATTTCTATCAAGTATCATTACTTAAGAGAACAAGTGCAAGAGAAAGAGGTGATACTTGAATATGTTCAATCAAAGGAACAATTAGAAAACATATTCACAAAGCCATTTCCTAAAGATACATTTGAGTACCTAAGGAAGAGACTAGGGGTCTGACCCTTGTCTACTGGTCTCTAATCTAACTATGAGGCTGCATCAGCCTAAAAATTATCAGAAGATCATTCATGTTGATGCAAGCAAAGTGATGGACTGCAAATATTTATCAATAAAAATAAAGGTATTTATCTACACCAAATGCCAGAGTTACATTGTTGATGGAGAGGAAATTCAAGGAATATATTATGAAAAAAAAAATATATACTTTGGCATTGCTGTCAAAGGGAGAGATGTACTTATAACAAGATGTACTTAATGAATATGGAGAGAAGTATTTAATGAAATATACTACTGTCAAAAAGAAAAGAACTATCCATCAAGGAGAGGAAAAATCAAAGGGAGATAAAACATTAGAGAAAGATTCAAAGAAACATTCATCTAAGGTAGAGAATTGGAAAAGTTAACACTGCATATATATCTAGAAAAGGGAGAAGAGATTCTACAAAAAAGGGAGAGATAGAGTCAAAATTTGCTACATCTATTCAATGGAGGAAGTACTCTGTAAGAATCAAATATAAGATAGAAGAGCTTACCGAGAGTCAGACCTTTGTATTGGTTATAGAAAAATAATTTTGGTAGAGATTGATGAACTACAACTCATATATTTCATATTGTATTAGTAGTATGTAGTATGTTTCGATCAATGCCAAAGGGAGAGATTGATGAACTATAACTGATTGAATGTTTGAAGATGACAAAGTTGATGATCACCGAGATGCAGAAGTTATATGCAAGACATTAAATCAATTAATGTATTGTATTGTCATTGATGTCAACTTGATATGGTATGATTAATCATATACATATTATCACAACACTTAAAGATTTGAAAAGACAAAGTTTTTGTCATTGGTAATCATGTACACCCAATTGAGAGTGAACCTCGAGCACATAAGTTCACAGTGATACCCGAGCAAGTGATACCAAAGAAAGCATTACCAAGATAATTGCAATTGTCATCAAACTAAACTGAAGTGTATTCCTGAGCTATCTGTAGTAGTCACTGAGCACAACTGAAGTGTTGACCGATGAGAACTAAAGTTAGGAAAATGATAAAACAACTTAGCTGGCAGGAGATAAAGATAGATTTAACTTATTGTTTACTTTGTTTTCATTGATCAATTAAAATATAAAGATAAGAAGGATATTTAAAGCATGTTTTTTTCCAGAAAACAAGTAGAGATTTGTGGATTAAAACTAAAGCAAGCATGGCAAGCTTTACGGAGCAAGAAGTGGCCAACGAAGAAAATAAGAAGGGCAAGAAACAGTGAAATCATGTCTATATAAAGAGACAAGTAATTAATTATCAAAACAAGGAATGCTAAAGATAATTATGGTGAAGATAAGAATTTCTCATACAAACTTGATCATACAAGGTGAAGAACAAAGCTAAATATTTCTGCAGACACCGAGCAATAGAGAAGAAACAACATTCACCAAGAAGAAAGAAGTGGAGCAAAGGAACTAAAGAGAAACATTGATCAAAAAGGTATTATGAGCTTACAATAGATCTGAACATCTTCAAGATTAAGTTGTTTTTATGAATAGATCATATATTGTTTCAGCTTAACCATTGATTCAGAAAATCTCTTAAGAGAGTAGGATATAACCATCCTTTATATATTGAGATACATCCCAAGGAGTATCAAAAGTTTTTCATGTTAACATCATAGTGAATTATAGGTCAAGTGATAAATTGTTAGCGATAAATCCTCTAACACGGTTGCACTTAACAGTGTGTTTGTAACCTTTAACAGGGTTGGCTCTTCACCAAGCTCACTCCAGAAGAGTAAAAATTTTGGGTTACCATTCCCAAGAGGTTTTTCCCTTAACAAGGTTTCCACATTAAAAATCCATGTGTCAAATGTGTATATGTTTCAATGTTTTGATGTTTTTCTTTACACAGTACTAAAATAAGATTGATCGGTAAACACTAACTTATTTACTGTATTTCGATAAAGGTTAAGAAAAGATAGACTTCTATTTGGTAAAGCTAAAAGAAAGGATAAAGAGTATAAACATCGAGCAGTATATATATGTTAGATTCACATAAGGCATACATATTGTAGGAATGAATATAACAAGAGGTTTTATATTTATGGAATGAAGTTTTGGATTGATTTATTGGATTAACTTTTGAGGCCACTGATTCACCCCCCCCCCCTCTCATTTATTCTAAAAAAATGTACTCTTCTAAAAGTATTGCCTAGTTAAGAGAAAAATAGATAATAAAGGATGCACAATAAACCACATTCTTATAGCCTAATTAGTAGGCACATTTCCCAGAGAATACTACTCACAATACAATCTCAAATCTAGCCCTCAATCAGGTTCAGTGATGTATCTTTACTTACATCAGGGTGGACATATAGTCCATTACAACCAAACTGAAAAACAACATCTTCAATGCCAATACAGTTCCAATGAAGTATAAAATATACCTTAAAGAAACAACAATTCTTCTTACAATTGCATACTACCACATATCTCTCTCTCCCTTACATGATTACAAAATGATCTCTCACTTATACCAATTACAAATAATATTCAGCCACTAGGTCAGCTAGACCTATTATAATAAAACATGTAACCTTTAAGATCAATCCTCCAAGAAATATGAATCAAGTCAGATAAGACTTATATAGGACCCAAATCATCAACCATGAACACACTTGAGTGACATCCAAGCAACGTCAATAATCTAAACATGTTACTCCATCAGGTCGGCTAAGACCTAAATGAAGAAACACCAATACTCTACCAAAAAAAGTAAATTTGATCACATCCAATGATGCAGTCCATTAGCATGGTCATTACACAATCCAAGAACACCAAAAATTAGCATGAATAATATTCATAACACTTGCATCATCTCATCTCTATCTCTGACCAACAGGAACACAAAATAATAAACTATGTCATAACAAAAGATAGCTTGTCATACTCTAAATCATGAACAACACCAACTGTGAACACAATGAAATGGATCTATGAAACCACTTGCTTTGCAACCTCTAAAACATCAAATCAAGGACATACTGATCTAAATATGCAACCTATTTACATAGGAACACTACAACAGTAGAAACTAGTAACTCGATCAATCAATACTCAAAATGTCACCACAACATCTGCAAACCTCTGTACACAAACTAAAGACACCATAGAACAACACCTTATGATCATAGCTCTAGATCTTGAATGTAGAACCTGAATAAATAAAATATTCCTCACTGAACACACTGTCTAAAATAGTAACCATTATATTGACATCAATGAAAAATTATTACTGTTAGCACGCCCAAAAACCAAACTCTGACATGCTAAAAAATCATCCATCAATATCCCCCTTTGGTATTGATAGCAACATACAAAGTCAAAAATTGATCAATGCATAAATTCATTAATATATCCACCCAATGACTTTGAATATCTAGCTTCAACACAATCTCTCCCAAGATCTATTTTTCCTCTATTTTTCACACGATCTCTCCCCCTTTGACATCAATGGAAAAGGGATAAAGATATAAAAAATAACTGAACTCACCTCAAAATGAAAAATATAAAAATCTTAGTACCAAACCACCATAAGACTTCTCCCCTTAAGGAGTAGTCCCCAAACTCATCAATCTAGTGAGTGATATTATGATAGGCTTACTAGATTGATGTCACCCTCAACATCAATTACACTAATCAGGAGGGGCTATCACCTCAAGCTTCTCCTTGAGATACACAAATGTGTCCTTCAACAAAGGATTTTTGAAGATATTTTCAATTTGTTCCTTCATAGATACAAATTCTAGTTTTACCTCCTTTTCATTTACTTTAACACTAAAGACATGAATTTCAATAGAAATTTTATTCATGAGTGTAACATAGGATTCTATAAGATACTTATAGCACTAGATTTATCACACTAGATAACAATAGGTTCATTCTCTATATCCTTAATGATTTGCTTCATCCAAATAGCTTGATTATATTTTATTGTAGCAACAACATACCCAGCCTCAGCAATAGATTGAGAAATATAATCTTGCTTCTTACTAACCCAAGATTCTAGTATCTTACCCAAAAAGAATGAACCTCCACTAGTACTCTTTCTATGATCAACATTTCCTACCCAATCATCATTAGTGTATGCACATAGAGTAGAATAATCATCTTTTTCATATCATAATTCATAGTCAAGTGTACCCTTCAAATATCTAAAAATTCTTTTGACAACAACTATAGGATTTCCTACCAGTTTTGAATCTTCCATACCAAATTTCTTTATTAATTCTTTGACATACTTGGACTGTGTGATAAAAATTCCTTTATCCAACTGTGTAATTTTCAATCCAAGAAAGAATTTCATCTCTCTATAATAGACATCTCAATTTTTTTTTTCATTTCATCAACAAAACCTCTACTCAACTTATCATTACTACCAAATATAATATCATCAATAAATACTTTAGCAATCAAGATATTGCCATCAATAATTCTTAAATATAAGTTACTATCTCCATTTCCCTTACTAAAACCAATCTTGATCAAATACTTGTCCTATCTAGCATACCAAGATCTAGGATCTTTCTTTAATACATACAAATATTTATGCAATTTACAAACCATGTCTCCTTCTTCGGTTAGAGAAAAACCATCAGGTTTCTCAATATAAACATCTTCCTCTAGTTCACCATTCAAAAATGAAAAATTGACATCCATATAATAGAATTTAAATTTCCTATAAGTTGCATATGCAAGAAATAATCTAACAGATTCAAGTCTAGCTACAAGAGAAAAGGTCTTTCTAAATTCAATACCTTCCATTTTTTAATATCCTTTTTCATACCAATCTTGATTTGTTCTGAACCACTTTACCATCTTCATTCATCTTATTTTTGAATACCCATTTAGTACTAATCACATTTTTTTCAAAGGTCTGGGAGAAATAAACTAAGTCTCGTTCTTCTCAATTTGATCAATTTCTTCTCTTATTTTTTTCATCCTAATCTCATCATTGCATGTTTCTTTTATATCTCTAGGTTCAAATTCAGATAACAAACATGTTTCCTTTCTAGCAATTTTTCCTCTAGTTTGAACACCTATATTCTAATCACCAATAATAAAATCTTTAGAATGATTAATCCTTACATACCATGGATTTTTTTGTTTAGGATGTTTCGAACACCCTTTGGTGTCAATATCTACTTCATTTTCTATAGGTTCTCTCTATTCTTTCGATCCATTTTAATTTTTATATTGCACTTCCATAATCTAATTGTCATAGCAACAAGTTCTTTCTAATCTCTGTATATTTTCATCAACTCTGACATTTTCACTTTTAACAATATTGTTTAGTATGTGGTTATAACATTTATATGTTTTTCTCTTTGTAAAATATCAAATAAATATTCCTTAATTACTTCTAGGATCAAACTTTCCAATATCCTCATCTCTCCTAATGTAGCATTTACTTTCAAAACTATTAAAGTATTTCACTTTAGTAATATGACCATACCATGGTTCATAAGGATTCTTACTGGTTCCTTTCTTAATATGTACTCAGTTCAAAGTGTATACTATTGTGCACACTACTTCCCTCCAATAGATTTGTGGAATTTTTCCTTCAATCATCATAGTCCTAACTATATCTAGGATTGTCCTATTCATTTTCTCAACAAAAACATTATGTTGTGGAGTTTATAGAGAAGAATTATGTCTCTTTATCCCATGATCTTCACATAATGCATAAATATCACCAGATGTAAATTATCCACCTCTGTCTGATCTTAAGCACCTTAATCTCCTCCTAGATTATGTTTCTACCATCATCTTCAATATCTAAAATTTCTTAAAATCTTCTGATTTTTCTTTCAAAATTGTGACACACATCAATCTTGAATATTCATTAATAAATTGAATAACACATGTATCAACACAATATATTATTCTCTTAGGAGGACCACATAGATCTGCATGTACCAAATCCAACAATCCACTTGAGGAATATGTCTTGTTCTTAAAACTGGATCTAGTAAGTTTACCCAATTGACATTATTTATACATGTTGTTAGGCTTCATCAATTGAGGTAAATCTTTTATAGCATTAATAGTGATAATTTTCACCATATTATCAAAGTTCACATGACAAAATATTTTATGCCATAACCAATTGTCATCAATTTTATAAAACAAGCATTTACTCTCAATAGTTTTCAAATGAAATAGATTACCAATAATTTGTGTACCTGATGCAATAAGATTTCATGTACTTTAAATAATCTTGCAGATTCCATCAATAAATTCTAATTTGTAACCTTTATCCAAAAGTTGTCCAACACTCAACAAATTGTGTTTTAAACCTTCAAAATATAAGACATCATTAGCACTTTTTTTTATCATCAAGAGTAATAGATCATTTTCCTTTAATCAAACAAGGAGCATTGTTACCAAATCTAAAAACACCACCATAATAATCTTCAAGCTTTACAAACTTATCCTTGTTACCAGAATATTATGTTATCACCCACTATCAATGACCAATTCATCTCTTTTAACAACTCATGAAACCAATGCACTTTCTACATTAGGTTTATCTTGTTTAACAACAATAAAAAAAAATTCATCCTCACTAGAAACAGACTCATCATCAGTCACTCCTTCTTTAGCAGCATAAAAACTCTTATGAATCTTAGAATGATATTTCTTAGTTTTTTCTCTAAAATCCCTAGATTTCTTGTTTGGACATCTTGATTCAATATGACCAATATTATTATAATTGAATAATTTCAAAGGTAACCTTCCTTAATACTTACTGGAGCCCTTAGGTAGTCTTCTTGCAATAAATGATTCAAGTTCATCAATCCTCCTTTCTTCCACCATGATTTCTTCCCAATCTTTAACATAGTGTTTGAATTTTATTTTTGTAGAGATTTCTCCTTGGTCATTCTTACTCACATTGGCTTTAAATAGAGTCTCAACCTTTGGAAGTTTCTTACTGAGTGTAGTCATGTTATAAGCATAATGTAGATCAATATCCATCTGATCCTTTCAAATCAAGTAATTGCTTCCATCAAAATTTGGACTCTTTTTTCTAAAATTTTCCATGAAGGATCTCCTTTAAGAAGTCAAGCTTCTTCAAAAGTACTTAGCTATGATACCAATTTTTAGGCTCAAAAGGAGGCAAGCACAACTGAGAGGGGGGGTAAATCAGTTGTAAACATCTAATAAATTTAATTTAACTTTAGCCACTCTGAAAGATAAATAATAATACAAGATCCATAACACAGAACTCAGAACACAAAGATTTGTTCTTGAGGAAACCTAGTTAAGGGGAAAACCCCGATGAGAATGAAACCCACAAGATAAATGTACTCTGCTAAAATTACTACTTAGTTAAGAGAAAAGCAGAGAAAAAAAGATACACAAGAAACCACATGATTATATATGTTAGAATAACTGAGACAGGGGGGTGAATCAGTGGCCTCAAACATATTCTAATAAATTAACCCAAAAACTTATTACCACGATTATAAGCCTCTATTTATCTTCAGTCCTACAAGATGAATGCCTTGAAATAATATTAACAAATAGAGTTAAATATTAAACCTTATTCTTACTGTTTACCGATTAGCGGTCTTTCATTTACCGAAATACAGTAAATTACTAAGTGTATACCGATTAATCCAGATTAGTTGTGTAATGAAAAACACTAAAGTAATGACTCATAAAGACATTGAAACATGGATTTTTAATGTGGAAACCATGTTAAGGGAAAAACCACTTGGGACCGGTAACCCAAAATTTTCACTCTTCTGAAGTGAGCTTGGTGAAGATCCAACCCTATTAAGGGTTACAAACACACTGTTAGGTGTGACCTTATTAGAGGATTTAAATAGAATAGTTTGTCACTTGATATCTGGCATCTCTATGCTATCTTTATGACCAAACCATGTGTAGTTTGTCACTTGATATCTGGCATCTCTATGCTATCTTCATGACCAAACCTTTTGATACTCCTTAGGATGTATCTCAATATATAAAGGATTGTTAAGTCCTTCTTGGTTAAGAGACTTTTTGCTCCAATGGTTAAATTGAAATAGTAAATGATCTGTTCATATATACAACTATAATTTTCAGATTTTCAGATCTATTATAAGCTCATAATACCTTTCTGATCAATCTATCTTTTCAATACCTTTGCTCCACTTCTTTCTGCTTTGTGATGCTTTACTTCTCTGTTGCTCGGTGTTCGCAGAATTAGTTCTCTCCTTCAACTTGATTGATTAGGTCTAATTAAAGTCTTTCTTCATTAAATTCTCTTCATCGTCCTCTTCTCTATTCACTCCCCTAATTCACAATTAATTATCTTTTCTCTTTATAGACATAATTTCACCCTTTCTCAGTCCTTGACTTTCTTGTTTTTGGCATGATCCACAATTCTAGCCTTTCTTTCTTTAAAACTATACTTCATTTTTATCCCGTAGATTTCTCTTAGACATCTGGAATAAAAAATATTTAAAACTCTCTCTTATCTATGGCTTTTAAATTGTCGATGAAAATAATATTAACAACCAATTAAATCATTCTTTATCTCTTTCTAGCTAAGTCTTTTATTTTTTTAGAACTTCTTCTCTTTTCGGTGTTTTAACTCTTTGTTAGCTCGGTCAACACTTTGGTTCTCCTTGGGCATGTCCGTCGAGGTTGTCTGTTTGTTAGAGTTGTCTGTCCATCGGGTAACTCTTTGAATTTCTTATCAAGTTTCATTGATTTTTCTCATTGGTAATGCTTTCTTAGGTTTCTTTCTTACGTATTACTGTGACTTTCCTCTCGGGGTTCTCTATCCGTTGAGGTGCACTGATTGTCATTGTTTGTTGTCAGTTAGTGCATACTTAACTTTTATGCATTACAGATAGCATAATATTTATCTTTTTGGTTCTCTACAGTCTTTGACACTTTGTATATAACCAATTAGATTATATCAAGTTGACATCAATGACAATACAATACATTAACTGATTTAATGTCTTGCATTAACTTTCTTCAGCTTGGTGATCATCAACTTAACATCTTCAAACATTTAATCAGTTATAGTTCATCAATATCCTAATCAAAAGACACACTTCCCAGAGAAAACTACTCATAATACAATATCATATATGGCTCTCATTCAGGTTTACCAATCTATCTTTACTTACAATAGGGTGGACATATAGTCCATTACAACTGAACTAAAAAATATAATCTTCAATGCCAATATAGTTCTAATGAAGTACAAACTCTACCTTAAATAAATAACAATTCTTCTTACAATTTCATACTATCACATATATGTCTCTCCCTTACATGATTATAAAATGATCTCTCATTTATACCAATTACAAAGAATAATCAACCACTAGGCCGGCTATACCTATTACAATAAAAGATGTAACCTTTAAGCTCAATCCTCCAAGTGATCCAAATTAAGTTAGATAAGACCCAAATCATCAACCATGAACATGCTTGAGTAACATCCAAGAAAAATCAAGAATCTAAACATGTTACTCCATGAGGTCGGCTAAGACCTAAATGAAGAAACACAAATACTCTACCCAAAATAGAAAATTTGATCACATCAAACGATGTAGTCCAACAGAAAAATCATTACACTATACAAGAATACCAACAAGTAGTATGAATAAAATTCAAAATTATTGCATCATCTCATCTCTATCTTTGATCAATAGGAACAATAAATACCAAACTTTTTCATAAAAAAAGATAGGTTTGCATACTCTAAATCATGAACAACACCAGCTGTGAACACAATGATAAGGCACCATGCAATCGCCAGCTTTGAAAACCTATAAAAAAATAAATCAAGGATGTACTGATCCAAATACTCAACCTCTTTACATAGGAATACTGCAACAGTAGATACCAACAACTTGAGAAATCAATACTCAAACTATCATCACAATATTTGTGAACCTTTGTATACAAAATACAGACACCATAGAACAACACCTTACGATCGTAGCTCTAGATCTTCAATTTAGCACGTGAACAACCAAAAACTTATTCATAAAAAAAACTAAACACATTTTCTAAAATAGTAACCAATATATTGACATCAATGACAAAACATTAATGTCAACACACCCAAAAAACAAACTCTAACATGCTCAACAATCATCGAACAAGGTCAACATCTCTGCTTATGTATATGTCCTCTTCCTAGGTTGGACTAACTTTTCCAGCCAAGTGGGATTAGAGGAAGCTTTAAGCAGTTCATATGGATCCATATTTATCATTGGCATCCCAATTTTCTTCCCTTCATCTTCTTCCTCTTCTTGATGTTCTTCCTTCTCTTCTTGTTCTTCCTACTCAAGAGTTTTCTCCTTTTCCTTGGAAGATGAAATTTCTGCACGCCCTATCCACAACCCACTCATTGGATTCTCCTTTTGTTTTGGAACTTTATCTTCTTGTTGTTTTTGTTTCTTCTCATATTCTACTTGAATTTCCCCAACTTGTGAGTGTGTTGGAGGAAAATGAAGTTGTACCTCTGGTTTCATTTCAACCTATGTTGATTTGTCTCTCCTAGGCTCATCCATTTTCATCCCTATATCAATTTCTCCTTCTTCCAATCCTTCTTGGGAGGCTATATTTGTTTCTTTGCCTTTTTTTTTTTTAAATGTTTACCCATCTGATCAATTTTATCCATTTGTATTTCATCAGTAGATGGATAGATAGGAACCTCTACTTGTTGTTGTTGTTCTTGTACCCTTTCTGCAAAATTTCCTCAATGTGGACTGGAGGGGCACCTGAAAATTAAACTAAAATGAAACCATCATGGTGTTAACCCCTGTATCCACATCACTTGTTGGCCTATCCACTAAGAAATATTTGAACCCTAGGATGTTCTCAAAATTAGACAAATCAAACTTGTATGATCCCAAACCATCCCCAGTTTCCACATCCACCTCGGTACTTGTTCCTAATTCAACAGTCTCCTCTTGATCTTTAGGCTGGATTACCTTATCTTGTTCTTTCCTCTAGGAAATTGTGGTAGCCTACTAAGTTCTCCATATCAATGGGAGGTCTTCTTCTTCTAGCTCTTTCCCTTTAGGAAAGGTCTGTAGAGTGGGTGATGTTAGATTGTTTTCTTGAAAAATCTCAATATTGCACTTATGCTTGACTCTTAGATTCCCAACTTTTGATTCATGCGAGTGAAAGTCTAATTAAAAAGGATTTAATCCTTCTTCTCTTTGAGCTCCATAGACTCATGCAGGTGTACCTCTTAACACTTACTTATATTCAATAAATTTGACAATGGATTTTGATTTTACACTCATTTGTTAATGGTATTTACTAAAACAATTGGTAACAAATCCTGTAGATGTTGGCCATTATTCTTATGCATAATCTTACAAACCAAAGGATGCATTTAACAATATCAAATACAAGTGAAATAAGGATTTTCATCCTTCTCTTTGAGCTTTTAACTCAGGCAAGCTGACCTAATGATTCACTCTCCAAGGAATCAACAAGATTACTTGTTTTCTTTAGATACAAATGTTAAAGTTCTATGTTCTTCAACAAAAACTTAAAATGTTTCTTAGATATTTAGATTTGATGATGATAAATACTATTTCCTAATCCAGGGCAAAGAGTCAAATGAATACACATCTACAAAAACCTTTTAATAGAAACACAGTAAGAATCCAAATAAATTTCCTTAAAAATTATTCTTTTCACCCCCATAACTAGACATCAAATTCCTATGTAAGCCCTGAATCCCTAGAAATCACCCTCAATAATTACCCTTCCCTTGAATGGAACTTAAGAATAATTTCACAATCCACCTTGTAAACAGTACATTAAACTTGCCTTAAAATTTTAAAATACAAGAACTCAGATATAAACACATGAAGACATCATAGATATGAAATAGGAACTCAATTTTATGTTATCAAAATCTCTCTATATGAATACATTCAAAGTAAAAAAAGCTTTAAAACTAGACAAAAACCAATAAATTGCCTCGCAGTTGTGAATTCACCATCCTTTACAAAAATTTAAAACTTGCTATGTATAGTACACACTGGCCATCTTGGAATCCTGAAAAAGGGAGGATGCAACAAGATGTGGATGGCTAGGAGAAAGGACAAAAACATGACTCATACAAGAGACAAACAATAACTATCTTTGTTACAATATTTTTCAAAGTATTTTGTCTTCTGACCGCTTGATCCTTGCAACTGCTTCAAAATTGTCCATAGCTTGCCATATGGAATTTGTTTCCTTGGTCTCCTGGTGTAAAGATATTTTGCATGCACTTGTCCAATTCAAAATGTTGGGGGGAATTATTTCTGTTTTAACATCACACAATATCCTTTTCTTCTTGGGTATGTGCATTAAATCTGTCCTTCCAGGCTGTGAGCACCTCATCATTTGGCCAAGGGAAGTTGATAAATTCATCTTTCTTGCTGCTCAGTTCATCCCACTTTATCTTTATCTATTCAACTTCCTTATTCCAAAACCCAAAGTATGACCTATCTTCTTTGATGGTTTCTAAAGTTTGAACAAATAAGATTGTGCTTTCTAAGCTGATGATGTTGTTAGTTTTGATTGACAATTCTTCACCCATCTCATTCATCCACCAGGATTCCCTTCTTATCTTACCATTCTTTTTGAATAAGCTAGGGAATATCTCAAGATGGGTGTTTGAATATTCTTTTCTTAATTTCCTGGTCTTTTTATGGATGACACTTCTCCTTATGTCCAAATCAATTAATTCCTTAAGACATTTATGACTTGCAGTTAATATAATATCAACATTGTCTTCATTTTTAGATAAAGAATAAAAAGACTTCAATTCAGCCTTCTTTCCTTTGCACCCTTGAATAATTTGATTCAACTTATCTTTGTCTTCTTTAAAAGATTTAAATATGGTCATAACTTTCTTCCCATGTAGGTGAATAGAGGCAGGATCCAGACTATCAACAAAATGCATGATTGTGGTTCTTATCTTATCCTCATATTTCTGTTGTACAAGTGTTTGTGCACTATTAAACTTTGCACTTTCTTCTTCCCAACTTTTTCTCACCCCTTCTAATCTAGTCCTTTCTGCTACCAATTTGTCTTTTTCATAATTCAACTCTACCTCTATAATAGAGCCAGATGGAATAGGGGAAGGAGGTAATTCAATGATAAGACTAGAATAAGATGGTTGATTTGGTTCTTGAGTAATCATCCTTTGTGGAGACGTTTGGACTGATTGTTCTCCCCTTAAACTAGCAATTATTTTATCTTTCTCCAAGGAATTCATCTTTTCATCATTATAGGCTTTGAGGATTGTTTCCAACTTGATTCTCATGTTTTTATTTTCCTCTTCTTACTTCTATGCTACCTTCAAAATAAAATTTGTAGATTCCATTGTTATGCCTGCCACATCCACCCCTATGGTATCTGGAGATCTTCTCACTAGTAGGATGACTGAATACTTAGCTTGAGTGTCTTTGTTATTGTTCTTGTTTTCCCTTCTCTTCAGTGACCACATTACCAATTCAGCATGATCTTTACTAAATTTGACTCCTTTATGTGCTTGTTGAGCCTCTTCATCAGTAGCATGCAAGGTTTTTATTTCTTTTCTGACAGCATCAAAAACTATAGCATCAGTTATGTCCCACTCTAGAAGAATAAGGACTCCTTCCTTCTTGAATAATTCTCTTCCCTCTTGAGGGTTGATCTTTTCGAACTTAAATAACATTTCTTGGTTCACTTCATTCTCAATTTAATTCTTATCTCTTTTAGGTTGGTTCTCTTGCCTTTTTTGAAATTTCTCCTTGAACTCTTCAATATGAGTCCTCTACAAGAAATGAATAAAGGCCCTATCCTTTACAAAAATGTCATCTGACAAAAATTCATCACTAGCCTATTTTGTTATGGGGTCTAGCTCCTTCCTAGAAAATTTTATAACTATTAAGTCCATCTCCACATGTTTGGGGGCCTCTGGCATCCCCTCTTGCATTTTCTGAGATGTTACAATGATTTTCCCTACATTTACCATTTCTATAAATTGTTCATCTATTGCTTGTTCATCCATTTGTAAGGGATATTTGGAAGGGGAGTGATGAGCCTCTTAAAAGGCCATCTTTTCCATGTTTCTTACTTTCTTTTTCAGCAGTTTGCTTACAAAATAGCGACTTTAAACTTATGGTTTTATATGTATCTTTTATAAATGCAAAGACATAAGTAGGTAAATGGATGGTAAGAACATGATGTATTTGCTTGGAATTGATGGGTAGAAGTTGCAGGATATAAGTAGTTGCATGCTAATGAATAATCCTATTTCCTATACTATGTTTATGGGTAGCTCCTTCCTGTAGCCGACTGTCATGCAAGAGTATCAAATGGAAACTAACGCTTCTTTCCTATTATTAAATGATAAAATATATATATGTATCAGAAGTTGTGTATCTAACCATTTTGTAGGAATCAAGTCATGGTGCATTCAAGAATAGCAGTGTGGTGCTAAAGGAGTCAACGATAGTCATTGCTGCAAAAGTTCCATCATATCAAATAATAAGTAAGCGGTTGAAGAAGGGTGTGCCACAAGACTTTCACGGAGGAACAAGTCATTTCAGTTCCTCAGTAAACACGGTGCACAGATCTAGAACCACCACATGCTATATTCTGGGAAGAACTTGAAGACTTACTCTTATTGTTTGATATTTTCTGTTATGAGCATTATGTATCCATTAGTGATCCTCATTAATGGAATGATCCTAGATTTAGGGAGTAGTGTAGTTCTCTTTAAATAAGCTGACTTTTGTAACTCTGGAGAGAGTCAATTTAGTTGATATATTTTCTGGAATAGAAGTTGATATTGTAACACTGTTTTATTTTCCAAGTACATTTTCTCCATGAATGAATAGAGTGCATAATTTGAGTTTTAGTCTCTTATCTTGATTGCATTTCTATTCACTCATCCAAGGGGGCCCACTTGGTGAGTGAATCACTTTGTTAGATTAGAATTTATTTCCTTGTTCATTAAGAAGTAATTAGAACTATGTTGTTAATGTAGCCACTAGTAACAGAACTAGTAGATTGTTCCTACAGCATAGGTGAGTAGAGTAACTCCTATTCGTGATTACTATTTTCTTAGAGTAAACGCATTTAATTGAGATGGTATAGATTCTAGAAGATTAATGTATTTAAATTCCATAGGATTAGCCATGAGAATGAAGAAGGTTTGAAGCATATACTTTGCAAATACCATTCCAAGTTTACGTCCCTAGTTGATAATTAAATGAGACTAAATAATGTACTTAGCAGTCATTTAGGGTGTCCAATCCTAAAATAGTAGTCCAATGCTATGTGTTTCTAAGACAATTATTTAGCCAAGCATTTTTGGCACCGTTTCTAGGGATGGTGTTAGTTCAAACTTACTTTGGTGTTCATGTTTCCAATTTTCATAATTCAGGATTTAATTTCAAGCAATCCTATTATGCATAGAAGAAGAGATCCTTGTGGGAGATTCCTTCCTCATCAATACCAGACTGAACCATTTGATATTTTCAATCCTGAGCTAGAGGACCCCCAAGTTGATAGTGAAGAAGAAGACCCATTTGAAAACCCATTTGCTGACGCCCAAGGAGAAATTTCATCACCATCATCCTCTGAAGAATCACTACATTTGCATGTCCTCTTTGAGGAGCCTAAATATCAAGACAACCCATTATCTCTTATCATCTATCAGCCACAACATCCACAATAGCTAGGACCTCCTCCAAGGATGGCTCTTCCTACCTTTCCCTTCCCAATTCCTCCTCAACAAGGTAACCAGAATCTGAAGAACATACTAGTCGCTGCACTTCCAAAATTCTATGGACTTATCACTGAAGATCCTGAGACCTTCCTCTTTGAGTTTGACATCCTTTATAGGAGCTATCACTACACAACTGATGCCCATAATCTGAAATTGTTCCCATCAACTCTTAAAGAGGCTTCTCTAAGGTGGTTCATGGGCCTCGGAGCTAATGTTGTAGCAAATTTGAACGCCATGAGCAACATGTTTCTTGCCAAATACATAGAGTACTATAGGGGATGGGATTTAAAGGGAGATGACATCTTCAAAATGTCATAGAAAAAGGATGAAACCTTAGAGGACTATGTTTCTAGGTTTATGTTTAACCTATAGCGCAACACTCAACACCACTTGAATGACAAATCATAGAAGCACTTGTTCCTCAAAGGTGTCAATGATGGAAGCATAAAGGCCTTGGACCTAATGGATGGTGGGGACATCAATCAGAAGAACTAGATAGATATCAAGACCATATGTCTAAATTACTCAAGATCTATAGTAAAAGAAGGAAGAGGACTAAGAGATTTTCCTCGTAATACAAATAGTTCTGGAGTATCTAAGATAGAGCTATCCAACCTACTGTCTGACTTCAAACAGGACATTATCAATGATGTGGCCACTCAGCTAGACAACATGCACCTAGAGGAAGAAGGAGGATGTAGAAGCTATGTTGGCTGAATTCTACTCCCATTGCAGAGAGAAGAAAAGAAACTGCAAGTGCAAAATTGTTGCATCTGTGGACACTACCTCAATGCCCACCGAGTTCAAGGTGATCGATGAGGAGAATGGAGAGGTTTTCTACATGGCTCAAAGATGACCATGGGCTTAGAGACAAGGTATGCCTCAAGACCCACTGAAAATTTTTGGCTATAATAATAATAGTAATAAGTGGAAAAATTAAAACCCCCGAAATTCTGGCCCTCAAGGACAGAATTAGAATCATAGCTGATCTAACCAACAGCCATAGTATAACCAAAACTATCAACAACCATAGTATCACCAAAAATTCCAACAATAGCCTCCATTTAACCCATACCAGCAATAGTCTAACCAATATCAGTAGCTGCAGAAGAATAACCAATGACAACCACATGGTAACTGGAAACAACAACCTCAGTGGGGACCCAATCAGCCTAATCAGTAGCAAGCCATCATGCCTCCACCTTAGCAAAAAGATATTATGCCTCCACCTCCTATAGCTAATAGTAGTCATCAGAAGCCACAACTACCTGCATAAACAAATCCAAATCCTAATAACAAGCAGCAGGCTTATTCACTGCAAGTGAATGAAATCCACCTATGATCATGAACCACATTTCTTGTACCTAGAGAACCCATAATAACTGATGTTTCTGATACTGAGAAAATTCTTGGAAATCAAAATACTGCAGTCCCACCTGTTTCACCACCCACTCCAGCTGTGAAAATTCCACCTTATTTGCAAAGATTGGCTCAACAATCAGTACCCCCTAAAGAGAATCCTATTGCAACTGATCTAATTGACCAACTAAAGAAAATGACTATCCAAATACCGTTATTAGATGACCTCAAGGAAATTCCCATTTATAATAAAGCAATCAAGGAAGCCTGTATCAAGCACCCTAGTAAGAAAAAGAAAGATCTTGATATCGTCCATGTTCTTGGGAAGCTTTCTAGTCTTATTCTCAATAAAACCTTGATGCCTAAATACTATTATCTAGGAAGTCCAGTGGTCACCATTCATATTAATGGTATACAAATACAAAATGTCTTGGTTGATTTGGGGGGCTCTATTAATGTAATGAATATGGATGTGTTGTTAAGACTTAGTATCATTGGGTTGAGGAAAACACCCACCATTCTCTAGTTAGATGATAATTCCATTGTCAAGCCAGATGGTATGGTAGAGGATATTGTTGTCACACTTGATTCCCTGGATTACCCCTTAGATTTCATTATCTTTTCCCACAAAACCACACTAGGAGGGTATCCATTAATCCTAGGGAGGCCTTGGTTGGCCACAATAGATGCTTGCATTGCATGTCACTCAAGAAAAATGACCATATCTAATGTCATTCATACCAAGAAATTATCTATGTATTCTCCAACCAAACCCCAAGCTGAACTTGACCAAGTTGTCTGGCCAGATCTAGGAGATTCTCCCCTCGAAGCCAATTCAGTGCAGCAGCTTATGGTTATTGGTAGAGATCCATTTATGGCCTCACAAAAGGAAGATGACATACTAGTAGCAATCCTTACAAACCAGTATGGCTCTGAAGAACCCTCTTGTCATGTCATTGACTATTCCCTACAAACCATATTTCCCAAGCAGTCCTCATCTAAGTTTCCTGTAGCACCTGATTATCTCCATACTTTGTTACCCCATAAGCTAAAGTCACCTTCATTTGCAAAAGTTCTTATGCTGGATAAATTCAAAAGAGTAGAAATTTCCTTAGGTAAGGAATTGAATGTCAATAAGAATCTCACTGAATCTCAGATGTCTAGCCTTATCCAACTTTTAAAAGAGAGTAAGCAAGCTTTTGCATGGGACTATACTGACATGAAGGGACATGACAAAAAATTGTGTACCCATAAGATCTATATAATTCCTGAGTCTAGACCTATTACAAAATCTCAAAGAAGAATAAACCCTGCACTAAGAGATATAGTAAAGGCTGAATTACAAAACTCCTCCAAGCTAGCTTTATATATCCTATTTCTGACAGCCAGTGGCTCTCCCCTCTTGTAATGTCCCAAAGAAAGGTGGAAAATGGCGAGTTTGTGTGGACTATAGAGAGCTTAATAAAGCCACCAAGAAATATCACTTTCAATTACCATTTATTGACCAAGTACTTAACAACCTTGCTGGTAAGAAGTATTTTTCATTCCTGGATGGTTTCAGTGGATACAACCAGATCCATATATCACCAGAAGACCAGGATAAAACAATGTTCACTTATCCATGGGGAACATTTTCTTATTTTGTATTGCCATTTGGATTATGTAATGCACCTGCTAATTTTTAGAGGGTAGTAATAAGTATTTTCTCTGACATTGCTGCTAACTATGTTGAAATATACATGGATGATTTCACTGCATATGGAACTACATTAGAAGAGGCTCATGCTAATTTTGTAAAATTTCTTAAAAGATGTCAGGACTACAACCTCTCACTTAATAGTGATAAGTTTTATATGATGATGGAGGAGGGAGTTGTCCTAGGGCATTACCTCTCATCATTTAATATCTAGGTTGATCCTGCAAAGATTGTAGTCATCATTACACTCCCCACTCCAGCAAAGTAGAAGGATGTCTAGAGTTTTCTTGGTCATGTCGGTTACTACAAAAGATTTATTAAGAACTTCATCCAACTTTCCTCCCCATTGTACAATCCATTGAAGAAAGAAGCATAATTTGAATGGATATCTCACTGTGAACTATCATTTTAGCAGTTGAAAGATGTGTTGACAAAGACCCCTATTCTTAGAGGACCTGGCTAGAAGATTCCCTTCCATATCCACACTGATGCATCTAAATATGCCATTGGGGAAGTGCTAGGACAAAAAGAAGGTATAGTTGAGCATGCCATTTATTATATAAGCAAAAATCTACAAGCTGCTGAACTAAATTATACTGTTACTGAAAAGGAATTGCTTGTTGTAATCTATGCACTAAATAAATTTATACATTACATAACCGGTTATGAAGTATTTGTTTATACTGATCACTCAGCAATCAAATAGTTGATGAAAAAACCCGCCATCTCTGGTAGGTTATCTCATTGGTTACTCCTCATAAGGTAGTTCAATATAACTATCATTGACTAACCAGTAAAAGCTAATGTGGTGGCTGATTTCCTCTCTAGATTACAAGTTCCCAATGATCTTGTAGTAATTGATGATAGCTTCCTAGATGAGAACCTATTCTCTATTGAAACTTACAATCCATGGTATGCTAACATCACCAACTACTTTGCTACAGGAAGAACACCACCTCCTTATTCACCACGTGAATGACGACTACTAGTTGAGAAAAGCTTCAACTTTCCATGGATATATGGATTTATGTTCTACACAGGTCTTGATCAAGTCACCCGAGGATGTGTTAGAAAAGATGAGACATATGGAATCCTTCGGGATTTTCATGATGAGTCATATGGTGGCCATTTTGTAGGAAAAAGGACAGCATACAAGCTATTGACAACTAGTTATTATTGGCCTACCTTACATAAAGATGCAACTAAGCATACCAGGCACTATGATCGATGCTAGAGGATGGGATGCCCAACCAAGTCTGATGAAATGCCCTTGCAGCCTCAAGTGGTGGTAATACCATTTGACAAATGGGGCATCGACTTTGTTGGTCCCATTGAGCCATCTTCCCATGGTAAGTCTTATATCTTAGTATGCACTGACTATGCCACAAAATGGGTTGAAGAAAAATAAATGAGGCATGCTAGGGATCATAAGGGAGAAAATTTTCTCTATGAATTTATTTTTACTAGGTTCGGTGTGCCTTGTGAAATAGTAACAGATCAAGGGGCATAGTTTACCTCTAATCTTATTATTGAATTGATGAATGAGTACACAGTGAGGCATGGTAAATCTTCACCATACCATCCTCAGGCCAATGGGTAGGCTAAGATCACAAATTGGGAAATTGAGGCCATTATGACCAAAATAGTTGTTGTTCACAGAAAGGATTGAGCTACCTGCCTTCCTGAAGCCATTTGGGATTATCAAAAAACTTGGAAAACCACTACTGGTTTTACTGCTTTTGAGTTGGTTTATGGAAAATCTGCATCCATGTCTATTGAGTTTCACCATAAGACTCTCAGGACAGCCTTGGAGTTAGATATCAACCTTACCAAGGCACAAGAGGATAGGCTCTTGTAGCTTAATGGATTGGATGAGTATAGGAAGTTTGCACTTCACAACATTGAACTAATTCAAAAGTAGCAAAAGAAGTGGCATGAAAGATGCATCAAGGATAAGAATTTTTCCATTGGTGATTGGGCCTTGCTCTATGACTGAAGCTATCAACACACTCCAAGAAAATTTCAGAACCGTTGGTTAGGGCCTTATGAAATAGTCTCAGTTTTTGACAATGGTGCAGTTCAACTATCTACCATTGATCCTGTATGATTCAAATTGCTTGTCAATGGGAATAGTCTTAAGATATATCACAAGCCTGTGAGTCATGGGGACTTCCTACAACAATTCTAGTAGAGCATAGACAGCTCCACTCCTGTAGCTAAAGCATCTAGGTCTTCCACCCAGATTTCTACCAAACTATGATTTTTATTATAGATTCCATAATAAACATTTCACTTCTATGAATTTCTTTCTTTGCAATAAAAATCCACCTCATCTCCTCTCTCCACCAAGTGTTCATACCATCGCATCACTCCATCAGTGTGTGTAGCATAGCAGAACACTCTTCCTGCAGCACCTCTCAGGTTAGTAACACATACTTTTGCTCATATATTATTTTATTCATTTTTTATTTTGGAAAAAGTGTTCTTTTCTTTTTTTTACTCTTGCACGCAAAGGATTGGTGGGACCCATGCCTTACACTTATTTGGGGGGAGAGATTATTTAATTCTTGTTTCAAAATATTTCCAAATCAATTTTAGCATGCAAAAAGGTAAACTTTATTTCTTGTCTTTTCACGGTGACCGTCATCATGTGGAAGATTATATGTCCTTCTGTGATTAAGTCATCATGATTTGAAAGAAATTTAAAGTTAAGGTTAATTTAATAATGGCATTTTCATGACATGTTCGGGTGGCAGACCTTAACACTCATGAATGTATTTATGAATACCATTCAAAATAATGTTTATTTTCTTGGAATTAAAAGCTATAACGTACTTCAATTTTTCTCATAAAAAATACCTTGAGTCCATAAGAAGTCCTTCATTTTCCAGTTTTCTATAGCATCTGTGGAGCTCCTGTAGAGCCATTTTTGTTATTAACAATGGGTGGAGACCTTTAGAATCATGAACATATAGATCATTGAGTTCTACTTGGGGACCCGACCACCTGTGAAATGTTTCAAAGAAGGGGATGGCTAGATTACTGCTTAAGCCTTAATGGCTTTGATGAAGAAATTTCTTTCCAATTTCTAAATACTTTGAACAATGGGTTTGCACTAGTTAAGGGTCTGAGGATAAAATTCTTAGAGGAAACTGTGGAAAAAGTTTCAAAGTTTCCACAGGAAGGAGAAAAATGGAGTAAGGATATTGACTTGCGCTCAGCCAGGGCACAATTTACCCTTCATGGTGACCCACGGTTGGACATTGATAAGAAACATGGCACTTCAAGAACATCATTACCCATGGAGTTTATGTAGCTGGCTACATTCATAATATCCTATTTCGCCTCTAAAGGCTGTTACAAGTACCTCCATGGACTGCATTTCAATATTTTGAGCGCCCTCCGCCATGAAAATAGGCCAATAAACTTACCTGGTTTTCTATTTAATATTGTAAAAAAGTGGGCATCTCTTGTACATTCAAGAAAATCTCAATATATTTCCCATCATTGTTTTAATTAAAGTAGTTGTAGAAAGGGAGTTAATTAAAAAATCAATTGGGACTTGGGATGAATTCTCGGTCATGGAGGAAATAGAACTTAGAGTGGTTGGCCCTAGAGGCCAGGGTGTAGGTAGAAGGGTTAACATGAAAATGGGGGTTCATAAAGTAATAAAAAAAAATAGAGGTCATTCCTAAAGCATTTTCTTCTAACCCTACCCTATCTAGGAAAACAGCCTACAATGTTAGGATTCCTATGTCTGATAAAAATAAAGGAAAAACTAGGGAAGTCAATGTCACTTCTGATACTTCACCTTCTGAGGAAACTAGGTCTGCTTCCATGAAGGATAAAGGTAAAACCATAGAGGAAGAGGGTATGACTCTAGAACAACAACCACCTAATAATGAAGATGTTGGTAATATAGCTGAGGAAACCTTGCCCTCTTCTAAGGAGGCAATGCTAGAAGAACCTCCTGTAGCCATTATGGAGGAGGTGTCCTCTAGCAGGAAGAAATGCAAAGATCCTCTAATCTCTTTTCAAAACCCTATCAGGAAGAGTGCTAGACTTTCTTCTAGTACCAGTAAGGCAGATAAAACCCATAATTCAGTTATAAATGTTGAATCCTCTTAGTCTGTAGAGAAGTCCTCTTCAGAGGCAATGGCTCCAAAAGGAACATATAGTCACACCATATCCCACATTATCAATGATGACGCTACAACTGACCCACAAGTTGATTACATCCTCGTAGACATTGATAAGGATTCTGAGGAAACAAAGGGATTTTTCAATAACTCTGTTGGGCAAGATACTGATGTCAATTCAGAAAACCTACCCCCTGAAGAATTCATTATAATAGATAAGGACATTGTTGAAGAAGTGAGTAAAGATGGATTAGACACACTGGCCACAACAACTGAATCATCCCTAGTGGATGATTTGATAAAAACCCTTATCATATGGAGAGGAAAAACTTCCATTAATGAATCCTTCCAAGAAGATGATTCACTGAAAACTCACAACAAAGGAAAAGGGGCTACTTCCACTAAAGAAGAAGTAGTAAGAATCCCTTGACCTGCATCTGGGTGGATTGATATTCTTCTGCAGGGACCCATGCCACCACCAAATTTATCAACACCTTTAGCAATAGGATTGATTTTATACCAAAATTGTATCTGGGAAAAGGCACAATGGCAACTAGAAATAGAAAAACTGAAAAGAATCATTAAGGAATAGGCTTGTCAACTTGAATATAAAATAAATTGGATTGCAGTATTGGAGAGGAAAATTGAGTAGATCACTGAATTGATTCCTGCAGCAATGGCATGTAGGTCACCATCTCCAGTTTATGCTTTGTTCATTAAAGAACAATTTGTTAACTTTCAATTGACTAGGATTGTAGAGGGATTGAACCCTTCTATTTCTACACCTCAAGAATTTTATGATGCCTTCCAGTCAGCTCCCATGTCCATCAAAAACCTATTATGTGAATTGTATTTACACAATCTTGTTATGCCAGACAATAGGGATTGGAATTCACTTCTGTACGTGGGAGATGTTTAGCTGAGGGCAGTGATGTCTTGGATTCAGAATGAGATTAGTAGAGAGCATCAGGTTCTCCCATATAGAAATAGTGAGATAGACATGCCCCTCATGATGAGGCCTAAATTTTAGAGTTCTAGGTGGACTTTCCTTGATTAGATATCAATTACTATGAACCCTAGTGGATCCCACAAGGTCCTTCCAGTCAGAGAGTAGGTATACATAGATTGGGAACAACATTCATCATAGGATATTGAGGCCACAATTGTAGCTTACAGACAGAGGTGGATGTGGATGTCCCATGAATTAAAAATTAGGGAACCTCATTCTCCATAGAATTTAACTCTTTCCACTCATTGAGCCCTATGGTTTATAATTTTGGGCTAAACACAGCTGAATTATTGGATTCCCTTAAGGTTTCAACCTCATATCCTACTGCAGCCTTTAGATGCAGTAAATGAGAATGTAGAAGATCATGATATGACTCAGGAAAGATAGAGGTGGCAAAGACTTCAGGACAACCATGGGTATTTCAACTATGTTGCTGATGAACCAGGTGAAAAGACTGCCATCTACCTGAGGCTTAGGGCCAGGGTCTAGAATTTCATGATTGCTAGGGACTAGCAATAGTGTACTTGGGGGGAATGATGAGCCTCTTAAGAGACCATCTTTTCCATGTTTCTTACTTTCTTTTTCAGTAGTCTACTTACGAAATAAAGACTTTAAACTTATGGTTTTATATGTATGTTTTATATATGTAAAGACATAAGTAGGTAAATGGATGGTAAGAACATGGTGTATTTTCTTGGAATTGATGGGTAGAAGTTGTAGGATATAAGTAGTTGCATGCTAATGAATAATCTTATTTCCTATGCTATGTTTATGGGTAGTCTCCTTCCTACAACCGAATGTCGTGCACGAGTACCAAATGGAAACTAACACTTCTTTCCTATTATTAAATGATAAAATATATATATGTATCAGAAGTTGTGTATGCTAACCATTTTGCAGGAATCAAGTCATGGCACATTCAAGAATAGCAGTGTGGTGTTGAAGGAGTCAACGACAGCCATTGCTGCAAAAGTGCCATCATATCAAAGAATTAAGTAAGCAGTTAAAGAAGGGCATGCCACAAGACTTTCACTGAGGAACAAGTCAATTTAGTTCCTGAGTAAACACAGCCCACAGATCTAGAACCACCGCATGCTATATTCTGGGAAGAACTTGAAGACTTACTCTTGCTATTTGATATTTTCTATTATGAGAATTATGTATCCATTAGTGATCCTTATTAATGGAGTAATCCTAGAATTAGGGAGTAGTTTAGTTCTCTTTAAATAAGACAACTTTTGTAATTATGGAGAGAGTCGAGTTAGTTGATATATTTTATGGAATAGAAGTTGATATTGTAACACTGTTTTACTTTCCAAGTACATTTTCTCCATGGATGAATAGAGTGCATAATTTGAGTTTTAGTCTCTTATCTTGATTGCATTTCTATTCACTCATCCAAGGGGGGCCACTTGGTGAGTGAATCTCTTTTTTAGATTAGAAGTTATTTCCTTGTTCATTAAGAAGTAATTAGAACTTCGTTGTTCCTACAACCACTGGTAATAGAGTTGGTAGATTGTTCCTATAGCATAGGCGAGTAGAGTAACTTCTATTCATGATTACTATTTTCTTAGAGTAAACGCATTTACTTGAGATAGTATAGATTCTTGAAGCTTAATGTATTTCAATTCCATAGGATTAGCCATGAGAATCAAGAAGGTTTGAAGCATGTACTTTGCAAATACCATTCCAAGTTTACGTCCCGAGTTGATAATTAAATGAGACTAAATAATCTACTTAGTAGCCATTTAGGGTATCCAATCCTAAAATAGCAGTCCAATGCTAAGTGTTTCTAAGACAATTGTTTAGCCAAGCAAGGAGTAAAGATTCTCTAATTATTATCCTTCTTCCTTTGTTCCTTTCCTCTTAGGGGATGGAAATGATTATGAATCTATTCTATTCATCTTTTCCCTCTTGAGGTAGAAGCTTCCTCTCCTCTTTGAAACACCATGTTGTATCCTTTTTTATGTTGTAGGACATACTTCCCTGGTGGGATACTCCTAGCAGGTATAGATCTGCTTCAAATTGCCTTGGCCTTTTCTAGTTCTACCTTCATGACCACTTCCTTCTTCTGGTTCAGAGCTTGCATGATATCTTCAAATATTGTCATCAATGAGTCTATTTTATTTTCCCAAGGAATGTGTTAGCACTGCCTTGTAAAAAATTTGAATTTCTTGGCCTTTGCTTTTCCCGGGCTTTATTGTTTCAAAATTTTGTACTTTGCCACGCAAAAGAATTAAAACATTAAGTCATGTTATTCTATTTTGCAGTTACTTTTTCCATCCACTAAGGGCATGTGTTTTAATCCAAGTCACCTCGTCGCATTACCCTGAGCGAATATTCCATTTGTCTTCCCGACTTTGTTTTTTCCTTGTGTCGTGTAGTCTCATTTAACTTCCAAATATTCCTTCAGCATTCTGAGACTTAGCGATTTCTTTCATTCAGGTAGTCGCAAGATTTTCATGTCATAAGGCTTTATACAGATGGGACCCACTGCTTAGTCGGGTGATCGCGGTAGATTCTTAACAGTTGTGAAAATGTTCTCAGACTTCGCAATTAATTCATGTCGCGTTATTGCCAAATCAAGCCAAAGCTAACAGTTAAGTTTTCCTTCAGTCGCGTGGTCTCGAAATAGAATGGTGGTTAAGAGATTTCAGTTCAGACTTTGCGACTGACCATTTGTGGTTTGTAGTAATACTTAGTCGGGATGTCGCCAGAGCAAGATGATGAAACAGTTCTCCAGTGTGCAGTAAGTGAACCAGTGATCGAGTGGCATCTGTCATAAAGCGGGTGGATATTAAAATATTGTCGGGTGGTCGCCAGAAGGAAGAAAAAGGATTCAATGACTTCAAGACTAAGTGCTTTTTCCCTTTAGTCGCAGTGTCTGAGAAAGATTTAAGGGCAGGCATGAAAATCTGGCGATTAAACGACGGCCGTTGGATGAAGGAATAAAAGGATCTGACGGTGGTTGCGAAGTCTGAGAAGAAAAGTGCCCTAAGGAAGAATTCCTCCTGACTTGGCGATAAGGGTATGTCGCATAGTCGTCAGAAGCCAAAGAGGGGCACTTTTAATATGTCAAGTGCGAGTGTGCGACGAGCCAAAAGAAGAAGGTCATCGTTCAGTCACCGATCAATAGAGATGGAAGGAAAAGAGCTCACGAGTGAGCGACTAAGGAAAGCAAAGAGACAGTCGCGCACTTGCCGTCAGTGATAGAATAGGATGTTTGAGCTCGTGAGTATGCGATGAGCTAAAAGAAGAAAGACGTCATGCACTCGTAGTTAGGTATGAAGTAAGAATTTCAGATTTCGCGAGTATACGACCAGTTGAATAACTTCAGCTAAAGAGACACTAAAGAAGAAACAGAAAACAGAGTACAACATTCTGCAGAACAGGAAATAAGCATGGCAAGATTCGTGTTTGAGACCAGAATTGCCATGGATGCCATGTAAAGTGGAAGTTTTTGCCTTTTGATTGGCCGACTATCAAAGAAGGACAGATGGGAAGCAAAAAAGGATGAATCAAATATGGTTAAGCCACGAAGAACAAACCTTGTTAATTAGCTGCCACCTATGTTCGGTTGCAGAATTTTGTTACACGCAGTTATGTAATTCTTCCAGTATGTCAGTAGCTTGTTGCATCCTTGTGCTATAAAAGGATTCCAAGACAACTGGGAGGATGATGGTCATTTTTCTGTCTAAAAATAATACTAAGTCAATTGCAATATATTTGGTCTTTCTAGAGAAATCTCTGTTGAATGTTCTAACTGATGATGACCTCTAAATAAAATCTAGTTCACAGTTTCTGAAGCATTTAGTGGATTTTCTGTCTTCATTTTAGCATTCTAAATTTTGTCTAAATTGAATGTTCAAGGAGCATTTTCAATTTATATATCTGTAAGGCAGATTATGAAATACTT
>MU226831.1:857512-875972 GCA_018584345.1 Thuja plicata | reverse complement strand
CCAGTGCATGGACAATTCCTGAAACATTATTTTTCATAGTTTTCCTTGTTCCATGCACGTTAGTTTAGATTTCCCTATTTTTTGTGTAGTTTTGTGTGCTCCTGTACAGTTTAGTTTAGGTTTGCGGTCTGTTCTCTAGAGGTCTGGCTTCTAATGACAATTTTGCATTTTTCTTTCCCCAGTCGAAGCCATTGTTAGCACTGCCTTGTAAAAAATTTGAATTTCTTCGCCTTTGCTTTTCCCGGGCTTTCTTGTTTCAAAATTATATACTTTGCCACGCAAAAGAAATTAAAACCCTAAGTCATGTTATTCTGTTTCGCAGTTACTTTTTCCATCCACTAAGGGAATGTGTTTTAATCCAAGTCGCCTTGTCACGTTACCCTGAGCGAATATTCCATTTGTCTTCCCGACTTTGTTTTTTCCTTGTGTCGCGTAGTCTCGTTTAACTTCCAAATATTCCTTCAGCATTCTGAGACTTACCAATTTCTTTCAGTCAGGTAGTCGCAAGATTTTCATGTCATAAGGCTTTATACAGATGGGACCCACTACTTAGTCAGGTGATCATGGCAGATTCTTAACAGTTGTGAAAATGTTCTCAGACTTCGCGATTACTTCATGTCACGTTATCGCCAAATCAAGCCAAAGATGACAGTTAAGTCTTCCTTTAGTTGCGTGGTCTTGGAATAGAATGGCGGTTAAGAGATTTTAGTTTAGACTTCGCGACTGACCATTTGTGGTTTGTAGTAATACTTATTTGGGATGTCGCCAGAGCAAGATGATGACTCAATTCTCCAGTGTGTAGTAAGTGAACCAGTGATCGAGTGACATCTGTCATAAAGCGGGTGGATATTAAAAGATTGTCAGGTGGTCACCAGAAGGAAGAAAAAGGATTCAGCGACTTTGAGACTAAGTGATTTTTCCCTTTAGTCGCAGTGTCTGAGAAAGATTTAAGGGAAGGCATGAAAATCTGGCGATTAAACGATGGCCGTTGGATGAAGGAATAAATGGATCTGACGGTGGTTGCAAAGTCTGAGAAGAAAAGTTCCCTAAGGAAGAAGTCCTCCTGACTTGGCGATAAGGGTATGTCGCATAGTCGTCAGAAGCAAAACAGGGGCACTTTAAATATGTCAAGCGCGAGTGTGCAACGAGCCAAAAGAAGAAGGTCATCGCTCAGTCACCGATCAACAGATATGGAAGGAAAAGAGCTCGCGAGTGAGTGACTAAGGAAAGCAAAGAGACAGTTGCGCACTCACCGTCAGTGACAAAATAGGATGTTTGAGCTCGCGAGTATGCGATGAGCTAAAAGAAGAAAGACGTCATGCACTCGCAATCAAGTATGAAGTAATAATTTCAGAGTTCGCGAGTATGCGACCAGTTGAATAACTTCAGCTAAAGAGCCACTAAAGAAAAAATAGAAAACAGAGCACAGCATTCTGCAGAACAGGAAAGAGACATGGCAAGATTTGTGTTTGAGACCAGAATTGCCATGGATTCCAGGTAAAGTGGAAGTTGTTGCCTTTTGATTGGCCTACCGTCAAAGAAGGACAGATGGGAAGAAAAAAAGGATGAATCAAATATGGTTAAGCCACGAAGAACAAACTTTGTTAATTAGCTGCCACCTATGTTCGGTTGCAAAATTTTGTTACACGCAGTTATGTAATTCTTCCATTATGTCGGTAGCTTGTTGCATCCTTGTGCTATAAAAGGATTCCAAGACAACTGGGAGGATGATGGTCATTTTTCTGTCTGAAAATAATACTAAATCAATTGCAATATATTTGGTCTTTCTGGAGAAATCTCTGTTGAATGTTGTAATTGATAATGACCTCTAAATAAAATCCAGTTCACAGTTTCTGAAGCATTTAGTGGATTTTTTGTCTTCATTTTAGCATTCTGAATTTTGTCTAAATTGAATGTTCAAGGAGCATTTTCAATTTATATATCTGTAAGGTAGATTATGAAATACTTCTAGGGTTCTTTCAAGGAGAGAATATACCTTAGAGAGATTCAACAAGGTTCAGGGTAGCAAATGAATCTGATGGATTAATCTGGCTAAATGTACTGAGGTAGATATATAAGGTATATCTATGTTTGTGTCAGATCCTATAATTGTCTTAAGTTTAGTCTTCATTCATGCTGGTTAAAATTATTCACAGAGGAATCCATGCCCTTAGATTGAGCACTGGTCTATTTTTGTTCAATTAAGTGACTATCACCATTAAAAATCAATCTTTACTTTCAGTTTGGTCTATTTTAGTAAAAGTTGCAGTGATTATTCTTTGTAATTCCACCAATATCAAAACTAGAATAATTCAGTGATTTCATTATTCTAAGTTTTCAAGGGTAATGCCGCCCGAGTTTGTGGAGCTCAAAGTGCAGGAGGTCTCAAGACCTTGTTACTGTTGTCCTATTCTATGCTTGATCAGTGTCAAGGATAAATAGAGTGAACCTTCTGAGGAGTATTTTTGTGACAACAAGAAAAGGGAACAACAGAATGAATTCTTTTAAGGGATCATATCCTCAATCAAAATGATGAAAAAAATCCAAGGTATTCTTGTAAACCAACCACTTTTCCTTCTTGATTTCCCAGTCTTGTAAATTTAAATAGTTTATAATGATGCCCTCAGGAAAATTGAATTGGTGGTCCAATGCCAAGAACCTTGTCCTTTTTCTAAACATGTCACTAATAAAACCCTCAGGGTCAGCACATCTCACCATTAAGGTTGTCAGATGGTAAGGATAAAGATATTTATTCCAATCCTTCCAACCTCCTTTTGTGATAATAAATTGGTGTACACTTGTAATAGTAGGAAATATGGTGCCCTTTCATTTTCCTATCAATGCCTCATCTTGTAGCCCACCAATCTGCCTGATTATCTCAGCAATACCCACTTTAAGAGGGACTCTATATGGAAGTATATTTGGGATACCTCTTAAACCATAGACTTTGAACACTGTTGAAATAGGGTATAAAATGATAGCACCCCAACTATGCACAATCTTAATAGTTTGGGCATTAAAAGATTTAATAAGCCTTTAGGGATCCTAGGATTTTCTATGAATAGTAAGGCTCTGATCCTAGAAGAAAAACATCTATCAAATGTGATGTAGTTGGTATCTTTCCTATCCCATTATAAATCTACACTCCATAGTTGGACATACATCTCTTCATCATCCTTTACTTTCATCAAATCCATCTCCTTTTCAAAATAATCAGAAATCTTAAATAAGAACATATGCATCAACATTGAATACCAACCAAATGGTTTAGCTACCTTTTCATTTTTAATGCCTATCAGACCATGGTCAATCAGATTAGCAACACAAGAAGCAAAGTCAAAAATAATGGCCAGATGTGGATGGAGAATCTGCACCATCATGAGCATATAATGAATAGGCATTTATTTTTCTTCATCATCCCCAAAAATTTGACTTAGGTCACTATATATGCCTCTAGCCTTTGGAGTGAAATAATCCAACTTGAATGGTTATGGTGTACTAGGTCCTACTACAACCAAATCCCATATCTTATTAATGAATTCTTTCAAGGGTCTTCCTCTGAGATAATTCCTTTGAGCCTTATATATCTCTTTAAATTGATCAAAATCAATTTTATCGATTTGAATAGTGGGATCATTTAGTTGGAAAACCTCTCTTATTTCCTCAGCTATGATGTTTATTTATATTTTTCCATTCACATCTATTACTACCCTGGCCACACTATCATATTTCTCTACTATTTGGATTAAAAGTTTGACATCCATAAAGACTCCTGGGACTACTAATTTTCCCACGTCAAACTGTCATATGTTGTTATTAGGTGCAAATGCATTCCTTTGACTAAAAGTCACTTTAAATAGTGCTAAACTAGGCATGCTAATGTTCACATCCCTAACCCATCTACCCTTATCATACAAACCCTCCCCAATTTTCAAATGAGGGGGTTTTGGCACCATATCTTTGATCTTGGTGGTATCATTGGTTGATAAGACTAATTTTTGCAAAAGATCTTCACAAACATTCCTTTCTTGATAGTCTATTTTTCTAGTAAGTTCTCTTCTGGGTGCCATTTCTAAATTATGGTTTATTACTCAAAAAGTCTCAGTTTCATACACAATTCCTACTTCCTTTATAATTCCAAAACCCTATTGGAAACTAAATTTACAATGCTTCAGAGTGAAGTAAAAGAGTAACTTACCCATTTTGCACAGGTCATAAATTAGACAGAAAACACTGCAACTCGGCTCTGCTTCAATCACTTCAATTGTTATGGCATTCAAAAACTCAAGTGAACGATCTTATACACAATCCCATCACTTCTTAGCATTTAATTTTAGCTAAGATGGCCACACATTTTTCCATTACTTCCGCCTCATTTGAACTTTCATGGTCCAACTATTCAGAAATGTTGCTTTACTAGTTTTAAACACAACCATCGATCTCAGCAACTTCATATCAAATCCCACGGCCATAAATGGTAGATGAATAATACCATCATTTTTTACACGTGTCATCAATCATAATTCCTCGAACACTAGATCATGATTACATTCTCCCTGAGGCTTTGCATTGACCGTGAGATCAAGATCTATCAATAGTTCCTTTAACTCCTTTTAAAACCTGTGGCCCATGATCTCACAATGACATGTGTCACCTAGCCATATTGCCTTGAAGAATAATCTTCTTACATCTCCACCCTAAGGCTTTGTGCCCACCATTGGATCCTTTTAAAACTATCAGTCTTTTATTTTCCTTTACTTTCGGTAGGGTCCCATCATCTATCCATATGTCATGTTGGCGCAATGCCTTAAAGGATAGATCATGGTCATCTTTACTTTGGGGCTTTACACCTACCATCAGATCAAAACCCACTTGAATTCACATTAATTTTACCCTCTTCTTCATAACTATAGGCCCTAAAAACTTATGAGGACACATGGAAGCTAGGCGTAATGCCTCAAAGGATATCTTCCTTGCATCTTGTAGAAAAGGATTTACATCCACCATTAGTTTTTCTTTAACTTGACCATGGATTAACTTCATTTAAACACAAATTTGGTCCCACTAACCTTCTGCATGTCACCACAGCATGATTCTTGAAATAGTAAAAAACTTCATCTTCATGATCAAGGCTTTACGTTGTCCGCAGATCTTCTTTAACTTGACTTCCTTTTAACTTTAGTTATAGCCTAGTATTCCTAGTCCCACTGACCTCCACATGGAATTTTATTAATGGCTCTTATAAATCCTTGTTTTCCTCTGACCCATGCAGATTGGTTGAACACGTGTCTCATTGGCACAATTCCTTGTACACTAATCTACACACATCTTATTTTTGAGGCTTCTCACGCAAGGTTGGATGAACTTCAACTTGCATCACTTTTAATTTCTCCTTCATCGCTGAGCACAACCCGCCCTATTCCATGTGCAATACAGGTGTAATGCCTTGAAGGTTATTATCACCACATCTTGATATTAAGGCACAATGTTGACTATTGGATCAAATAAAAATTGCATGCATTTTATGATAGGATTTAAACATATGTCGGTCCCACCAGGTACAGGTGTCCTTCAAGAGCATTTCCTTAATGATTAAAATAATTCATCTTATGCTTTAAGGGATATCACCCACTGTTAGATTAAATCAACTTGCACGACAGATGCAAAAGGTAATAAATTTTATGGGTGGCTTAGGATTTAGGAAATATTAAAAAGAAACATGCGCGACTTAGGAAACATGAAACCTAAAAGCTTAAGTGTTAAAGTGTCCATATTCAGACATAACAAATACAACGCATGGGTTTATTAAAACTTAAGTGACCCGTAAAGTAACTCTAAAATAGAACAAGCTTTGTGGGTTTAGGGTTTTTCATGAATATTGACATAACTGGACTTAGGGTTTATGTAATACAAAGCCTTCTCAAAATACCATTGCCCTTGAATGCAGACACATTTTCAAAATTTAGTAGGAATACTTGAAACTAACAGAATTCAAGGCACATAGAATTGAAAACATAACCCAAAATTTTAATGTGACTCTGAAAACCAAAAGAGTCCCAATAGTGGTTGTATCTAAGGATGCTTGAAAGCAAGTTCATAGAAAGAATACAGATTCTCTGGGAGGCAGACTACAACCACACTAACCAAATATATAAAACAAACACACAACATAATGGAATCATACCAACAAACTTACAAACCCTAGACTGTACACACACACACACACACACACACACACACACATATATATATATGCTATTGTGCATGGAAGGATAGACTTAATTGAAGAATTTTTTCATAAATTGTCCATGCACTGGAAATTCATGTTCCTCATCATTTAGATTCTAGAGAAAATATGAACCCTTTCCAAATATGTGATGAATAATATAAGGGCCCAACCATAGTGATTCAAACTTCTTATACTTTCCCTTATCTTAAGTCATGGCATTCCATTGAAGAACCAAATCACTAGGCTAGAATTTTTTGTCATTTTCCCTCTTATCAAAAAGATATTTAATCTTTTTCTATAATTTAATATTTTTTATTTGGATATCTCTTCTCACTTCATCAAGTTCTACTAATTGAACCATTATGTCCTGCATAGGCTCATAAACTTCTAAACCCTCATATTGAATGAAATTATAGACTAGAAGCAAATTTTTTACAAGAATTCTAGATTGAACACCATATACTAATTCAAAAGTGGAATTTCATGTAGCCATTTTCACAGTAATTCTATCTTCCCATAAAGAAAATTTTAATTTGACATGCCAAGCCCTCTTGTTGTTTTCTAAGGTTTTCTTCAGAATTATCATAATGTTTTTGTTACTATATTCTGCTTATCTATTGGCTTGAGGATGGTAAGGGGACAAATATGATATAACAATTCCCATGTCAAAATATAAATCAACAAATTCTTCAGATCTAAAGCATATGGTATTATCCATTACTAGTTTAACAGGAACACCAAACCTAGTAATCACATTATTCATCAGAAAGTCAACAACCATTGTGCTTGTGGCCTTCCTCATTGGAATTGCTTCAAACCACTTGGTAAAGTAATCAGTAGCAACCAAAATCCAACTATGTCCCCCACTTGATTTTTTGCAAATTCTCCAATGAAGTCCATTCCCCACATGACAAAAGGTGCTTCTGCAACTACAAGATTTAGCAATAGAGAACCTGAGAACTTTAGTTTACTAGAGAACCTTTGACATGGTTCACATTTTCTAAAAAAATAATGGGTATCTTTAAACAAATAGGGCCAATAATAGCCAGCCCTTAAGATTTTATGAGCTATTACTCTGGCTGAATAATGTCCTCCATATATTCCAGAATGCATTTCTCTCAAAACCTTTTCAGATTGTCCTTTGTCCATACATAACAACAATATTCCCTCCCTATTTTTCTAGTATAGGTCACCCTACAATAGGACATACTTCTGAGCATGCAATATCATAATTCTCCTCTGGTTGTCACTCAAACCCTCTGGGAAAATTGTATTTTTTTTAAAATGTACAATATTAGTATAACAGGGTTGAATTTCAATACTTTTAACTATTTCTCCATAAGTGTTGACATTATTCACTTGAACTAGATCCAAATTTTCCTTTGTCATTAATTTGTCTAATCCCAATCCCCTTAACAGCTTAGTAATATGAATCTCTAAGTCAAATTCCTGAATCTTGTTAATCCATTTGCATCTTTTCCCTATCACTTTACTTTGGACTAGGATATCCTTTATTGCAGTATGGGGAACATATGCATTGAATTTAACACACACTAGGTAAGGTCTAAATTCCTTGACTACTTTCACCAAAGTATAAGCTTTCTTTTCCATCAATTGATAACTTAACTTAGCTGATTGTAATGATTTACTAAAGAAAGCAATAGGATGCTCAAATACTTCCTCATCTTTCTGCAATAACATTGTTGCAATAGTGTGAAAAGATGCAAATGTAAATAGAGAAAATGGTTTTGCATAATTAAGCTAAATTAGAATAGGGGCTTCTTGAATTTCTTGTTTAATTTTCTCAAATACTCTTTGTGCCTCCTGGTTCCCCTCAAACTTTACATCTTTCTTCAATAGTTTGACTATTGGTTTTACTAGCTTTGCAAAGTTGGCAATAAATATCCTAACAAATTAATCTATCTTAGGAATGACTACACACCTTTAAGTTTTTTAGGAGAAAGGACCTTCTTAACAACTTCAAATCTTTCTGTATCTATCCTTACTCATTCCTTTGATACTATATGGCCCATGAATTTTCCTTCTATAATGGAAAATTGACATTTTCTTGGGTTCAATGATATACCATATTCCAATGCTTTGATTAAAACCTTCTCCATATGGTTGCAATGGTCTTCATCTCTTTTTGAGAAAGAAGTCAAATCATCTTGGTAAACTACCATGAGAACATTTATAAGATCCTTAAAAGTTGCATCCATTTCCCTCTGAAATGTAGCACCAAGATTTTTTAAACCAAAAGGAATACGGGCATACACATAAATTCCCCAAGGGGTAGTAAAGGCAGTCTTAAATTGTACAAGTTCCTTGACTAACACCTAATTATACTTAGAGAACCCATCCATCATAGATAATAAATCACATCTAGTCACCTTATGCAGCATAGCTTCCATGTTAGGTAGTCCATAATTGTCCTTTAATGAAGCTACATTCAGATTCATCAAATCAATGCATAACCTTATGTCCCCATTCTTTTTTCTTACTGGGACCAAATTTGAAACCCAGGATGAATGTCTTATCAATTCCATTTTCATCTTGGTGGCCAATAATGGATTGATAGGCCTCTATTTCTGCCTAAATAGTTTTTTGTTTTCCTTCAGTGGGATGTCATGTTGGAATAAGTCTTCTCTATAGGCTTTGAGATCTTCATAGGACCAGGCATAAACATGCTTATATTTTTTTTGAAATTGTATCAAATTCATCCTCACATTTCTATCCAATTTTTTCTAATATAGACCAATTGAGGGGATGTCTTTGATCTTAAATTTATTTCTTCCAAGTCTTCCAACTTGGCATTGGACTTATATGACATGTAATTATCATTAATACTGAACATGCCTTCCAGTTCAACTTTTCCCTCAAGAATATGGTTAGATGCTAACTGAACAATTTTATTCTCAAAAATGTATTCCTTACCATCTATAACTCTAATCAAAGAGTTAGAGTCAATTTTTTGGCCATCATAATGATCTAGGCATTGGATAAATCTGAGGATATCATCATCATCCTCAAAAACTTTCCTATTATGGATATTGTCAAGCACTACAAGTGTATTCTTGACTTCCATCATAGATACACCAGCAAGGGTATGATCATCATTTTAAAAGCAACATTTGTAAGGAAGTCTTCCATGATATTGTTTGATCTTTCTACCCATGGAATATTGAAGGTATCAAATAGCTCTATTCTATCCCAGACATCATATTTATATAATTTTAATCTATCATCCTTAGCAACATATTTTGATCTAATCTAAGCTATGATTAGTTGGGAGTCCCCATGAACTTGTAAACATTTAATACCATGTTTGATGGCAATATCCATTCCCAATATCAATGCTTCATACTCAGCTATATTTTTGGTACAATGAAAATCCAATAAGAAGGATTACTTGAAAGTAACACCCGATGATTATATAAAAAAAACACCCACTCCTAGTCTTTCCTTAGATCATCCTCCATCAAAATACATCTACCATAATCCATCTTGTTGCAATAGCAACTCATCAATTATTGGGTCAGTGTATCTCAATTGTGGCTTGATTTCTTCAACAGCAAAATTTTCCATATCAATATATACACAATAGTTCAGTTGATCAGGTAATACCATTTCAACCATGATAGAAGAATGAGGCTCTCTGTACAACTTGACCTCAGTGTCAATCATAGGTATTGTTGCATAGGATAGATCCAATTGTATTCTTCCACCTACTGCTGTCGCCCACTGTCTGGATAATAGCATACCATAATGAGGTTTTGTATCAATAATAATTATTTCCATTTTATAAGTGGCCTCAGGAAATGCAGCAATCTTTACTTCAATATCTTTCAATGTCCCTATCACAAGAACTTCCCTATTATCCATTGCATAAAAACTCCCAGCAGTGGTGTTGACTCGAAGACCAAGTTCTTTCATAACATGATATGGAATCACAGTAGTTGCAAAACCAGAGTCTATCATACAATTTTTTAATAAAAAATTATTTATCGTTAAAGTAACATAAAATGGATCAACCAATAGTGGCTCTTGAGTAACCACATTCCTAATATAGATATTAGAGAGCTCCTTTCTTATCTCCAGGGCTTTCACTTATTTCTCTTTCTCATTCATAGTTGGAACATTTTTTTTCTCATTTGTTAAGGTCAAGGATAATTCTTCCTTGTTTGACACGGGGACCTCATCTATCCCTTTTAGAAGTGCAAGTGTAGCTTCTTTGTGCTCTTTTATCTTCAACATCTCCATCAGTGGAACTAATAATTTCATATACATAAGAGCATGCTTCATGTCAAACATATCTAATTCAGAAGATACATCATTTATTTTTTTACCTCTCTTGGCCTTATCAGTAATCATTTGTTCCTCTACTTTTACTTCCTCCTCATTTTGGGCAGAAGAGAATTCTTCTTATTTTGTAGATTTCTTTTCTTTTCTCTTCTTAACTGGATATTCTGCAGCAACTTGTGGGGCATCTTCTTTAATGAATGCAGAAGCATGTTTTCCTTATTCAGGATCCACTCTCCTATTCCTCAAGTTATAGGCATTTCTAGCCTGATTTATTGTTTCTATATTCAAGGATCTCTTTTCCTCATTCATTGGTAGTCTAAAATGGGGATGCTCCTTATCATCACCCATTGTATTTATAGTTCTTTTTGATATAGTACTAGCCTTATCATTTGAATCAGAAACAACTTGTGGTTGGTACTCTAAATATCATCATCCCCTATTATTCACATTTTCAAGGGGTTCATTGTCTTCTAAAGACCATGGATAAGGTCTTGTTATAGTAAACATATTGACATTAGGGCCTTCTATTCCTGAACCTATTTGTTCATTACCCTTGTCCATTTGATCAGCTAGAGCTTGGGATACAACACATTGTTAAGAAGAACGAGTCATGTTACAAGTAGCACACCAAGGGGTATTTTCCACATTATTTGTACTATTTCTCTTTAGAGGGTCAAGTTTCTCCTTTGTCTTCTAGTTTTATTGATTTTAAGGGATAGGCTTGTCATCTTTCCAAAAATATTTATATGGCATGCCCTTCAGATTTGGTTTTCTATCATACCTCTGGTATTGTTACTTTTTATCATGAAAACCTATGTTATTTTTGTCTATTTTGGCAGTGAGATCCTTCATTACACTCATAAACTTATCAAACCTATCATCCTCTTTAACAGGTTTCCTTTCTTTTCCTCTTGTCTCCTTCCATAGTTTACCATCCTCTCTCTTTCCCATCTTTCCTAAGGCTTGCCTATTGCTCTCAATATAAATAGTTGTTTTGTAGGTATCTCTTAGGGTACATGGGTTCTTATCCCTAAGAAGATAGGACATTTTTCCATCAGCAAAATTGAAGTAGGTAGATAAACATACTTTCTCATCTAATCTCAAGACCTGAAATAGCTTGTTCATGGCTTTCTGAAATCTATTGTTAAAATCAGCCATGCTTTCATTAAGGAACTTCTTGATGTTATTGAATTCATTTAATATGTAACCTGAATTAACATGTTCTTAGTATTATTCCCTAAATAATCTGACAAATTCATCCCAAGATGTTATATTATCATCAGGAAAATTCCTAAACCAATCCCTATCCTCTTCTATCAAAGACTGAACAAAGAGCTTCAGTATGACATCTTCATTCTCAATCTGAAAATCAGTGATCTTATTAGTCAAATGTTCTTCACAAGTAATGGCATTATTACTAGTGAACTTATGGATTCGGTCTCTTACCTCATTTGGGGTCATGTTTGGATTACTAGGAATGCCATCGAAGAACAAAGGACGGTATCTATCTAAATGGATAGGTCTTCTTTGTAAATTTCCAAGGGCATTGTTTCTACTAGTTCCTGCTGCACCTCCTTGGTTTTGAGTAGGTTGAAGAGCACCTTGTTTAGGATTAGAAATTTTAGCATTTGGATTAGGACCAGAAACTTGAGCATTTGGCCCTGAGCCACCTAGTGGGTTTTTTTGTAGTGTCTTAGTAGTAGTAGGCATTGAGCTACTTGCAGTGGTATTTGTAGTAGCATGGAGGAAAGCTATTCTCATTTTCACGTCAATTGCAGTAGCCTCCAAATCCATTTTTTTCTAGTTGCTTAGCTAAGTCTTCTTTAGCCTTTATAGCTTGCTCCATTTCTATGTCCACTTGTGACATACTAGCAGGGGTAACTTTTCTCTATTTAGGCTCATTTATACTTATGCCAACAGCTTTCTTCTTTCCCTTGTTAGATGCATCCTTGTCATTTTTCTTGAGCTTTTCATTTTTCTCAATTTCATGTAGATTAAACTGCCTCAAAATAGGTCCTTCTTTTTCAAATTCATCTTCCTTGGAATTCGATCTTTTATTGCCAGCTTGTTGCCTCAAAGCTCTAAGATCTCCAAACAAATCTCTATCCAAACCCTTGACCTCCTCATTTAGAATTTTGGCCTTAAGCTCATTTATTTCATTTTTTATCTCTGACTCCTACTCACACTTCTTTCTTCTCAAGGCTATAACCTCATCATGCAATTTGTCAGAATCATAGGATGTAGTCTCAATAGCAAACATTTCTCCTCGTTGGTCTAGAGTTTCTTCTGCAGGGAAAAAGCCTGCATCAGTTATTTATCCATCTTAAAAGTATCAAAAGAAGTATTAGTTATATATGGGCCAACTGGCCTTGAATTTGTAGTACTTTCAAATGAAGATGAAGCTCCCTTAGGGACAGGGGTTTTCATTCTCCATTTTGAGTCATTTAGGGAGTTATGGTTTAACCCGCCTCTTTTAGACCATTGTCTCTCTTCTGCTATATTACTCTCTGGATTATTTCTATAGTAGGACCTGGTATTTCTTTTCTGGCTCATTTTAAATTAGACAATAATTTTCAATGTTTCAATATGAAAATATTGGAATGCACAGAGTATAGATTCGCCATCCACAACAAGTATGGGAAAATTTTAAAAAACTGATCAATAAATGGAACAAAACAAAAATAGCCTTTATGAACTTGAAAACCTTATTTCTTAAACCCACTTATCCTTAGTACAACACCAAAGATTGCTTGAAAGCTTTAGTAAGATTGTTACACCTCCATCCCCAGCAGAGTTGCCAATTTTTTAGAGATTTTTCTTGCAGAATCTCAATATTGCACTTATTCTTGACTCTTAAATTCCCAAATTTTGACTCAAACAAGTCAAAGTCTAATTAAAAACAATTTAATCCTTCTTCTCTTTGAGCTCCACAAACTTAGGTGGGTGTACCTCTTAAAACTTACTACTTTTTAGTAAATCTGACAATGGATCTTAATTTTACACTAATTTGTTAATGGTATTTACTGCAACAATTGGTAACAAATCCTGCAGATGTTGTCCATTAGTCTTATGCAGAGTCTTACAAACCAAAGGATGCATTTAACAATAGAAAATACAAGTGCGATAAGGATTTTCATTCTTCTTGTCTTTGATATTTTAACTCAGGCAAGCTGACCTAATGATTTACTCTCCAAGGAATCAACAAGATTACTTGTATTCTTTAGATATACATGCTAAACGTCTATATTCTTCAAGAAAAACTTAAAAGGTTTCATAGATTTTTAGATTTGATGATGATAACTACTATTTCAATCTAGACCAGTGCCTAATCCAGGGAAAAGAGTTAAATGAATACACATCTACAAAAATCTTTTAATATAGAAACACAGTAAGAATCCAAATAAATTGCCTTATAAATTATTCTTTTCACCCCCATAACTAGACATCAAATTCCTACGTAAGCCTTGAATCCCCTAAAATCACCCTCAAGAATTACCCTTCCCTTGAAAGGAATTTAAGAATAATTTCACAATCCACCTTGTAAAAAGTACATTAAACTTGCCTTACAAATTTAACACACAAGAACTCAGATATAAACAAATGAAGACATCATAGATATGAAACAAGAACTCCACTGTATTTTAGTAAAATCTCTCTGTATCAATACATTCAAAGTAACAAAATATTTAAAACTAGACAAAAATCAATAAAATACCTCGCAGTTGTGAATTCACTATCCTTTACAAAATATTACAATTTCCTATATATATTACACACTGGCCATCTTGGAATCCTAAAAAAGGAAGGATGCAACAAGCTTTGGATGGCTAGGAGAAAGGACAAAAACCTAAATCATACAAGAGACAAACAATAACTATCTTTGTTACAATATTTTTCAAAGTATTTTGTCTTCTGACCATTTGATCCTTGCAACTGCTTCAAAATTGTTCTGAGCTTGCCATATGGAATTTTTTGCCTTGGTCTTCTAATGTAAATATCTTTTGCATCTGCTTGTCCACTTCAAAATGTTGTGGGAACTTCTTTCTATTTGAAAGTCACAAAATATCCTTTTCTTATTGGGTATCTTCATTAAATCTGTCCTTCCAGGACGTGAACACCTCATCATTCATCCAAGGGAAGTTGATAACTTCATATTTCTTTATTCTCGGTTCATCCCACTTTATCTTTATCTATTCAACTTCCTTTTTCCAAAACCCAAAGTATGACTTGGCTTCTTTTATGATTTCTACAATTTGAACAAATAAGATTGTGCTTTCTAAGCTGATGATGTTGTTAGTTCTGATTGACAATTCTTCACCCATCTCATTCATCGACTAGGCTTCCATTTTATCTTACCATTCTTTCTGAATAAGCTAGGAAATATCTCAAAATTGGTCTTTGAATATTCTTTTCTTAATGTCTCAACCTTTTTATGGATGACACTTCTCCTTATGTCCAAATCAATTAATTTGATCCAACTTATCTTTGTCTTCTTTAAAAGAATTCAATATGGTCATAACTTTCTTCTCATGTAGGTGAATAGAGGAAGGATCTGGACTATCATCAAAATGCATGATTTTGGCTCTTATCTTATCCTCATATTTATATTGTACAAGTGTTTGTGCACTATGAAACTTTGCACTTTCTTCTTCCCAACTTTTCCTCACTCCTTCTAATCTAGTCCTTTCTGCTACCAATTTTTCCTTTTCATAATTAAACTCTGCCTCTAAAATAGATCCAGATGGCATAGGGGAAGGAGGTTATTTAATGATAGGAATAGAAGAAGATGGTTCATTTGGTTCTTGAGTAATCATCCTCTGTGCAGATTTTTGGAATGATTTTTGTCTCCTTAACTTAGCAATTATTTTATCATTCTCCAACGATTTCATATTTTTATCATTATAGGATTTAAGGACTATTTCCAACTTGATTCTCAAGCTTTTATTTTCCTCTTCTTTCTTCTCTGCTACCTACAAACTAAACTTTGCAGATTCCATTGTTATGCCTGTTACTTCCACCCCTGTGGTATATGCAACTCTTCTCACTAGTAGACTACTTGAATGCTCAGCCTGAGTGTTTTCATTATTTTTCTTGTTTTCCCTTCTCTTTAGTGACCACATTACCAATGTAGCATGATCTTCACTAAATTTGACTTCTTTATGTTCTTGTTGAGCCTCTTCATCAGTAGCGTGTATTGTTTTTGTTTCTTTTCTGACAACATCAAAAACTATAGCATGAGCTGTGTCCCACTCTGAAATAATAAGGACTCCTACCTTATTGACTAATTCTCTTCCCTCTTGAGGGGTGATCTTTTTGAACTTAAATAACATTTCTTCTTTCACTTCATTTGTATCTATGTTAAGCTAGTTCTCTTTCATTTTTTGACATTTCTCCTTGAACTCTTCAATATGAGTCCTCCACAAGAATTGAATAAAGTCCCTAGCCTTTACAAAATTTTTGTTTGAAATAAATTCATCACTAGCCTATTTTGTTATAAGGTCTAGCTCCTTCCCACAAAATTCTACAATGATTAATTCCATCTCCACATGTTTGGGGGCCTCTAGCATCCCCTCTTTAATTTCCTGAGATGTTACAAATATTTTCCCTACATTTCCCATTTGTAGCAATTGTTCAGCTATTGCTTGTTCATCCATTTGTAAGAAATATTTGGAAGGGGAGTAAATATTCTCTAATTGTTGTCATTCTTCCTCTATTCATTGCCTCTTAGGGGATGGCAATGATTGTGAATCTATCTCTATTAGTATTTTCCCTCTTTGGGTAGAAGCTTCCTCTCCTCTTGGAAACACCATGTTGTATCCTTTTTTCTGTTGTAGGACATACTTTCCTGGAGGGATACTCCTAGTAGGCATAGATCTACTCAAATTTTCCTTGGCCTTTTTCTGGTTCTACCTTCATGACCACTTCCTTCTTCTGGTTCAGAGCTTGCATGATATCTTCAAATATTGTCATCAATGAGTCTATTTTATTTTCCCAAGGAATGAATTCTTTTAAAGGATCATATCCTCTATCAAAATGATTAAAAAAATCCAAGGTATTATTGTAAACCAACCACTTTTCCTTCTTGATTTCCTACTCTTGTAAATTAAATTAATTTCTAATGATGTCCTCAGGAAAATTGAATTGGTGGTCCAATGCCAACCACCTTGTCCTTTTTCTAAACATGTCACTAATAAATCCCTTAGGGTCAACACATCTCACCATTGAGGTTGTCAGATGATAAGGCACAAGATATTTATTCCAATGTTTCCAACCTCCTTTTGTGATAATAAATTGGTGTACACTTGTAATAGTAGGAAAGATGGTGCCCTTTTATTTCCTTTCAATCCCTCCACTTGCAGTCCACCAATGTGGTTGATTATCTCTGCAATGCCCACTTTAAAAGGGACTTGATATGGAAGTATATTTGGGACACATTTGAAACCATAGACTTTGAACACTGTTGAAATAGGGTATAAAATGACATCACCCCAATTATGCACAATCTTAATAGGTTGGGCATTAAAATATTTAATAAGCCTTTAGGGATCCTAGGATTTTCTATGAATAGTAAGGCTCTGAGCGTAGAAGAAATTTTTTTATCAAATGTGATGTAGCTGGCATCTTTCCTATCCCATGATAAATATTCACTCCATGGTTGGATAGGCATCTCTTCTGATGACATGTAACTGATTAAATGTTTGATAATGTTAAGTTGAAGATTATTCAAAACATTAAACCAGTTAGTGGTTTGTATTGTCATTGATGTCAACTTGATATCATTTGTATGGTCATATACATAATGCCAAAGACTTCAGAGAATCAATGTAATAGAGGTTATGCTTTCAGCAATGCATAAAAATCAAGTATTCACTAAGTGACAGACCACACCGACAGAGTGCACACCATCGATAAAGGTAGAGATAAAGTCACAGTGATGCCTGACAAACAAAAAGATAGTGTTTCCCAACAAGAAATATCCAATGATGCCCGATGAACAAGAAGACAATGTTTCCCGACAAGCAAGATCCAATGATGCCCGACAGATGGAGATCCTGAAGCTAACTAAAGTTGTACTGACAGAGCTAGCAGCTGTCACCGTCAACAAACTGCAGAATTGACCAACAGAATAGAGAGATCAGAAAATGAAAAAATATCTAGCTGGCAAAACTTAAAGATAGACTTAACTAATTGTTTTATTTGTTTTATTCAACCACAGTTAAGCAATTGATTTACACAGTTGGCAAGAAGATAACTACGAGATAAATTAGGATTTAAAGCCATAAATCAAATTGGCTGGATTATTTTTCATGCCAAGAATCAAGAATTAAGAATCAGAAATAAATAAATATCGTGTCTATATAAGAGACAAGCATAATTAATTTCCAAAAGCAATAAGATACATGGGGTAGTGAATTGAAAGAAGATGTTAAAGAGAAACTGATGAAGGATAAACTTAATACAGTCTTGATCAATCAAGCTAAGGGAGAGCTAAATAATTCTACAGACACTAGCAAACAGTAAAGCACAGCAATACAGAGTAGAAAGTGTGAAGCAAAAAGGAATTGAATTGATACATTGATTAGAGAGGTATTGTACTTAAATAGATCTGAATATCTGCAATTCAAACTTGCATTAGAAACAGGTCATTGTGTTTTAGTTTAACCATTGAAGAATTAAGTCTCTTAACAGAGTAGGACTTAACCATATTCTATAATTGAGGTATATCCTAAAAAATTACCAAAAAGGTTGATTCATGATAGTAGCATCGGTCTTACCTAAAGCCTATTGACAGTCTAAGAAGGAGGTTGATTCAAGGATGGTAGCGTAGATGCCAGATACTAAGTGACAACCTATGTATAAAAATCCTCTAACAAGGTCACACTTAACCATGTGTTTGTAACCTTTAACAGGGTTGGCTCCTAACAGGGC
>MU226831.1:805936-854461 GCA_018584345.1 Thuja plicata | reverse complement strand
TGCTTAATTTGTGAGTTTGAACCAAAATCTGTCAATGTTGCACTAGATAATGAAGAATGGATAAGTGCTATGAATGATGAGATTGAACAGATTAAAAAGAACAAGACATGGTCACTTGTGCCAAGACGAGATGACAAGAATGTCATTGGTACAAAATGGATATTTTGGAACAAACTAAACGAGAATGGAGAAGTCACAAGGAACAAAGCAAGACTAGTATGTAAGAGGTATGCACAAGAGGAAGGTATAGAATATGGAGAAACCTTTGCACCTATTGCTAGGCTAGAAGGAGTAAGAATTCTACTTTCTTATGCTGCATACAAAGGATTCAAATTATATCAAATGGACGTCAAGTCAGCATTCCTAAACGGAATACTTGAAGAAGATGTATACATTGAGCAACCAGAAGGGTTTGTAGATCTAGACAAGAGGAACATGGTATGTAGACTTCACAAAGCCTTGTATGGATTGAAAAAATCTCCCATAGCCTGATATGAATGACTTCATTCTTATCTAATAAGTATTGGATTCATGAGGACTAGTGAAAATAGTAATCTTTATTTGAAAGAAGATACTAATGCTAACACTTTGATTGCTGAAATATTTGTTGATGACATCATATTTGGAGGCAATGATATCCTATGCAAATAGTTCACTGATGAGATGAGAAAAGAATTTGAGATGTCTATGTTTGGAGAGATTAAGTTGTTTCTTTGTCTACAGATCATTCAACAAAGTGAAGTTATTTTCATTACACAGTCCAAATACATCAAAGAAGTCCTGAAAATATTCAAGATGGAAGATTCCAAACCTGTTGGAACACCGATGGCTAATGGATGCAAATTAACAAAGGAAGATAAGACAACAGAGGTAAATCAGACTCTATATAGATCAATGATAGGAAAACTCATGTATGTTGTACACACTAGACCAGATATTGCACATGCAGTAGAAATTATTGCTAGATTTTTTGCTAACCCCACGGAATCACATATAACTCTTGTGAAAAGAATTCTAAGATATCTGAAGAATACTGAGGAGTTTGGCTTATGGTATAGAAGAGAAGGCAAATTTGAACTGAAAGTGTTTACCGATGTTGATTGGGCTAGAAATCTTGATGACCAAAAGAGAGCAACTGGAGGAGCATTCTTTATGGGTGACAGACTTATCACATGGATTAGCAAGAAGCAAAGATGCATCTCTCAGTCTACTGTAGAAGTAGAATATGTTGCTACTGCTGCAAACTACTCAAATATTGCATGGATCAAATAGTTGTTGGAAGGTATGCATATGAAGATCATAGAACTAGTAATTATCTATTGTGATAACACCAGTGAAATAAATATTTCCAAGAATCCATTCATGCATGCAAAGACTAAACACATTGCCATCAAGTATCATTATTTAAGAGAACAAGTTCAAGAAAAAGAGGTCATACTTAAATATGTGCAATCAAAAGAACAATTGGCTGATATCTTCACCAAGCCACTCCCCAAGGATACATTTGAGTACCTGAGAAAAAGACTAGGGGTCAAACCCATGTCTACCAGTCAGTAAAAGGACTGAAGGCTGCATCAGCCATATATTATCAGAATATCATTTATGATTGATGCAGGCAGAAAATGAACTTCAAAGCTTCATCTATATACAAAAAGGTATATATCATAACCGAGCACCAGAACATATTTTTATATTGATGATGGATAAGGGAAATTCAAGGAATATATTATGGATAGAAGAAATTGTTTGATAGAATGTCAGATATTTGACAAATATTTGTTTGGAATTGTTGTCAAAGGGAGAGAATGTATCCATATATTCATCAGAAACTATTCATTATCAGATTACTCCAGACAGGGAGAGATCATATCCATAGGGAGAGAATTTGTATAAATAGTGACATCAAGAAGCAGAAAAGTCAAAAGAGAGAAATTGACACAAACAGAGGATACAACACATCAAAAAAAAAACAAAGAAAGCTGCAAGAATCAAATCTAAGCTAATATAGAGCTTATCGGCGGTCAGACATTTTTATCAGTTATCAAAACAAACTGTTTGGTAATTTGATGAATCTCAAAAATTGTATCTCATGTTGTATTAGAAATAGTATAGTGTGATAATATAGAATGTTGCCATCAATGCCAAAGGGAGAGATTGATGACATGTAACTGAATGAATGTTTGATAATGTTAAGTTGAAGATGATGCAAAACATTAAACCAGTTAGTGGTTTGTATTGTCATTGATGTCAACTTGATATCATTTGTACGGTCATATACATAATTCCAAAGACTTTAGAGAATCAATAGAATAGAGGTTATGCTTTTAGAAATGCATAAAATTCAAGCATTCACTAAGTGACAGACCACACCGACGGAGTACACACCATCAATAAAGACAGAGATAAAGTCACAGTGATGCCTGACGAACAAAAAGATAGTGTTGCCTAACAAGAAAGATCCAATGATGCTTGACGAATAAGAAGACAGTGTTGCCTGACAAGAAAGATCATATGATGCCCGACGGATGGAGCTCCTGAAGCTAACTAAAGTTGCACCAATGGAACTGGCAGTTGTCACTGTCGATGAACTCCAGAATTGACCAACAGAACAGAGAGATCAGAAAATGATAAAATATCTAGCTAGAAGAGCTTAAGGATAGACTTAACTGATTGTTTTATTTTTTTTATTCAACCATAATTAAGTAATATATTTATACAGTTGACAAGAAGATAACTATGAGATAAGTCAGGAGTTAAAGCCATAAATCAAATTGGCTGGATTGTTTTTCATGCCAAGAATCAAGAATCAAGAATCAGAAATAAAGGAATATCATGTCTATATAAGAGACAAGCATAATTCATTTCCAAAAGAAATAAAATACATAGGGGAGTGAATTGAAAGAAGATGCTAAAGAGAAACTAGTGAAGGATAAAATTCATACAGTCCTAATCAATCAAGCTAAGGGAGAGCTAAAGAATTCTGTAGACACTGACGAATAGTGAAGCACAGCATCACAGAGCAGAAAGTGTGAAGCACAAAGGAATTTAATTGATACATTGATTAGAGAGGTATTGTACGTAAATAGATCTGAATATCTACAATTCAAAGTTGCATTAGAAATAGGTCATTGTGTTTCAGTTTAACCATTGAAGCATTAAGTCTCTTAACAGAACAGGACTTAACTATCTTCTATAATTGAGGTATATCCTAATAGATTACCAAAAAGGTTGATTCATGATAGTAGCATCGGTCTTACCTAAATCCTATTGACAGTCTAAGAAGGAGGTTGATTCAAGGATCGTAGTAAGATTAGCATAAAGCCTATTGACAGTCTAAAGGTTGATTCAAGGATGGTAGCGTAGATGCTAGATACTAAGTGACAACCAATGTATAAAAATCCTCTAACAAGGTCGCACTTAACCATGTGTTTGTAACCTTTAACAGGGTTGGCTCCTAACAGGGCTCACTTTAGAAGAGTGAAATTTTGGGGTACCGGTCCCAGTGGTTTTTTCCCTTAACAGGGTTTCCACGTTAAAATCCATGTGTTATGTGTGTATAGTTTATTACTTTATTTTTTTACATTTCACATATACATTTTTGGATTGATTGGTTTACTCTACATATTTACTGAGCTTTGGTAAATAAGTTTTACTTCTTATCGGTAATCAAGGAGAATAAGGACAGACAAGGTAAACCAACAAATAGTTAATTATTTCAAGTATTTCAAGGCATACATCTTGTAGGGACTTAATAATCTGAGGTGTATTTATTGGTGGATTAAAGTTTAAAGGATAAATTTTTGAGGCCACTGATTCACCCCCCCCCCCCTCTCAGTTATTTCTAACATCTTCATCATCCTTGACTTTCATCAACTCCATCTCCTTTTCAAAATAATTATCACCCTTAAACAAGAACATGTGCATCAACATTGAATACCAACCAAATGGTTTAGCTACCTTTGCATTTTTAATTCCTATCAGACCATGGTCAATCAGATCAGCAACAAAAGAAGCAAAGTCAAAAAGAATGGCCAGATGTGGATGGAGAATCTGTACCATCATGAGAATATAATTAATATGCATTTATTTTTCTTCATCATCCCCAAAAATTTGACTTTGGGCACGGTATATACCTCTAGCCTTTGGAGTGAAATATTCCAACTTGAATGGTTCTGGTGTACTAGGTCCTACTACAACCAAATCCCCTATCTTATTAAAGAATTATTTCAAGGATCCTCCTCTGAGATAATTACTTTGAGCCTTATATAACTCTTTGAATTGATCAAAATAAATTTTATCCATTTGAATAGTGGGATAATTTAGTTAGAAAAAATCTCTTATTTCCTCAGTGTTGACAGGGTTTTGCTGACCGGGTCTGCCAACAGTCATAAGTTGTCACCGAGTACCAAAGGTACTCACCAACTTTGCCTACAAAGGTCATCCGGGGAAGTTAGATTCCCTGGGCCTTCAAGAACCTGGGTGTCGGGTCACGACGGTGCGAGGCTTGGTTGGGAGAAGTGATTGTTTTTGAGGGGGATAGCTACTTTCTTCAACTCATTCTCTCTGGAGATTCAATGAGGTAAGGTTTCCCCTAGCCTATTACACTTAGCAAATAAAATGAAAAAGATCCTGCAGGGTTAGAAACACTTCATCTAAATATAGTCATGTTTAAATGTTCAGGACATCAATAATACTCTGATATACTACACTAAATACCGAAGAAATACACAACTATCAGCTAGTATTTTATTAGTAGCGAGGGAAAAGAGGTCGTTAATCTATTTGACATATCAGAGTAGAAGACATAAAGAACATGAAACATAAAATATCATTAACTCAGAAGCATGAATGCCAACAACATCATTATAAAGAATTCTCCCTTCATTAATATCTCTTCTAGCAAGCACTGGTGCGTGATACAATGATGGCTCCAGGGGAGCGTATAACTAAAGAAAATAGAACAATGGAGCATTGAGCTCTACAACTAGAATAAGAAATCACCTTTCTATTATTATGGACAAAAAAATCATCAATTTTGTTGACCCTTGGAAATGGGCCGGTCTGGCTATTTATACATATTCTCTTCTAACCCTAACCCTAACCCTATTTTTCATCATGTTTCAATAAAACACAATATATGGGGGCCAATACTACCTGCACCACCCTACAAAAGACCTTGAGACGGAATAGGCCTGACACGCCAGAAGAATGAGACAAGAATATACAATAGAATAATTGGCCTTGAGAAGAGAGCCAGGAAGGGGAAGGAAGAAAGAAGGTCCCCTAGGGATCGAGGCTACATGCCTCATAAATGGGAAATGCGGCACCTTGTCTCCAATGCGCTAGGTGTACTTCTAAACGGCACCTCAAGAAGACCACCCTGCCAGAGAACCAACTATTGAGTTGACACCCCCTTGATGTAGCCAACTACCCTCTGATAGTCTTTATTAACCGCTCTTGAAAGTGAACGGTCGACCTCAGGCACCGGGACACAGATCACTCGAAAGAATACAAAATTTGGGATCCAAGACTCCAAGATCTGGGAACTTACGTTCCCAAAAGAATAAAGAATACTAAATGTTTGAGTTTTCTCTGGCCTCTAGAGAAAATTTAAGGTTGTTTATTATCATTGAAATCCTGGAGAAGGCAGGAGATGCCATCTTCGTCGATATCCTTCAGGCTGGCCCTTCGGTACTTAGCCACTTCAATTTGTTCCCCTAGGTCCGGAACATTCTCCTTAAATTCATCAGCCATTTTTTCCGCGTCATAACAACTAAGAACCATACAAGTTAATTGCCATTTGAGCACCATCTATCCCCTCTAGAGATTGATATTGGGACTTCATCATTTCATAAAAACTCCCCAAAATTGAATCCTCCATTGTGCATGTATCTATACTGAGGGGGTCAGCCCTAGAAGTATTTGCTACAAAAGACTTGTATAAATTGAAAGAATATTTTACTACATTGACTTTATCCTGTAGAGTCCCTACCAGTTGCTTGATTACCTCCAATGTGAGGTCAAGTCTGGAGTACTGGGTCCTCACAAAATCAAATGATTCATCCCCCAGAATTCTAGATTCAGAAACCATTTTCTCTCCCAGGCAAAGGAGTTCTTAAAGCTCCACCTTCCATGCTTGATAATTTTTGATATCACCCTCCCACAGTTCAATAAGAGTCTCTGCCTGGTGGAGAACATGTTGACCCACATATAAGTCTGGGAGGGTGGCTACTAGGAAACACCAGGTGTTTCCTATTTGCAGGATGACCCACTCGTCGACTGCCTGGGCCTTCTTCTTCATTGTTCGCAGGGAATCTATGTCTCTCTATGATAAATCTTCAGATGTGGAAGCCTCCAGAGGAGCGGTGTTGATAGGTCAAGCCATCTCAGTAAGAAACCCCATAAGGTTTTCATTTTTCACCTTTTCTATTTTGAGCCTTTGGGCTTCCTTTCCATAATGGGCCTCCACTGCCCTACCTGCCTCCTTTAGCAAATCCACCTCACCCTATTTTCCCCTTTTTCCTAGTGATACCTCTGCAACATTGTAATATCTAGGCTCTGTGATTGGTTCATCGGTGCCCAAGGGAGGTGTCGCCACAATGGCAACTGTTTCTCTGCCCGGCCTAGTTTGAAGAGTATGAACCGTCTGGGCTTTTTTGCATTGGGTGGGGCCTAGACCTGAGCCATCATTTTGGCTAGGGAGAGAGGAGTTTCAGTAGTGGATGGAGCATTTATTTTTTTTCTCTCTACTAACCACTGAGGTGGTAGGGGTGGCTTATCTGCTAGAGTTTGTTCTCTTGGTTCTTCCCTGTTGTCTTGTGGCTGCTGCTCCTCAGTAGTGGGGGCCTTATCTATCCCTTTGCCTGTGTCTTCTTTGTCAGTAATACCCTCAACAACATCCATCTCCTAAGCTTTTCCTAAGTATCTATTGCTTTGTCTGGACTTTTGTTGGCTTCCTCGGGGATTTCCTCTTCGTGCTGCTCTTCTTATTGCTCGGCCTCTACCGCCAGGGCTTCTTCTATCGGAACATCCTTTGGCAGTAGGGGAGGTACTAGGCCAAGATTTAAATTTTGGGCCATGGTAACTACTTTCCCAAAGGTCACTCCCAGGAGTGGCGCTTAGAACGTGGCGGCTGGGGTTACGGTTATTCCCGAAGGTCCGGTTCCCCCAGCAAATGCCATTTTTTCATCCTGCCTTTGTTGCTCCACCCCCAGACTCTGCATTTTCAGAGCCTCAGAGGTAATCTCTGGCTCTGGCTCCCTTTCCTTTATCTATTTTTCCTGCTCCTGTGTAAGCTCTTGTTCCACAACTTCTTATTCTGTAGCTTCTTGCTCTGCTACCGGGACTTCTGCCTCTGTTTGTCTGGTGTCCCCCTACAGGTTTTCAAACTCGTTGGTTGCAAAGACATGATCAAATTCCTCCTGCGAAGGGGGATTGGCCGGGGCTTCGGCAGGCTCTATTTTCCTTTCCAGCTTCGAAAAACTGGAAGAGAGGATTTCTACTTGTGGGGTCTCAGACGTACCCAACCCCAACTCTGCCTTAGGCTTTTGGTTAAGCCTCTTCTTTCTTTGGGTAACCAAGGGTGGCCACACATCCCTTATTTCTGCTACTTTTGTTGGATCCACCCTTGTTTCCTTCACCATTAAGGCTGCCAGCGACGGGGAGGAAGGGGGACAAATTGGCCCGCCCATGAGTACTGGAGTGGCCAGCCGTGTGATTAATTTCTCCCTCATTTGTTGGGAGGCTACCACTGACTACTTTATTTTTTCCTTTATGGGGAATTCTTGTGCAGGAGGGGTCATATCTATTCCTTTTCCTTTATCCACCCTCTACGAAGAAGTCCCAGCCCCCAGAGTCAATTTTGGTGTTGGTTGGGCTGCTCGACAGGTACTTTCGGGGCACACCTTCTTGAAGTAGGCATGACTTTGCTCGACCACCTCTCGGGTGAAGTCCTCAATTGTAGGCCCTTCCTTGGCATCCCAATTTACCGGTGGGAGGGTCATTGTATCGATCCCCTTTGCCTTGTACTGGGGATTGACAGTGGGGCCGACGTATGAGAAGTCCTCCGGGAACCTCTGGAGCTTCAACCTTTCCATCATGCCTGTCATCATCCTGATGTAGTGCTAACTCCACACCTCCATGTCATCTTGGAAATCTTCCTAGAAATCCTCCATATGGTAGTGATGGGGCTCTGAAGCCTGGGGAAGCACCGCTGCAATCTTTCTGTGCGGATCAAAAAAATTTCACGCCAGGTAGAATTCTTCTAAGTTGTAGCTTTTTAGCTCATTATCTGCCTCTTTTGCGGTGGCCAGGCCGCATGAGTAGTTCCCACAGATGATTGGGAATGGAATATTGGATATTTATTCAAGGAAAAGAGTGCATGCACCTCCATTATCTGTCTACAGTATTCCACGAGCACGATCTTGTCCCCACAGTGTTTGGGCAACAAGTAGGGTTTCCCGGAGAAGCCGGTGACCCTAATATAAGTGTGTTGTTGGAATTGGATGTAGCAATGTCCATAACTCTGGATAAAATTCATTGCCTCTGTGGATAGGCAGTATCTTGCATCCTAGGTGGGTGTGAGCAGGTGATAGTAAACGAACGCATAATTTACCCGGTGAAAATTGGAGAAGCTAGCCTCCCATTGAACCTGCGAGAAATGGTCCCATGGTGCCTTTTGTCCTGGGCCATCCCAAGCACATCGTCTGTAAGTAGCCCATAGGTGTGGGGCCTCTGTTGCGCTAGGGCCCAAAAAATATAGAAATTCATGTAAAATTTCTCCTTCCTAGTCAGTTGAAGGAACTAGGGGTCGACGTGGTTTGAAATTATAGCGGCCCAGTCAAAGTATCCTCCCTTGGTAGAGATACCGAGGAGGAAGTAATACATCCATTTAGAAAATTCTTGGCCAAAGGGCTGCCCAAAGACCCTGGCCAATGCTATCATTCCCATCTGAATGCTCTCTTTGAACTCAGACCTGGGAATTTCTATCTTCATCCTCTTAGGGTCCCTCTTTGGAACCTTGAGCCAATGAGCATTCATGTATATCTAGGCAGCATCCTCTAACTGTGTGAATTAGGCCAAGGCATTTGACCTTGTAACCACAGAAGGCTTGTCAAATTGAGGGATCCCCAGACCCACCTGGAATGTGTCAAGATCGAGGGATACCAGAGGAGTAGGGTATCCGGTGGGTTCTGTGGCTACAAGCATAACAGCCCGAATAGAAGAGTTGTAATTGGCAGCCAGCATCAGGATAAGCTCTAGAGATTGTACAGAGCATGGAAAATAGGCTGCCTTAAGGATTCCAGAGTCCCCGACATTGATGGCCAGCTGATCTCCAGCCTATCACTGGATATACATCATTTTCATCAAGGCCTGCATTTCTTGCCATGTCCCGACGCTGGTGTCGGTAATGAGTTTAACTTTGGACTCAATCTTTGAGCCCATAATAACATTATCTTGCACGAACTTCATGGTTAGGGGCAATTTCTCCAGGGCCCTTTCCATTTTGGATTTTACCGCTGCCCTAGTAGCCATCGTGAAAGGCAAAGTTACCGTCAGAACGTATTAACAAATGAATACTCTGGAGTCTAGGAATCTTATCACCGTGATACCTGCTTTTCCTAAAAAGTTAGTTTCATTCAGATAAAACTTGAAAAGTACATGCATTATATAAACTTAAGATTGATTGAACATCCGGGCACTAAAATTTTTATCACGTTTGGTAAAGACATGGGATGGGTGATGGTAGGGGACCCGAAGCCTGAAGAAGTAACCGTTGGTGAGGATGTGCAAAAAAAGGGCAAACCATCAATCCCACGTGGGTACCACGTGCATAGGTATTAAATAGGAGTTATGGTGATGACGGCGGAGCCAACTATCTGAACGCGTGAAAAGTGAGGGCCACTTGGATGGAATTAATTGCACGCATGGGACATAAATGAGGGCCTAGCTAGTTTTACAGAGGAGAGAGAAAATTGTCTGTTTGAAACTAGCCGAGAGCCGAGTTTTAAACAGGTGGTTTTCTACCCTGAAACAAATTTACAAGCAAAAAACCAATGACACAGGCAACTCAACCACCTTGCTAAGCTATTTGAAAGGATATACATAAGATATACATGAAGAGCCAAGGGATATATACAAGGGGAATGAAAGGATATACAACAAATATACACAAATATACATATATACACCGCAAATTGACATCCACAAAAAATCAGGCAAGGCATAGAGTATACACAGCTTTCTACATTATCTACAAACCCGCCACTTATGTGCAGAGGACAGAAAAACCTCTGGTAGATCCGACCCACCAACGGGCGGCAAAACCAGAAAAAGGAAACAAATAGAACCAAAAGACAACAAACAAAAATAAGACAGAGAGGAAACACTAGATAAATGAAAAACTGGCAGGAACAGAGACACCAACCTGAGAATGCTGAAAGGAGAAGGAAAGAAGTCACCACAGCAGCTCTACAATAGCTATAACTACCAAGCGATCACAACCCATCACTATGAAGCACTCACAATCGCTTGAAAAGGATGGAAGTGTTTAGCACTGATTATCGTTAATTCTTTGCAAATCTCTCTATAATCGCTCTGAAATCGCTCTGAGTGTTTGAGTGTTTTAATCACGGTAAATGTGAAAGTGACAAATAACATCTATTTATACATGTGGTAAAAAGGCAATCCACCTCCTTCCGATAATCTCTGGACAAGCAAACCTCTTGACCCTGGGCTTGGGGATTCCCACAACGATCACCTTAAGAACATCGTGGCAAAGAATATTGGAGTCTAAAATTTGGCTCCCAACGAAGAACAACCTCCAGGACCGGAGTTCCAGAGATGAGAAACCAACCAAAAAAAACATAACAACGGGGAAGAAGACCCCAGAGAAAGAAAACAAAGGGAGAAAGACAAGGCAAGAGCCGCAAGTAAAAATAAAAAAAATAAACAAAAGAAGAAGAAAAAAGGGGTGGACCCAACATTTTGCACACAAAATGTAGGGACAGGGTTGCAGGGCATAAAAAATGGCGACTATCTGGGATAAATGCCTTAGCGCATTTGAGAACTATAGAATCTCTGGTTAGAAAAACTAGAACAAGCCATTTCCTGAGGCATCTGATAGGCCAAGAGCAACATATCTGAGAGAATCCAACCACACAGGATCCAGTCTGTAGCCCTTCATCAGTGGTGTCGTGTGTGCTTTGGAATGAAATCAAGCCGATGACCTTTGGGAGGAGTAGAGAAGAGGCACTAATTACATCAAACCATTCATCAATTTTCTCATTTCTCTCAGAGACCGGAGTTTCATCCCACTTTCCTTTCTTATTATTTTGTTTGTTTCTAGGTGGGAAGGCGGTACTTCTTTAACCATTAAACTTAAGCTTAGCTAATTTCAATGGCGGTACTTCTTCACCTATCCACATACTTAGATGTTTGAAGAGGGGATAAAACTCTGGACCCAGAAAGATTTCCTTAAATTTTCAGACCTGGGTCAACCAACCAGTACAACCGATCTACCCTTAGCATGTCTAATTACTTGTTCCTTATATTACTTGTGTTCACTGACTGCCAAACTCTCAGAGACAACACCCGATGGAGATTGCTCAAAATGTGCCACATCCTGTGAAACAACCCCAGAGGCCGGGCCGGCTCTACTATGCTAAAGATAGATTCTAAAGTTCACCATGCCATAGATATCGTACTAGAAACTAGAGTTTATGCGAAGCATTCCAATTCCTACAAGACAAAACAAAACGCCGGGACCCGGGAAGAAAACAAAAAACAAAAACAAAAACACCAAAAGAGGACTGCCCTGGAGGGTAGCCAACAAGGCTATTTACAAGACATGGTACCTCGCAGTGAGGCATCCAGAAGAAATATTTACAAGCAGAGGGCTTTACATATAATACAATTCTGGACAAACTTATCCTATTCGAAGTAGTGTTTGAGAAACTGTCCATTAACAGGAAATAAGACAAGTTCACTAGTCAGGGTGTTAAGGCGGTAAGTATTTTCCCTGCAGATTTCTAAGATTAGGTATGGTCTGAGCCAGAGCCATTGGAACTTGGTATGCTTTCCTTTCTTTTCCTGGGCCTTGTCCCATAGCAGGACCAGATCTGAAATCTGAAAAGCTTTGTATTGGGCTCTTCTGTCAAACCATCATTTTACCACTGCTTGATGACGCGTGAAATGTTCAAGGGCTGTTTCTCGCTGTTCTTTCATTCGCACCAGATTTAAGAGCCAAACCTCCATGATGTTGTCCCTGTTGCTAAATTTCTGCATAAACTATAAAATTGGGATCTATAAGTTAACCAGGAATACAGGGTTCTGACCATAAACCAGATGGAACGGGGATGTTCCCAGGGCCACCTTGACACGAATGTGATCCGCCTAGAGGGAAAATTTCAACTTTTGATGCCAATCCTGGGGATTCTATTCTAGCAGGTGTTTGATCACTTCAAGTAAATTTGTATTCGTTGATTCAGCAACGCCGTTCCCCTGGGGATAATAGTTGCTAGAAAATTTCAAAGTGATCCTCTAGTTGTAGGTCCATTCGAGTAACTGGACTGAAGAAAATGCCAAATAATTATCACATACCAAAGCAAAGGGCATTCCAAACCTTGTGACGATATTTTCTTCCAGGAATTTGATAACTACGTCTGTCATGTTATTTTTGCATGGTATAGCCTTAGACCACTGAGTGCAGTAATCAGTATCAGTGAGAATGTATCGGTGATTGGCAGACGAGTTGGGGTTGATTTCCCTGATGAAGTCAAATTCCCACTGGGTGAAGGGCCTAGCCTCGTAGACTGGTTGTAAAGGCATATCTGGGTTACACTCATGATGCACTGTAGTTTGGCAAGTGTGGCATTTCCTAACATGAGTGTAAAAATCTTTGAATATACAGGGCCAATAGTATCTAGCCCAAAGGATCTGATGGGCAGTGGCATCGGCTGAGCCATGCCTAGTTCCAAACTGCCTATGGAATTCATCAATCACCTTTACAGCTTGGTCTCTGTTGATGCACCAAAGGTACACTCCTTCGTAATTTCTGTGGTAGAGCGTGGAGTTTTTGATCATGAAGTGGGCGCTTTTCATCTGCAAGGCATGGTGTTTATTGGGAGGTAATCCCTTCATGCATTTATTATTTAGTAAAAAATATACCAAATTAGTATACCACGGGTCTCGGGTAATGGACTCCACTATGTAAGCTTGACATTCTATGTAGGGAGTCTCTTCTGCCATCGCTTGACTTAGTCCCTGGCCCCAGACTATCATTATGGGCTGCATTTCTAAGTCATATTCCTAGAGGATGGCCATCCATTTCCCCTGTCTTTCACCCAATTCACTGTACATTAGCAGAGACTTGACGGCCTGGTCTAGAATGATAGCATGTACCTTGCTTCGGAGAATATAATGCTGGAATTTTTTCACGGTGTGAACTAGAGAAAAGGCCTATTTTTCTAGTGATGAATATCAGACTTTGGCATTCTTGAAGGGGGAGCTCATGAAAGCTATTGGTCATTCTTCCCCCTCAACCTTTTGAGTCAACACTACCACGGCAGAATGCGGTGAAGCAAAGGAGTAAATGTGAAATAGAAAGGAATAGTCTGGACTAGCTAGGACAGGTGCTTCTGTTATTATTTGTTTAATCTGGGTGAACGCCCACTTTGCTTCAGGACTCCACTCAATCTTTGTATCCTTCTTCATCATCTCATTGAGTGGTTTGACTATTTCTGCGAATCTCGTGATGAACCTCTGGATGAAGTTAATCTTTTAGAAGAAGGATTGCATCTCTTTCTTGCTGCCGGACATTTGTAAGTTTAGCAATGCTTTGACTCTCTTAGGGTCTATGGATATGCCCTTCTCAGAGATGATATGCCCGATCAACTTCTCTTCGGTGACCCCGAATATGCACTTCTTGGGGTTGAGAGATATTCCACACCAGCAACATCTCTCGCAGATCTGAGCGAGATGGGCAGAATGGTCATGCCTGTCCTGGGAAAAGATGGTCAAGTCATCCATATAGATGATTATACACTGATTCACAAGGCCCTCGAACACAATATCCATAGCCTTTTGAAATGTAGCCCCTACATTAATCAGACCAAAGGGCATTCTCCTATATGCAAACATTCCCTACTTGGTGTTAAATGTTTTTTTTTTCTGTCTTCATACTTAACCATGACCTGGTTATATCTAGAGTACCCATCCAAGAAGGACATCATCTGGGATCCATTCACTATCTGCAACACCTCATCCAACAAAGGGAGGGGGTGATTATCCTTCTTGGAGGCCTTGTTCAAGTTTCAAAAATTCACGCAAAGGCAGATCTCACCGTTCTTCTTTCTCACAAGGACTAAATTGGCAACCCACGTAGTGTGCTGGATTGGGAAGATTATCTAGGCTGAGAGTAGTTTTTCTACCTCCTAATGAATTAGAGGCTCGATCAGGGGGTTGACTGGTCTTTACTTTTTTTGAAAGGGCTTTGCATCAGGTTTCAGGGGAGTAGTATGAGTCTTAATGGATGTGTCATATGTTTTTAAGTCTTTTTAACCCCATGCAATTACATCGATGTATTCTCAAAGAACCGCGAGAATCTTCTCCTTCTCCTCAGGGGAACAGGAGGTACCAATGTGGATCATCTTTTCTTCACCAGGCTGGCCGATGTTTACCTTTTCAAACTTTCCTCCCTCGGAGGAAGATGACACCTTCTCCCGGGCCCGAGGGTCTGAGTCAAAGATTTGTTCTAGCGCAACCATCCCTTTGGGATGGTGTTAGTAGGTAGTTCCATGATCCCATCATCTTCGTCACCCTGCCCAGTATCGTCATGGTCTCGTTCTTCCACTATTTGGTTTTCAAAGATACCAACATTTGCCATGAAGGATAGGATATGATGATCATCCTCAAAAACTTGAAAGTGGGTGACATTATCTGGAATGGACGGGGTAGGGACCATCTCAACTGAAAATCTCCAGAGTCGCGAGTCAGCCATTGGCTCAAGTGTGCTGGTAGAAATGGCGAGGGCATCTGGGACAAAGTTCCATCACCAGGGAATGAGGTCAATGCCAAAGGCATCAAAATCTTCAATAAGATTCCAAGCCTGATTGCGGTATGCGGCCAACCTTTTGTCGTGGCATGTGTATTGACTCGGGACTTGTTTAACAATCAACTCTGAATCACCCAGAGCCTGAAGGTGGGTGACACCTTTCCTTAACGCAAATAAGAGTCTAAGGACCAAAGCCTTATACTCTGTGACATTGTTTATATAGTTGAGCTGCAGTCTGTAGGATGCGAGGAAGGACTTCCCTCGCGGGTTGATTAATTCTACCTTGGCCCCACAGCCTTGTTTGGATCAGGACCCATCAAACTTGAGGGTCCACAACTCATTGTTCATAATCTGGGGCTAGGGCGGGAGAGTAGCCTTTGGATTACTTTTGGGAGACTTAGGAGGAGCTCCCTCATGAGATACTAGCATAGAGGTAGAGTTTACCTCCGGAGGTGTTTGGATTTGGGATTCCTAGGGAGATGGCACCAAAGGAGTGCATACCGTAGGAATACTAGGCCCCGGGGAATTAGGTATATGTTCTTTATTCTGGAAGGTATCAAGGTGTTGATTAGTGACTGAAAGGCAGGGCCCACACTCGAGCTCTAAATGTTTCTGATAGTGTACTTACCACCAAACGCTGGATAAGAGTGTAGCAAGGGTCGCTGTGGCACCTTGAGAGTCAACCTCAACTCTCATCTTTTCTTCTAGGTCCTGGGTTCTCTGCAGCACTGCTGGATCCTCTCCGGGGATGAAATCAAATGTTAAGATTTCAAAGGGTTGGTACACCCCTAGGGAAGTCTCAAAAAAGACCTCATTGACCCTCCCAACCTCGATAAGGGCTTGTTTCATCTGGGGTTCACTTTTCACCCAGATCTTATTTGATTCTCCTTCCCAGGGGAGCCATAAATAGGTGAAGTCGGTCGAAAAGCATCCATTCAAAGACTTAGACCAATTCCAACTTAATAACATCCCATAAGTCTTTCGGATGTCCACCACTTGGATGTCAATTATGCTGGTTATCCTGAGGTCCTAGATAAGCTGTATCCGAACATTCTTCAATTCCCCCACCATATTTATGGCAGTCTTATCCAGCTGGATCACTGCACCATTAGATAGGGTGGGATGGAATCCGAGCTTCTGACAAATGGACAAGGGAATGATGTTACCTGAAGCTCCAGAGTCTACTAAGCAGTTGTGTATATTTTTGCCTTGAATATTTAGGCCTAGTAGGAAGGGAGGATCCCCTTTGTTCCCCCAGAAGATGACCGCGTTAGCATCTTCAAACAGGACGGTCTTGGGCGGTGGTTGATGGCTTCCGGGTTCCCCAAGAGCTTCAGAAGACACTTCTTCTACTCAGGATAGTTTAGCAAGACCTCCATCAAGGTCATGGAAGTGGTGGTCTTTTCTAATGCTTTTGTAATATCGAATCTTCCTCCCGGGAATTGGTGATTTTCCTCGGCTATGTCTTTTGCTTGGCTAGAGCTAGGACCCTTTGGAGGAGCGGGTCAGTTAGTCATGTTATTCTAGGGAGGAGGGGTGTCTTTAATAGGAGGCATGGGCATGTAAGCTGGTCCTTTACCAACCTGACTCTGAGTATTATATGGAGTCCGCGGGTTGGTAAAGGTGTTGGCCTTAAAGGGCGGGATAGATTCATCAAAGAATCCCTATAATTTAGATTCCTCTTCATCCTCCCCAGAAGTTTTGAAGAAGATAGTGTCACGGGTGAAGGCACTGTGGGTTGTCTCTTGAATAGGAGGCTCTAGAGGGGTGGCATCATGTGACTGTTGTCTGTCTATCTAGGAGATCATGATGACCTTTTTCAATGTTGCACAGTTTACCTCATTATGTGAGCCCATGTCGTGCAATCTACACCAATTAGTCATGGGCTAGAAGTCTGCAACTGGTGTGAAATGTGATGGTCTAGCACCGTTTTGGTTGGTATTTTAGTTTAGAGGTGGGCCTCTAGTGTTTATGTTATTATTCCACTACTATTGATTAGGCATAGACCCGTTGTTGAAGTTTCTTCCCCTGGCATTGTTGTTTTGTTGGCCAGAGAAAATGTTTCCCCTCTGGGAATTTGAATTCTAGGGCGCGTAGGACCCCGCCTTCAGTTGGCCCATGTCCATAGTCAGGGTAGACAACATTCGCCAGAGGGATTCAACCTCGGCAGTCAATTGAGTGTTGGCGTCACAATGTAATGGTTTTTATTGTTGGTTTCCTGGGAAGGTAGCAGTATTAGCTAGAGTCAAGGGCGTCAATCCTCCAGTCGCGGATGACTGAAAGAAGGGCACTCCAAACGGTTGCGTCTGAGACTATTGTGCCTACTGCGGATGATTCCAAGGGAAAGTTTCTAGACCTAGTACCATCTGGGTTTGTGTTGGATATATGTACCAGGCCTTCTAGTCTATTAGGGGTGGTGGAGGATTCACTACCATCGAGGGAGCACCCATCGCCAGAATGGGGTTATACCCCCCAGCATACACTGTTCCATCAGGGATCATGTTGAAGGGCGTATTCTACCCAATCCCGCCCAGGGATTTGTTGAGACCATAGGATAATTCTAAAGCTAGGTTGTAAACTTTCACCAAGGTGTCTTAGTCGCCCACGACGGTTGTTCTCCAAAGGAGAGTGGCAACGAAGGGGTCCATCGCATTAAGGTAGGTCTATATGGTTACTTCTAGAGATGGAATAAAAGGGCCCATGCACCGCTTCAAGGTGCGCTGGAATCGATGGTTGAATGCTGCAAGGGGTTCATTGGGTTCCTTCCTAATGGAGATGAACTAGCTATGGGACCAAGCTGGGTCCACATGTATGCGAAAGGCAGCTAGGAATGCATCTTCCATGTCTTGCCAACTGTTTATGGATTTGGCAGGAAGGTTAAGGTACCAGTTCAGCTCACCTTGTCCTAAAGACAAGGGAAACATCTGAGTCACAACATCTTCATGCTGGATCTGATGTCAATTCATGGCATCCTTATATGCCTGTAAATGCTCTTTCATGGTTCATGAGCCTAAGTGCTCATATCATGGGTAGATCTTCTCCGAGTGGGAGGGTAATTCGTTGATTATGCCCAAAAAAGTTCTCATTGGGGACCCGGTGTTTTCGAAATATGTGGACATTGGGGGAAATAGATTTTGGGTAGTTTGGGCATTAGTTCCTAGGATTGCCTAAGAAGTTTGGGTATTCTGAAGTATGCTAGACCCCTAGACAATAGTGGCTGGTGCGAGTTTTAGTGTCCATTTCTTTTGAGCAGCGGGCTCGAGTTTGACAAACCTCCCAAGATTCAGGGCAGACCGAAGGATTCTTTCAAATTTTGCTGGGGAGAAAGACCCAATCCTACTGAAGGCTTGACTCCTAAAACTATAACTTGAGGAACCCTTAGGAGGTGTAAAATCAGAATCTCGGGAGGGGGATGAGTTCATGCCCTCCTAGCGCCAGTTTCTGTTGATGAGGTTTTGCTGACCGGGTCTGCCAATAGTCATAAGTTGTCACCGGGCACCAGAGGTACCAGCCAACTCCACCTGCAAAGGTTATCCAGGGAAGTTAGATTCCCCAGGCCTTCAAGCACCTAGGTTTTGGGTCACGACGGTGCGGGGCTCGGTTGGGAGAAGTGACTATTTTTGAGGGGGATAGCTGGTTTCTTCAACTCATTCTCTCTGGAGATTCAATCAGGTAAGGTTTCCCCTAGCCTATTACACTTAGCAAATAAAATGAAAAAGATCTTGCAGGGTTAGAAACACTTCATCTAACTATAGTCATGTTTAAACATTTAGGACATCAATAATACTCTGATATACTACACTAAATACTGAAGAAATACACAACCATCAGCTAGTATTTTATAAGTAGTGAGGGAAATGAGGTCGTTAATCTATTTGACATATCAGAGTAGAAGACATAAAGAACATGAAACATAAAATATGATTAACTCAGAAGCATGAATGCCAACAACATCATTGCAAAGAATTCTCCCTTCTTCATTAATGTCTCTTCCAACAAGCATTGGTGCATGATACAATGATGGCTCCAGTGGAGCGTCTAACTAAAGAAAATAGAACAATAGAGCATTGAGCTCTACAACTAGAATGAGAAATCACCTTTCTATTATTGTGGACAACAAAATCATCAATTTTGTCGACCCTTAAAAATGGGCCAATCTAGCTATTTATACACATTCTCTTCTAACCCTAACCCTAACCCTATTTTTCATCATGTTTCAATAAAATACAATATCTGGGGGCCGGTACTACCTGCGCCACCCTACAAAAGACCTTGAGATGGAATAGGCCTGACACACCAGAAGAATGAGACAAGAATATACAGTAGAAGAATCAACCTCGATAAGAGAGCCAGGAAGGGGAAGGAAGAAACTAGGTCCCCCGGGGATCGAGGCTACATGCCTCATAAATGGGAAATGCGGTGCCCTGTCTCCAATGCACTAGGTGTACTTCTGAATGGCACCTCGAGATGACCACCCTGTCAGAGAACCAACTGCTGAGTCGAAGCCCCCTTGATGTAGCCAACTACCCTCTGAAAATATTTATTAATCGCTCCTGAAAGTGACTGATCGGCCTTAGGGGCTGGGACACGGATCACTCGAAAGAATACAAAATTTGGGATCCGAGACTCTAGGATTTGAGAACTTATGTTCCCAAAAGAATAAAGAATACTAAATGTTTGAGTTTTCTCAGGTCTCCAAAGAAAACTCAACGTTTTTTATTATCATTGAAATCCTAGAGGAGGTGGGAGATGCCATCTTTGTCGATATCCTTCAGGCTGGCCTTTCGGTACTTAACCACTTCAATTTGTTCCCCTAGGTCTGGAACATTCTCCTTAAATTCATCAGCCATTTTTGCTGCATCGTGACCACTAAGCACCATACGAGTTAATTTCTTCATTTGAGCACCATCTATCCCCTCTGGGGATTGATATCAAGACTTCATCATTTCATTAAAACTCCCTAAAACTGAATCCTCCGGCGTGCATGTATCTATACTGAGGGGGTCAGCCCCAGAAGTCTTTGCTACAAAATACTTTTATAAATTGAAAGAATATTTTACTATATTGACTTTATCCTGTAGAGTCCCTACCAGTTGCTTGATTACCTCTAATGTGAGGTCAAGTCTAGAGAGCTGGGCCCTCATAAAATCAAATGATTCATCCCCCAGAATTCTAGATTCAGAAACCATTTCCTCTCCCAGGCCAAGGAGTTCTTCAAGCTCCACCTTCCATGCTTGATAATTTTTGATATCACCCTCCCACAAGTCAATAAGAGTCTCTGCCTGGTGTAGAACATGTCGGGCCGCATATAAGTTTGGGAGGGTGGATACCAGGAAACGCTAGGTGTTTCCTATTTGCAGGGCGACCCACTCGTCGACTGCCTGGGCCTTCTTCTTCATTGTTCATAGGGAATCTATGTCGCTCTATGATAAATATTTAGATGTGAAAGCCTCCAGAGGATCGGCATTGATAGGTTGAGCCAGCTCAGTAAGCAACCCCATAAGGTTTGCATTTTTTGCCTTTTCTATTTTGAGCCTTTGGGATTCCTTTTCATAATGGGCCTCCACTGCCCTAGTTGCCTCCTTTAGAAAATCCACCTCACCCTATTTTCCCCTTTTTCCCAGTGATACCTCTGCAACGTTGTAATCTCTAGGCTCTACGATTGCTTCATTGGTGCCTGGGGGAGGTGTCGCCACAATGGAAACTATTTCTCCGCCCGACCCAGTTCGAAGAGTATGAACCGTTCAGGCTTTCTTGTCCTTGGGTGGGGCCAGGACCTGAGCCATCATTTTGACTAGGGAGAGAGGATTTTCGTGAGTGGATAGAGCTTTTCTTTTTCTGCTCTCTACTAATCACTGAGGTGGTAGGGGTGGCTTATCTGCCAGATTCTATTCTCTTGGTTCTTCCCTGTTGTCCTACGGCTGCTGCTCCTTAGTAGTGGGGGCCTTATCCGTCCCTTTGCCTATGTCTTCTTTTTCAGTAATACCCTCAGCAACATCCATCTCCTCATTCTTTTCCTCTGTATCTATTGCTTTTTCTAGACTTTTGTTGGCTTCCTCGGGGATTTCCTCTTTGTGCTGCTCTTCCTATTGCTTGGCCTCTACTGTCAGGGCTTCTTCTATCGGCACATCCTTTGGTAGTAGGGGAGGTACTGGGCCAAGATTTAAAGTTTGGGCCACGGTAATTACTTTCCCAAAGGTCACTCCAGGGAGTGGCAATTGGAACGTGGTGGCTGGGGTTACAGTTATTCCCGAAGGTCTAGTTCCCCCAGCAGATGTCATTTGTTCATCCTACCTTTTTTGGTCCACCCCCAGACTCTGCATTTTTGGAGCCTCGAAGGCATTCTCCAGCTCTGGCTCCCTTTCCTCTATCTATTTTTTTTTCTCCTATGCAGGCTCTTGTTCCACAGCTTATTTTTCTATAGCTTCTTGCTCTACAGCTAGGACTTCTGCCTCTGTTTGCCTAGTGTCCCCCTGCAGGTTTCCGAACTCGTCGGTTGCAAAGACATCATCAAATTCCTCCTATGAAGGGGGACTAGCCAGGGCTTTGGCAGGCTCTATTTCCTTTTCTAGCTCTAGGGAACTGGAAGAGAGGATTTCTACTTGTGGGGTCTCAGACGTACCCATTCCTGGCTCTTCCTTAGGCTTTTGGTTAAGCCTCTTCTTTCTTCTAGTAACCAAGGGTGGCCCCGCATCCCTTATTGCTGCTGCTTCTATTGGATCCACCCCCGTTGCCTTCACCATTAAGGCTTCCAGCGACGGGGAGGAAGGGGGACGAATTGGCCTGGCCATGAGTACTGGAGTGGCCAGCCGTGTGATTAATTTCTCCCTTATTTTTTGGGAGGCTGCCACTGACTGCTTTATTTGTTCCTTTATGGGGACTTCTTGTGCAGGAGGAGTTGTATCTATTCCTTTTCCTTTATCCACCCTCTGTGAAGAAGTCCCGGCCCCCGAAGTCAATTTTGGTGCAAGCTGGGCTACTCAGCGGGTACTTCTGGGGCACACCTTCTTGAAGTAGACATGACTTCGCTCGAACACCTCTCAAGTGAAGTCCTCAATTGTAGGCCCATCCTAGGAATCCCAATTTACCAGTGGGAGGGTCATTGTATCGATCACCTTTGCCTTGTACTGGGGATCGACGGTGGGGCCAGCGTCTAAGAAGTCCTCCGAGAACCTCTGGAGCTTCAACCTTTCCATCATGCCTGTCGTCATCCTGATGTAGTGTCGGCTCTGCACCTCCACATCATCTTGGAAATCTTCCTAGAAATCCTCCATATGGTAATGATGGGGCTCTAAAGCCCAGGGAAGCACCGCTATAATCTTTCTGTGCGGATCAAATTTTTTTCGCGCCAGGTAGAATTCTTCTAAGTTGTAGCTTTTTAGCTTGTTATCCGCCTCTTTTGTGGTGGCCAGGCTACATGAGTAGTTCCCACAGATGATTAGGAATAGAATATTGGGTATCTTCTTCAAGGAAAAGAGTGCATGCACCTCCACTATCTGCCTGCAGTATTCTAAGAGCATGATCTTGTCCCCACAGTGTTTGGGCAACAAGTAGGGTTTTCCAGAGAAGCCGGTGACCCTAATATAAGTGTGCTATTGAAATTAGATGTAGTAATGTCCATAACTCTGGACTAAATTCATCGCCTCTGTGGATAGGCAATATCCTGCATCCTGGGTGGGTGTGAGCAGGTGATAGTAAATGAACGCATCATTTACCTAGCAAAAACTAGGGAAGCTGGCCTCCCATTGAACCTGCGGGGAATGGTCCCACAGTGCCTTTTGTCCCGGGCCCATCCAAAGCACGTTGTCTATAAGTAGCCCATGGGTGTGGGGCCTCTACTGCGCCAGGGCCCAGAAAACATAGGAAGTCAAGTAAAATTTCTTCTTCTTGGTCAGTTGAAGGAACTGGGAGTCGACGTGGTTTGAAATTATAGCGGCCCAGTCGAAGTATCCTCCCTTGGTGGAGATGCCAAGGAGGAAGTAATACATCCATTTAGCGAATTCTTGGGTAGAGGGCTGCCCAAAGACATGGGCCAATGCTATCATTCCCATCTGAATGCTCTCTTTTAACTTAGACCTGGGAATTTCTATCTTCATCCTCTTAGGGTCCCTCTTTGGAACCTTGAGCCAATGAGCGTTCATGTATATCCGGGCAGCATTCTACAATTGTGTGAATTAGGCCAAGGCATCTGACCTTGTAACCACAGAAGACTTGTCAAATTGAGGGATCCCCAGACCCACCTGGAATGTGTTAGGATCAAGGGATACCAAAGGAGTAGGGTATCCGGTGGGTTCTGTGGTTGTGAGCATAATAGCCCGAACAGAAGAGTTGTAATTGGCGGCCAGCGTCAGGATAAGCTCTAAAGATTGTATAGAGCATGGGAAATAGGCCACCTTAAGGATTCCAGAGTCCCTGACATTGATGGCCAGTTGATCTCCAGCCTGTCGCTGGATGTACATCATTTTCACCAAGGCCTACATTTCTGGCCATGTCCTGACGCTGGTGTCGGTAATGAGTTTAACTTTGGACTCGATCTTTGAGCCCATAATAACACTGTCTTGCACAAACTTCATGGTTAGGGGAAATTTCTCCAGGTCCCTTTCCATTTTGGATTTTACTACCGCCCTGGTAGCCGTCGCAGAAGGTATCTCTGGACTTCTGGGTGGAGAGGATGCAGATGCTTCAGACATGTTTGGGAAGCATACTCCAGAAACCTGCAAGGCAAAGTGACCATCAGAACATATTAAAAAATGAATACTCTGAAGTCTGGGAATCTTATTACCATGATACCTGCTTTTCCTGAAAAGTTAGTTTCATTCAGAGAAAACCCGAAAAGCACACGCATTATATAAACTTAAGATTGACTGAAAATCTGGGCACCAGGAATTTTATCACATTTGGTAAAGACACGGAATGGGTGATGGTAGGGGACCTGGAGCCCGTAGAAGTAACCATTGGTGAGGATATGCAAAAAAAGGGTAAACCATCAAGCCCACGTGGGCGCCACGTGCATAGGTATTAAATAGGAGTTATTGCGATGACGGTGGAGCCAACTGTCCGAACGTGAAAAAAGTGTGGGCCACTTGGATGGAATTAATTACATGCATGGGACATAAATGAGGGCCTGGCTATTTTTATAGAGGAGAGAGAAAATTGCTTGTTTGAAACTGGCTGAGAGCCGAGTTTCAAATAGGTGGTTTTCTACCCTGAAATGAATTCACGAGCAGAAAACCAGTGACACAAGCAACTCAACCACCTTGCTAAGCTGTCCAAAAGGATATACATAAGATATACATGAAGAGCCAAGGGATATATACATAGGGAATACAAGGATATATAATAAATATACACAAATGTACACATATATACACTGTGGAATGACATCCAGAGGAAACCAGACAAGGCACAGAGTATACACAACTTTCTACATTATCTACAAACCCACCACTTCTGCATAGAGGGCGGACAACCCTCTGGTAGAGCTGACCCACCAACAGGTGGCAAAACCAGAAAAAGGAAACAAACAGAACCGAAAGACAACAAACAAAAACAAGACAGAGAGGAAACACCAAACAAATGAAAAACTGGCGGGAATAGAGACACCAACCTGAGAATGCTAAAAGGAGAAGGAAAGAAGTCACCATGGTGGCTCTGCAATAGCTATAGCTGCCAAGCGATCAAAACCCGTCACTACAAAGCACTCACAATCGCTTGAAAAGGATGGAAGTGTTTAGCAGTAATTATCGTTAATTCTCTGCAAATCACTCTGTAATCACTCTGAAATCGCTCTGAGTGTTTGAGTATTTTAATCATGGTAAATGTGAAAGTGACAGATAACATCTATTTATATCCATGGTAAAAAGGCAATCCACCTCCTTTCAGCAATCTCCGTACAAGAAAACCTCTAGACCCCAGGCCCAGGGATTCCCGGGACGATCACCTTAAGAACATCATGGCAAAGAATCCCAGAGTCTGGAATCTGGCTCCCAACGAAGAACAACCTTCGGGATCGGAGTCCCGGAGACGAGAAACCAACCAAAAAAAACACAACAATGGGGAAGAAAACCCCGGAGAAAGAAAACAAAGGGAGAAAGACAAGGCAAGAGCTGCAAGCAAAAATAACAAAATAAACAAAAGAAGAAAAAAAAGGGGGGGACCCAACATTTTGCACACAAAATGTAGGGACGGGGATGTAGGGCATAACACTCAGCTATGATGTTTATTTATATTTTTCCATTCACATCTCTACTACCTTTGCCACAGTATCATATTTCTCTACTATTTTGATTAACAAATCAATATCCATAAAGACTCCTGGGACTACCAATTTTCCCATGTCGAACTGCCATATGTTTTTGTTAGGTGAAAATGCATTCCTTTGACTAAAATCCACTTTAAATAGTGCTAAACTAGGCATGATAAAGTTCATATCCCTAACCCATCTACCCTTATCATAAAAACCCTCCCCAATTTTCAAATGAGGTTGTTTTGGCACCATTTCTTTGATCTTGGTGGTATCATTGGTTGATCTAACTAATTATTGCATAATATCTTCACAGACATTCCTTTCTGATAGTCTATTTTTCCAGTAAGTTCTCTTTTGGGTGCCATTTATAAATTAGGGTTTATTACATAGAAATTATCAGTTTTCTACATGATTCCTACTTCCTTTATAGTCCCCAAACCCTATTGGAAACCAAATTTACAATGCTTCAGAGTGAAGTAAAAGAGAAAATTACATGTTTTGCACAATTCAGAAATCAGACAGAAAACACTACAAATCAACTCTTCTTCAATCACTTCAATAATTATGGCAATTTAAAACTCAAGTGAATGATCTTATACACAATGCCATCACTTCTTAGCATTTAATTTTAGGTGAGATGGCCACACATTTCACTATTACTTCTGCCTCATTTGAACTTTTGCGGCCCAGCAGTTCAGAACTGTTACTTTACCAATTTTAAACATAACCATCGATCTCAACAACTTCATATCAAATCCTACAACTAGCAATGGTTGACGAAGACTACCATCAATTTTGACACATTTCCATCAGGTGCAATGCCTTGAACATTAGATCACGATCACATTATCCCTAAGGCTTTGCGTTGACTATCAGATCAAGATCTATCAACAGTTCCTTTAACTCCTTTTAAAACTCAGGGCCCATGATCTCACCAAGACACGTGTCACCTAGGTGAATTTCCTTGAAGACTAATCTCCTTACATCTCCACACTAAGGCTTTGCGCCCACCATTAGATCCTTTTAAAATTATCAGTCTTTTACTTTCCTTTAATTTCAAAAGGGTCCCATCATCTATCCATGTGTTATGTTAGCACAATACCTTGAAGGTTAGATCACGGTCATCTTTACTTCAAGGCTTTATGCCTACCATCAGATCAAAACCCACTTGATTTAACACTAACTTTACCCTCTACTTTGTAACTGCAGGCCCCACAAACTTATGAAGACACATGGCAGCTAGGCGTAATGCCTCAAAGGATAGCTTCCTTGCATCTCGTAGGTAAGGCTTTACGCCCACCATCAAATTTGCTTTAACTTAACCATGGATTAAATACATTTAAATGCCAATCTGGTCCCACTAACCTGCCACATGTCACCATGGTATGATGCTTGAAATAGAAAAAAACTTCATCTTCATGATCAAGGCTTTACGCTGGCCATAGATCTTCTTTAACTTAACTGCCTTTTAACTTTAGTTATAGCCTGGTATTCCTGGTCCCACTAACCTCCACATGGAATTTTATTAATGGATCTAATAAATCCTCCTTGTCCTCTGACCCATGCTAATTGTTTGAACACGTGTCTCATAGGCATAATTCCTTGAGCACTAATCTGCACGCATCTTATTTTTGAGGCTTCATGCGCACCATTGGATTAACTTCAACTTGCATCACGTTTAACTTATCCTTCATTGCTGAGCACAACCCTTCATGTTCCATGTGTCATACAGGCGCAATGCCTTGAAGGTTATTATCATTTCATCTTGATAGTACGGCACAATGTTGACTGTTGGATCAAATAAAAATTGCATACATTTTATGATAGGCTTTAAACACATTCTGGTCCCGCCAAGTAAATGTGGCCTTCAGGTGCATTGCCTTTATGATTAAAAGAATTCATCTTACACTTTAAGGGATAGCGCCCATCATTAGATTAAATCAACTTGCACAACAGATGCTAAAGGTAATAAAGTTTATGGGTGGCTTAGGATTTAGGAAATATTAAAAAGAAACATGTGTGACTTAGGAAACATGAAACCTAAAATCTTAAGTGATAAAGTGGCCCCGTTCGGACATAAAAAAATACAAAACATGGGTTTATTAAAAATTAAGTGAACCATAAAGTAATTCTAAAATAGAACAAGCTTTGTGGGTTTAGGGTTTTTCATGAAGATTGACATAACAGGACTTAGGGTTTATGTAATACAAAGCCTTCTCAAAACACCATTGCCCTTGAATACAGACACATTTTCAAAATTTTCCTAGCATACTTGAAACTAATATAATTCAAGGTACATAGAATCAACAAAATAAACCAAAATTTTAATGTGACTCTGTAAACCAAAATAGTCCCAACAGGTGATAGATAAGACCTCCTCTTTCTCCTTCTATACACCCCATGCTATTGTACCATGACCACTGAGAACCTTGGGAGTAACTATGTTACTCTTTCAAGAGGGGATTTTTTATCACTTAGTATTGACTATTACATTGTGTAAACACGATGCTCAACATTTTTAATTGTAACAATTGGATTAATATATAGTTTCATCACATATGATCTCTCAACAAGTTCATTTGTGTGTTTGTTGTTAGCTATATTATATACTTTGGTTAGTGTGTTTATCACAAATAAATTAAAATGGGTGTCCCTTGCAAGCTCTTAGAGGATATAAATTATTAATTTATGAAGTAAAATATCAATTTATGGGACATGTTTTTTCATTCAAGACTTTCTCTTTTCTTCATGGAAATATAGGGCTTTAATATTCCTTGATCTTCAAATTCATAAACTATTAGGCAAAAGATTATGTTACAGTTGGGAGCCAATAATTTATAGTGACACCTAGGATGATAGTGAAATACACGAGATTGGAGAATTAAAAAATCCTCATGGTCAAGAAAAGAACGGGAAAAAATTAGACCCTCATCAAAAATTTCTTGGAGGTAGAGTAACACAAGGAAAGGTTTGAAATGGGTATGTTTTGAACACCTCTAGATGCTAAGAGGGGGGGATTAACATGCATAAAATTTAACCTATTCTATCATATACTCTTATCAAATAAATTTAATCCAAGTATCCATTAGTAAAATAAATTTCAATGAGCATACACACACGAACACTAAAAGGAAACCCCAATTTGAGAAAAATCAATGCAGCCAACAACAGTGGGAACTCACGCAGCCAACAACAGTGGGAACTCACTGAGCCCAACCAATCCTTGCAGCAAGAGTCACACAACAAAAGAAAAAAAAACAAGACGAAATGAATTCAATATCAACCTCCTTATTATCAAATGATCAATTATAAGAACAATTGCAAGAAGGGATACATTCTAAGCATACAAGCCTGATTAGAACCTTTAATAGGTTATCTTTGTATACCATCTACAATCAGCAACAACTACATAAACCTTTTGTGGAAACTTTCTTCTATGTGATATATTGATCATAATTCTACAAGTGCTAAGATACTATTTTGTTCAGTCTCTCTCCTCTCTATATGGAAAACAATTACAAGAGTATATAAAGCCTTTGCAAACATCAGTTCAGCCAAGAAGGATTACATTTCCCAATGAAAAATAAAACATATTACACATATAGGTTAGGACCCAAAATCATAAGGATCTTCACCAAAAGAGTGGGACATGAATCATGATCCCTCAAATAGGTTGGCCACATACGTAACATCATCGATAAATGATTTTTTAAGCTTCATCGATCGGAAAAACCTTCACAAGATCATAAAATATAAAGATTGGACAGAAAATGAAGAACATGACATTCTCACTAAGAATATGAAGATCTCAAACACGAAGTAACCAAATGATGTGTGATCTTAGGAGGGTAAAAATAATTAGTCCACAAACATGCTGGAAGGATCGTAGCCTCCGATAATATGCACAGAATGATCACAGAAAGAAACACCAGAACTGATCAAACAAGAAAATAGGAAAATAAATGTTTTGTGTTGATGCAAGATTGCCAAGATGACAAGATGCTCCTACATCAGACTTTCAAGGTTATTTGAAAAGTGATCCTCTCACTTTGCTGTGGAAAAAGGAAACCCAAAATGGTAAACCTCATCCTGAGAAATTCATGAAGAATCCTCCATTTGTTTTTCCTTCCATTTGACAAGATGCTCTATGTACTGCTTACATATTCTACTTCTACCAACTCTGTTATCCAAAATCTACTCTATTTGATCCAGCTACTTATCAGGATACCGTTGTTCTACATCTGATTCATCACTGCTATTGAATTTTGATTCATGATACTCATACAAATATGCATTATTAAATATAGAAAATATATCCATTTCTTCTGGTAATTCCACGTCATAAGCATTCCTTGGATCAAATCTCCTCAAGATTTTACAAGGTCCAAATTTATTCATGCTCGGCTTGTTATAAGTTCCAATAGGAAATCTACCCTTCTGCAAGTATACCATCACTTTGTCACCTACCTTTAATTCCTTATATCTTTTCTTCTTATCAGCTCTCCTTTTATAGTCTCGATTCATTTTTTTTAAGTGTTGTCTAAATCCATTATGCAATGATTGAATGAACTCTATAAATTCTTCTCCTTCACCACTCTTGTTAACATCATGGCTGATATCCCTTAACTTTGCCACACTCTTAGGTTTAAAACCAACAACTATCTCAAATGGTGTCTTCCTTGTGCTCCTCTTTACTAAACTTTTATAGGCAAACTCTGAATGAGGAAAAACTAAATCCCAATTCCTTGGCTTGTCTCCAACTCAACATCTCAAAACATTTCCTAAAATCCTAATCACAACCACTATTTTTCCATCAGTTTGTGGATGAAAAGTAGAAATTTAATTCAAAACAACCTTCATCTTATTCCAAAGTGTCATCCAAAAATATCCAACAAACCTACTATCCCTTTCTGAAACAATGCTCTTTGGCAATCCATATAATCTCACAATCTCCTTGAAAAATAAATTAGTTATATACACTACATTTGTAGTCTTCTTACAAGGAATGAAATGTTTCATCTTAGAAAATATGTCTACAACCACAAAAACTGAATCATAGCCTCTCTATTTCTTTGGAAAACCAAGCACAAAATTCATGCTGACATCTTCCCAATGTCTGACTGGTACTATCAAATTTGTATACAATCCCACATTCTGACTACTACCTTTTGCAACTTGACATTACAAATCTAAACCAAATGCTGCATATATTTTTGAAATTTTAGCCAAAATTATTTTTCACTCACTAAATCTATTGTCTTATCAATGCAAAAATACCCTGCCAATCCTCCACTATGTTTCTCCTTAATCAGATTGTCCCTCATATAGCTTCTGGGTATGCATAACTCACTATCTTTAAATAACATTCCATCTTGAATAAGATAATCCAACCACTGACTTCTGTCTACAAAAATAGGCTCTTTGCAAGCTTTCCAAGGTTTAGTGAAGTTTGCATCATTCGCATACAATACCTTTAATTCATGAAATCCCATCACTGCAATCTTCATTTTAGTCAACATATTCCTTCTCCTACTCAAGGCATAAAAAAATTTATTTGACACACCACTCTTATGCTTCAACACAAATATATAGATCTGTATAAATTCAACCCATCTTATATATCTTAGATTTAACTTAACTTTGCTATTAAATTACTTCAATGCTTGATGATTAGTATAAAGAACAAACTCCCTAGGTAGCAAATAATGTCTCCATTTCTTTAAAGCTTGTATTATGGCATAAAACTCCTGATCATACATGGAATACCTTATTTTAGCAACATTCAACTTCTCACTAAAGTATGCAATAGGTCTTCCTTCTCCACTTAAGACGACTCTGATTACATTTCCACTAGCATCACAATCTACTTGAAATACCTTAATGAAATAAGGTTAAGATAACATTGTCTACTCTGTCATCTTTTGCTTCAACAATTAAACACTCCTTTGTGATCCATGTGTCCACTTGAATTCCTTCTTATCTCTTCTCATGGTTTTAATCATCGGTCGACAAATTGAGCTGAAGTTTCTAATGAACTTTTGGTTAAAACTAGCCAACCCATGAAATCATATTACCTCTCCAACATTCTTTGGTTTAGGCCACACAAAAATGGATTTTACCTTCTCAAGATCCATGTTCAATCCTTCAGCAGATATTGCAAATCCCAAATACACTAATTCCTCTTTAATGAAATTATAAATATTGAGGTTGATTAGCAACTACCTTCCCTTAACCTCTATAATACTTGTCTAACATGCATCAAATGCTCCTCCTTTCTCTTACTAAAAATCAAGATATCATTCAAACACACGTTGAAAAACTTACCTAATAATTTCTTCATAACCTCATGAAAGTACTCAGTGCATTGGATAATCCAAAAAGTATTACAAACCATTCATACAATCCTTCATTTTTCTTGAATGAATTCTTCCACTCATCACCTTCTCTAATTCTGATATGATGATATCCACTTTTTAAATCTATCTTGGTGAAATATCTAGCTCCACTCAAACAATCCATCAGATCATATATTCTTGGTAAAGGAAACCAGTACTTAATTGTGATCTAGTTGATGAGTCTAGAATCAGTGCATATTATCCATTGTCCATATTTCTTTGGAGCTAAAATTGCAAGGACTACACACAGACTGAGACTTTCTCTGATTAATCCTCATAGCAAAAAATGGTGTACTTGTTTATTGAGATCTTAATTCTCTACTGGTGTCATCCTATATGATTCTTTGTTAGGAAAAATATCTCCTAGTATTAGATTCATACAATGGATAATACTCCTCAAAGGTGGCAATCCATCGGGAAATTGTCTGATATGATGTCTCCATACTCATTCTGCAATCCAGTGATTTCTTCAAGATATTCTTCCACTAAGATAATTTCCTTATATTTATTAGGTACTAAAGAAAAACACACATTATATATTGGAATAGTCCCACAGGATAACTAAGGGGGGGTGAATCAGTTATCGGCTAGTTTAATTCTTTTCTTCAATTAATTACTAAATAACATTAAGCATTAGCACATTCAGATAAACAAGATAGAACAAAACAATTTTGGTTACGGGGAAACCAAATAGGTAAAAACCTCGGTAGGAATTAGCACCCACAAAGAACTATACTTTAGTATAATAGTCCCTGTTAGAATATTTTACAACCCTATTAGGAGTTGATTTTTACAATGCAATAAGTACAGAGACCTGGTTAAGGGTCAGACCCTGTTAGGAGTCTTTTACAAATAACCCTATTAGGGGTGAGGACTCACTGTCCAAAAGCTCACTACTAAAATGATGAAGGTTGCAACCTTTAGTAAAATAGATATACACTATATCTGATAAATGAACTATTTGAGTAGACCTACTATCTTGATCAGTTCCAATGAATTGTAAACTTCTTTTGCTTCTTCACATAGATCTTTAACTTTTACTGTCTAACTTTTTGCTCTGCTCTGTCTTTTCTTTTTCACTTCATTTTCACACTTAACGATCATATGTGAACTTCTATATGTATCTTTTCCAAAGATAAGGTCATGACGGATGTAGGAAACACTTCAACAAATTCCTTGTCAGCTTAACTAAGTACGCAATCAAAGTTAGGACTACGCAACTCAAAATGAATAGACGTGTCACTTCACATAGTCGGCTCTACCAAATTAACTCAATAATCACACTTCTGTTAGAACATGTTTAGTGCCTTTGGATAATCATCATTAACTCATAACTAAACATGAATACAAACATGCATATCCCGAAGATAGGCGCAACTCAAGAAATAATGTAAATACGTCATCTCTTAACAGATAATCTCCAGAAATTGTAACTGCCAAAACATATTAGCATAACTTAATTGAAACTGCATAACTTAGTCTGTGTGTATGCACATAGCATCTAGAACATGTCTAAAACATAGAAATGAACATGCAAGGCTTAATATGTCCAAACTGATAAATACACAAAGGACATTATTTTATATTATATGTTGTCATCAATGAAAAACATACAGTCAACTATTTGCACAGAAAAAAATCTCCAACAATCTCTCCCTTTGACATTAATGGAAACATATGATATGAAAAACACCATCAACCTAAAGTATCCTTCTTTTTACAATCTTCTCAATATCCTCATCAAAAGCTCCTCTTAACTGTTGCATCTATTTTTACTATATTTTTCATTACTGTATACTCCCCCAGAGTATATGCTCCCCCTACCTATATACTCCTCCTTTGACATCAATGGAAAAGGGTGCCAAACACAAATAAGCACAGTTACTACTCCAGAAGTAGAGTAGTCAACCATTCATTAGTCACCAAGGAATGATGTTCTTTGCTGCAAATTCTAATCAGACTCAAGAAAGGGAATTACTCCCAGCTTCTCCCCGAGATACTCAAAAGTATCTTTTGATAAAGGATTTGTAAAAATATCTGATAACTATTCTTTAGTTCTCACATAATCCAACTTTACTTCTCTGTCTGCAACTTTTTTTCTTAGAAAATGATATTTGATCTCAATGTGTTTTTTCTTTGCGTGCATCACATGGTTCTTTGACATATTGATAGTGCTAATGTTATCACAGTGAATAACAATAGGATAATCAATCTAAATGCCAAAGTCTTTAATCAACTATTTGATATAAACCATTGTTGAAAAATTCAATGCTGCTGCAACATACTCAGCTTCTGTTGTCGACTGAGAGATACAATTTTGTTTCTTGCTTTTCCAAGTAACCAACATGTCTCCAAGAAATACTGCTCCTCTTTATGTACTCTTTTTGTCATCATCAAAACTTTCCCAATCAGCATCAGTATAGACATGAAGTTGTATATTTTCTAAGTTAGGATACCATAAGCCATAGTCTATAGTCCCTTTTAAGTATCTGAATATTCTTTTTATTACCATTAGGTGATTTTGTTTAGTTTCAACTGCAAATCTTCCAACAATTCCAACTGCATTGGAAATATCTGGTCTAGATTGAGTAAGATATATGATTTTTCCAATCACAGACTTGTATAGTGTCTTTTCAACTATTGTGGAATCATCATCTTTATAAATCTTGCTTCATGTTATCATGGGGGTGCTTACTGGTTTGCAGTCTTCCATTTTGAAAGTCTTCAATATCTCCTTCACATACTTAGACTAATTTATGAATATGCCTTTGTTTGTTTGTTTTACATTCAATCCAAAAAAATATTTGATAGGTCCAATCATGCTCATTTCAAACTCACTTTGCATCTCTTTGGCGAATTCTGCAATAAGCTTGTCATTACCTCCAAAGATAATGTCATAAAAAAAGATAGCAACAAGTAGTAATCCATCAGGTGTTCTCTTATGAATAAGTTGCAATCTACTGCTCCCTTTTTTAATCCAATCTTGGTTAAGTAACCATCAAGTCTCTCATACCAATCTATTGGGGCATGTTTAAGTCCATAAAGGGCTTTCTTTAATCTGCATACCATGTCTGGTTTTTCTGAAAGTTTTAATCCTTCAGGCTAATCTATGTAGACTTCTTCTTTGAAGTCACCATTCAGAAAGGATGACTTGACATCCATCTGATATACCTTGAAGTTCTTGAATATTGCATAGGCTAAGAATAAATTTATAGCTTACAGTTTTCTCATAGGGGAAAATGTATCAGTGTAGTCTATTCCTTCTCTCTACGCATATCCTTTACATACCAATCTTTCTTTTTTTCTTACTATTGTACCTTCTTCATTTGTCTTATTCCTAAATATCCATTTTGTTCCTATCACATTTTTGTCACAAGGTCTGGGGACCAGTTCCCATGTATCATTCTTGATTATCTGATCTAATTCTTCTTGCGTAGCTCTTTACCATTCTGAATCATTGCATGCATCTTCAACACTTAAGGGTTCAATCTGTGAAAGTAAGCATACTTATTCATCAATGGTTGAACCTTTTTCTTTGGATCTTGTCAATACTTTAGTGCTCTGATCTCCAATGATGTCTTCCTTAGAGTGGTATTTGGATGTGTATTTTGAGTTTTTAGGAGTGACACTCTTATCTGTAACCTGTGATTCTTCTTGACTTGGTTCAGGATTGTTACATGAAACATCAATACAGTCAAACATTTCTTTAATAATTGTGTATTTATTGATAGGTCTAGGTTCATCTTCAATCATGGGAGCACATTCATAGTATCTTTCTTGAATCATAAACTTCTCATCAATCTTCACATGAGTACTTTCAATGATCTTCTTCAATCTTAGATTAAAACATCTATAGGCTTTGCTTTTAGTACAGTAACCAAGAAAAATACCTTATTGCTTCTAGCATCAAACTTGCCAATACTATCATCTCTCTTGATGTAGCACTTGCTTCCAAAGATTCTGAAGTATTTTACAATAGGTACATTACCAAACCAAAGTTCATAAGGTGTCTTGTTTGCGCCTGGCCTTAATTGGATTCTATTGATAGTATAGACTGTTGTATTGACCGCATCTCTCCGATAGGTATGGGAAACCTTTCCTTCAATCATGATAGTGCGTGTTGTATCAAGTATTATCATGTTCCTTCTTTCTACAATCCCATTCTGCTGAGGGGTTCTAAGTGCACTTAACTATATTTTGATTCCATATTCTTCACAATAATCATAAAATTGGTCAGAGGTGAATTCTCCTCTTCTATCTGATCTCAGACATTTTATCTTCAATCCAAACTCATTTTCAACTTTGGCTTTGAATTATTTGAATTTTTTAAAAGCTTCAGATTTGTCCTTCAATAACGCAACCCACATCATCCTTGAGAAATTGTCAACAAACAAAATAAAATACCTTTCTCCATAGGATGATCTTGTTTGAGTAGGTCCACATAGGTCTGTATGTATCAAATCTAATTTGTTCTTTGTAGAGTTTAGTTTACTCCTAAATGAGTTCCTCACATGCTTCCCCATCACACATTCCCTGCACATAGTATCAACTGGTCTTGCAATACTTGGAAGGTCTCTTACTGCCTTTACATTACTTATCTTTACTATATTGTCAAATTTTATATGACAAAGTCTCTTGTGCCATAGCCAACTATCATCCACTTTTGCAACAAAACAACTTACTTTAGAGTTAAGCTGAAAGACATTACCTTTGGTCTTTGAGCCTGATGCAATCATGTCTCCTTCTTTTTTTTTGATAATACATTTGTTGTTCTTGAATTCCAACTGATTTCCTTTATCTAGAAGTTGTCCAACACTTAGTAAGTTATGATGCAAACCATCAACATAAAGAACATCATATGTCTTGTTCTTTCCATCTAAGGTGATAGATCCTCTGCCTATGATAGGTTTGGGAGTGTTATCTCCAAATCTAATGATGCCACCTTTTTAATTATCTAGATGTACAAATCTGTCTTTGTCACCTGTCATGTGATGTGAACACCAGTTGTCTATGATCCAGTTTGTTCTGATGTCAACTTGTGAAACTAAAGCCAATTCTAGAGCTTTCTTTTTGTCTTCAATTTATATTTGATCAATCATCTTTTCATTGTATTTAATAGCAATGAATCCAATTTCATCTTCTCCTAATTCATCATCAGTTACACCATCTTCAGCATGATAGCATTCCTTAGTATATTTGGGCTTGTAATCTAATCTGAACTTCTTGACTCTTGTAGGAAACTTGGATGCAAAGTGGCCAACTTTGTTGCATGAAAAACATTTGAATGGTAGATGTCCATATTTCCCTTTACCTTTTCTTTCCTTCTTAGCAATTATAGCAATGATTTCTTCTAGTTTAGTATCAAATTCTTCTTTTTCATTATTACTAGAGATGTTCAAGGATTTCTTACCATGGACTAAGGCTTTGAAATTTGTTTCCATTTTAGGTTTTGTCTTCAATCTTGATATCTCAAATGCATATATTTTTCTAATTAGGGTTTCTCTTTTGAATTCCTTTGAGAATCGCATGGTTTCATTCAAGATGTTAATCTTGCTTTCATAATTTGTTGTCAATGTGGTCATCAGTTTGTCCATTATATCATCCTCTAAAATTTCTCCACCATTGTTCCTGATACCTGATACTGCTTCATTAATCCTTTGATTGTAAGCTCTGATGTTCTCTTCAGGTAGCATATCTAAATTATTGTATCTTTTCTTCCATTTCTTTCTGCGTGCATTCTTTTCTTGGATGTCTCCTTCAAACATATCTTCTAAGTATTTCTAGATTGAATATGCTTTTTCTTCTTTCTTGATCTTAGAAAATTCACTGTCAGATAGGTCATTGATTAGGGATTCCTTGGCAATTGCATTTTGAGTGAATACTTCTTTTTGTTTATTTGTAAAGTCTTCTTCTGCAAGTTCTTTCAAGGTGGGAACATCAATTGCATGAGTAGAAATCTCGTAGATCTCAAAACCAACGCACTGAAGATGTGTTATCATTTTTTTCTTCCAGTCAAGATAGGTCTCTCCATCAAACTTAGGACTCTCTTTCCTAAAGTACGCCATTTGATCTACCTTAAGCTGTTAGGCTTTCTCTCCAAGGCACTTGGCTCTGATACCAATTATTGGAATAGTCCCAAGGGATAACTAAGAGGGGGGGTGAATCAACTATCATCTAGTTTAATTATTTTCTTCAATTATTTACAGAATAACATTAAGCATTAACACATTCAGATAACACAAGATAGAACACAACAATTTTGGTTATGGGGAAACCAAATAGGTAAAAACCCCGGTGGGAATTAGCACCCACAAAGAACTGTACTTGAGTATAATAATCCCTGTTAGAAGATTTTACAACCCTGTTAGGAGTTGATCTTTACAATGCAATAATTACAGAGACCTCGTTAAGGTTTGGACCTTGTTAGGAGTCTTTTACAAATAACCTTGTTAGGAGTGAGGACTCACTGTCCAAAAGCTCACTGCTAAAATGATGAAGGTTGCAACCTTTAGTAAAATAGATATACACTATATCTGATAAATGAACTGTTTGAGTAGACCTGCTGTCTTGATCAGTTCCAATGAATTGTAATCTTCTTTTTCTTCTTCACATAGATCTTTAACTTTTACTGTCTAACTTTCTGCTCTGCTCTGTCTTTTCTTTTTCACTTCATTTTCACACTTAACAATCATATTTGAACTGATATATGTATCTTCTCCAAAGATAAGGTCATGACAGATGTAGTAAACACTTCAACAACTTCCTTGTCATCTTAACTAAGCACACAATCAAAGTTAGGACCATGCAACTCAAAATGAATAGATGCGTCGCTTCACATAGTCGGCTCTACCAAATTAACTCAATAATCATGCTTATGTTAGAACATGTTTAGCACCTTTGGATAATCATCATTAACTCGTAACTAAACATGAATACAAACACGCATATCCCAAAGATAGATGCAACTCAAGAAATAATGTAAATACGTCGGCTCTTAATAGATAATCTCCAGAAACTGTAACTGCCAAAATAGATTAGGATAACTTAACTAAAACTGCATAACTAAGTCTGCAAGTATGCACATAGCATCTAGAACATATCTAAAACATAGAAATAAACACGCAAGGCTTAATATGTCCGAACTAATAAATACACACAGGACACTACTATATATTATATGTTGTCATCAATGACAAACATACAGTCAACTATCTGCACAGAAAAAAATCTCCAACATTATCATGTCTCATGCCATCCAAAAAATTCCTTCCATCCACTAAAAAAATTCTTGCACTAGTACATACTTCCCTCTTAAAGGGCTCCTCTAAAGGTAACAAATTTTGTTTCATTCAATTAGCAACAATGGTGTACACATTCTTCCTACCATCATGTATAGCTTGTCTATCATACTACCATAGTCTACCCAACAATATATGACACACATCTAGAGGCATAATATCGCACAAAACTTCATCATAATACTTCCCAATCTTGAATTTAACTAGGCAATGTTCACTTACCAATACCTTGTGTTCATCTTGTATCCATGCAATCTTATATGGTTTGGGATGCTTCAATCTCATAAACTTCAATTTGTCAACCAAATCCTCTGAGGAAAGATTATCACAACGACCACTTTCTATCACAACATTGCACACCTTGTCTTTCACATTGCATCTAGTTTGGAATATATTCTTCCTCTATAAAGGTTCCATATCTTGCTCTCTGTGATATAGGGTTCTCCAATTTATCAAGGTTTCTCCATCCTATACTTTCTTTTTATTTACTAATCCAATGGACTCATCATCTGCAAATGATGATTTCCTACTACCTTTTGCCTTCTTCTCAGAGTTGCCTTTTTTGCATTCAAAGGCTTGGTGTCCTACTTCGCTACACTTATAACAAGTTCCACTAAACTTCCTTCTATCACCACTAATTTTTCCTTCATTGTGATAGGAACTCCTATCATTCCTCCTATAGATATCATTATCCTTAGCTTCTAACTCACTTCTTCCCTGATTTGCAGAAGGTCTACCTCCTCTAGCATTAGTACTAGATCACCCTCTCTGAAATCTTCCTCCTCTACCTCTTTTATTTTTCTCATGCCGTCGGTTCAAATTTTATTCAACCATCAAAGCCCACTTGTAATCTTCTTCCACACTCACTATTTATGTATCAGACTGATTTCATCCTGTATTGACTCCCTTAAACCATTAAGGTAGCAAGAAACTTGTTTAGCTTCATCATCTATATGGCCAGATCTAATATTTAGTTTGTAAAATAACTCAGTGTAACGCTTAACACTTAGGTATCTCTAATTTAAGTTCTGCAACTTCTTAAATAAACTTACTTGGTAATCCTTAGTCAAAAACTTAGCCTTCAATTTATTCACCATTCTATCCCAAGATTTGATCTTATCTTTACCCCTTCTTTGTTGATTTATTTGTAAATGTTCCCACCATAAGGATGTGTGTCCTTTTAACTTGTTACAAGAATATTTTGCATTATTGTCCTCACTAATTCCTTCAAGTTCAAAGTACTTGTCCATCTATGTGATCCAATCTATCAATTCATCAAAATCTAGGCTACCTTGATAATCAGGTGGATTGAAATGAGGTATCTTGTTAACATTAGTCAAAGCTCTAATGAACCTCTCTTATTCTTGATTCAATTATGGTGGTGCCTCATTTTTATCTCCCTCCCCTACCTGATTCTAATTTTTTTCATCAAATTCCTCATCACTTTCATCTTCTCTATGTTGTCCTCTCCTCTGAGCAATTTCCACCACTTCCAATCTAGCAAAAATTTGTCTCAACAAATCCAAGACAACTGGATATCCATTCCTCTCTCCACCTAAAGCATTCCTCCTATGTATCTTCATAATCTTCAATATTTTTAGGTTGGATCCCTTCTTACAGCACCACAAAATAAAACCCTAGGTTGAAAAAACTTGTTTTGATACCACTTGATGTAGCCAAGGATAGTGGGAACTCACTGAGTCCAACCAATCCTTGTAGAAAGAGTCACACAATAGAAGCAAAAGAAAACAAGAGGAAATGGATGCAAGATTGGCCTCCTTATTATAAAATGATCAATTATAATAAAAATTTCAAGAAGGGATACATTCCAGGCATACTGACCTAATTAGAACCTTCAATAGGTTATCTTTTTATACCATCTACAATAAGAAACAATTACATGAACCTTCTATAGGAACTTTCTTCTATTCGATCTATTGATCAAAGTCCTATAAGTGCTAAGATACTATTATTTTATTTCTCTCCCCTCTCTCTATGGAAAAATATTACAAGAGTATATGAAGCCTTCACAAACATCAGGTCAGCCAAGAAGGATTACATTTCCCAATGAAAAAGAAAACAAATTACACAGATAGGTTAAGACCCAAAATCATAAGGATATTCACCCAACGAGTGGGACATGAATCACGATCCCTAAAATTGGTAGGCCACACATGTAACATCATTGACAAATGAGTTGTTAAGCTTTTCTAATCAAGAAAACCTGTGTCACCAGGTTATGTTATTTCTCTCCCCTCTCTCTATGGAAAAATATTACAAGAGTATATAAAACCTTCATAAACATCAGGTCAGCCAAGAAGGATTACATTTCCCAATGAAAAAGAAAAAAAATTACACAGATAGGTCAGGACCCAAAATCATAAGGATATTCACCCAACGAGTGGGACATGAATTGTGATCCCTAAAATTGGTAGGCCACACATGTAACATCATCGAGAAATGAGTTGTTAATCTTTTCGAATCAAGAAAACCTGTGTCACCAGGTTATGTTATTTCTCTCCCCTCTCTCTATGGAAAAATATTACAAGAGTATATAAAGCCTTCACAAACATTAGGTTAGCCAAGAAGGATTACATTTCCCAATGAAAAAGAAAACAAAATACGCAGATAGGTCAGGACCCAAAATCATAAGCATATTGACCCAATGAGTGGGACATGAATCGTGATCCCTAAAATTGGTAGGCCACACATGTAACATCATCGAGAAATGAGTTGTTAAGAATTTTTAATCAAGAAAACCTTCACAAGATTGGAAAATATGAAGACTGACCGAAAAATGGAGAATAGGAAGGTCTCAAAAAGAATCTGAAGATCTCAAACGCGAAGTAACCAAATGATGTGTGATCTTAGGAGGGCAACAAGAACGAAGCCACAAACACACTAGAAGGATCACAACCTTCAAGAATATGCACAGAGCGATCATAGAAAGAAACACCAGAACTGATCAAACAGTAAAATAGGAAGACAAATCTTTTTGCTTGATGCAAGATTGCCAAGATCCCAAGATGCTCCTACATCAAAACCATGGTGAAGAGTCTTACTCACTAAATGAATAATGGATTACAATGTTTTCTTTAGGTACACTATCATGGAAGCACACAACTCCCTAAAGGAATTGCAGGCTAAAGCACACTACCTTAGTGCAAGATATAAATATGTGCAAGATGCCAAAAGAGCACACAATATTCTAGCAAGCATAAGGAAATAATGAAATGAAAAATGTATGATCTCTTGATCAAACACTACAAAAAATATATCAAAATCTTCATCTTCCACCTATGATCTTTCACATTCTCATTACACTAACTTCATATTCAACCCCAAATCAATCCAAATAAATCTACACATATCCAAGCCTCAACTCATCTCTCTCTCTCTCTCTCTCTCTCTCTCTCTCTCTCTGTGTGTGTGTGTGTGTGTGTGTGTGTGTGTGTATATATATATATATATANCCAAGCCTCAACTCATCTCTCTCTCTCTCTCTCTCTCTCTCTCTCTCTCTCTGTGTGTGTGTGTGTGTGTGTGTGTGTGTGTGTACATATATACATACATACATATATATATTTATATACATACATACATACATATATATAATATATATATATATATATATATGTGTGTGTGTGTGTGTGTGTGTGTGTGTGTGTGTGTGTGTGTGTATGTATATATATGTATACATATATATGTATATACATATATACATATAAATATATACATATATACATATACATATATACATCTATACGTATACATATATATATATACATCAATTTTATCAATCTAAATAATAACTAGGTTGGCCATAGTAGATAAAATAATTATTGACACAAAGACAATTGCATCTAAAATACCAATGTGGTCCACCCTAGGAGATAAAAGGGACCCAAATACATCATAACACATCTTCCAAAATTAATTTCATTAAAGTAAAATATTTACAACAAACTCCAAGATCGGATCTAAATGAAACGTAGAGAAAAGCATTAAAGCACATTAATAGGTTGGCCCAAAAACACTCTCCAATGCACATAATGCCATGTGAAGCACAATACACCATGGAAGGACCTATAATAATCTCTTAAATCTTCCTCCAAATAATATATAGGACCTTAGAATAGAGATTGTTGTTTGTGACACCTTTCTTAAAATTCTATTATAGAAAATACATGTCCACTCTAGCATACAAAGATCTAGGATCTTCTTTGAGTTTGTAAAGAGTCGTCTTGAGTATTTAGACCATATTTGGATCATCTAATAACTTGAAACCAAATGGTTTCTCAGATTTTACTTCCTCTTCTAATTCTCCATTTAAAAATTGACTTAACATCCATTTGATATACTTTAAAATTATTGTAGGCATAAAAAGTAAGAAACATTCTAATAGCTTCCATTATGCTACCAGACAAAAGTCTCCTCAAAATATATTACTTAAACTTGTATATATCCTTTACTTACTATTCTTTCCTTATTTTCAATGACTTTCCATCTTCATTTAGCTTGTTCTAGAACACTCACTTAGTTTGAATCACATTCTTGTCCACTAATATAGGTACCAATTCATATGTCTAATTTTTCTGTATCTAATATAGTTCTTCATTAATGGCTTTCATCCAAATTTAATCCTTTCTTTTTATCCATAAGTATTCCGTTCCATCTTAAATAAAAAACATTTGTCTATTTGTTCACTTGCCTTTGCAAGTCTTCTCCAAATATGAATGTCATTATATCTATCTCTAATGATTTGATCTTTAGAATGGTTTTTATGTACATATTTAGTAGGTGTCTTTAGACCTTTTTTTAGATTCCTTTATTCTTCCTTTTATTCTTCCTCTTATTCTTCTTTGTCTTCTGGAGATTTTATTTCTTCTGTAGGGGTAATAGGAACTTCTAACTCAATTTTAGATTTAGGAAGAGTACGACTCCATTCTTCACTTGCCCATACATTTTAACTTTTGACAATCCTCTTCAACCTCATATTGTAACATTGATATGCCTTACTTGAAGTATAATATTCTAATAATATTATCTCATCACATCTTGCATCAAAAATTTTTATATTGTCTTCATCCCTTCTTATATAGACTTTTATTCCAAAGATCTTAAAGTATTTGGTAGTATGTGCCTTTCCAAACCACAAATCATAAGTTGTCTTTGTATGATTTAATCTCACCTATACCCTATTAAGAAGATAAACAATAGTATGTTAAGCATCTCTCTAATACACATTAGGAAAATTAGCACCTTTCATCATAGTTCTAGCCATTTATATGATTGTTCTATGCCCTTTTTTCATATTAAGTTATACTTTGGAGTCTTAGGAGTAGAAAATTGTCTCATAATGTCATCAACTTCACAAAATCTATAAAAATCATGTGATTTAAATTAACCTCTTCTATCAAATCTAAAACATTTAGCAACGATATCAGCTTTTTCCGCTTTATATCAGTCAAATCCGTCGAGATTTTGAATAACCGATTCCAATTCGAATTTAATCCCTGCTGACTCAGAAATAAATGTTGATGAAAAACTATGGAGTAGTTGTTTTAGTTCCAACACCGAGGTGGATAAAGTTTGTACAGTGGCATGGAGCTGAGAATTCTCAGCCTCCAGCTTGATAAGACGGTCATGTAACCTCTGATAGGTAGGCAAGTGATTCAGTCCATAATACAACCTTTGCAACCTACATTATGTATCATTCTCAAGAATATGAACTAGTTTATCACCTTACCAAATGTTGCTTTACAACTTGGATATAACCAATTCTAGGTGTATATTTTCTAGTTTTAATTAGAGCATATTCATTGTACTAACATATAAATTTATGTCATTTGTTGTGCTTATGAAAAAGTATGAAACAAATAGATTAGATTTTGGTTTGGTTGTAATTAACTAAATAAATTGTAAAATAATCCATTTACTAAAATTATATAAGGCTCTAAAATATATATTTTGTTAATGATGTCAATCAATTAATTTTTTTATGACACTAAAAATATATATTCAAAACAAAAATAAATATGAATGATTGTCAAGGTCTTTGGTCTGTAAGTGAAATTGAATGGTCCTTAATGAGCTCACCATAGATCAAGTCTTGTTGAGTGTAAGATGAACGGTTCTTAATGAGCTCACCATAGATCAAGTCTTGTTAAGTGTAAGATAAACGGTTCTTAATGAGCTCACCATAGATCAAGTCTTGTTGAATGTAAGACTCCAACATCACAAAGAAATTGAAAAAATAAATGTTTAACATTGAACATAAAAATCAAACTCACACATTAAATAAAATAACGAAAATTGAAATGTTTGTACCTATTCATGAAAAATTGCATCCTTGCATTTCAAAAGTCATTAGATCAATTTATTACTCAATATAATGTCTCTATCACACCGGCCAAATATCTACCCTAAGATTTAGGCAACGGTTGAAAGCTCAATTCAAATAACCAGATTAGCATGACCATTAAAATAACATTTCAAACAAAAATATTTAATTATTATTAAATTAATAACGCAACCTACCATAATTGTTTGTAGAGGAGGAGGTGGGGTGCTTGAACACGCAAGTGATTCAGTCCAACCCCCATGATGGTGACACGGTGGCCGAAATCATTGATGACGTGTAACAGATGGGTTTCATTATTTAGTTGTGTAAGTCTCACTCATGGAACCCTTCAACTTGTAATAAATACCATGCCCCCCAAGTACACGTGGACCTTCACCTACTCCTAATGGAACTCATTCTTATACCATGATTCTACCATCATCATAGATTGTAAAGGAAGTGGAAGAAATTAACATCAAATTTATTTGAGAAGTTACGGTTTTCAAAAGTGAGAAATGATAAGAAATAGGATTTTGTTAACAATGATTTGATTTTTTGATTTAGTGTTTTAGATTAGTTTTGGTTCATTTAAATAATTTTATACAAATTAATTTAGATAAACAAGATGACTAGGGAATTGGCAAGTCAAATGTTATCTTACAAAATTGAATGTAAATGAAAGTTATATTTAGTCTTTGAATTGGAGATGGAATATGGATTGTTGATAATTTATGGAATTATTTTATTATTATATAGAAAATTGATGTCGTCAAAATTTTGATTGTCTAAATTATGTAAAGACTTTAGAAATCTTTGTGGGTGGATTTTCCGCAAATTTAATTTAGAAACTTATTAATAATTGTTGGGTTATATGTTTAATATTGGTATGTAATATATATATTTCTATTTTGCCTATTATTTATTCATATTAATTTAAAATCGAATTTATGAATTTTAGAAACTTGCTTAATTTATTTGTGAGTTTTGCATATTTACTAATTTATAATATTAGTATGTAATATTTTTTTTTTTATTATTTATTATATATTTATATTGATTTAGAATATTTTTAAAATAAAGTATATAAACATAGAAACTTGTTTATTAATTTGAGGATTTTGCATATATTACTAATTTATAATTATTTTCTAATTTTAAATTCTTTTTATCACAAATAAAAATCTCTATATGATTTATTATATATTATTATTAATAATTATATGAGTTTTGACAATTAATATTTTTCTTAAAACGTAAATGAAAGGCATTAAAATGACTAAACCATCATAAAAAAATCATATGACAGATAGGGGTGACCATCAAATTCCATACCTATTGGAAATATGATTAGCCAAATTTGATTTTTGAGTAATTTGGACATGGTCTTTATGTGAATAACAACTTTGAAAAAATAGCTTTTATTTAAACTTTTTTTTCATATCATAATTTTGGTCAATATAATAAAGAAATATTTATATTTATGTAGCAATTATATTGAAGATGTTAACATTAAATTTACTTGAGAATGATAATAAAAATTTAAAACTTTAATAAAAGGAAAATAAAATAATTTTGCTTGTAGTATTTTAATATGTACTTTTCCAAAATTAAAGTTTAATTTTATTTCCTCTATTGATTTTAATTTCATTAGTGAGAAATTATATGAAATATAATTTTGTTCATTACTTTTAGATTAATTTAGATTCATTAAAATAAATAAAATGATTATATGGAAATTGATTAGATAAATTAGATATGTTGGGAATTGACAAATTAAATGTTATTTTAGAAATTAAATGTAAGTGAAACTTATTCTTTAAATTAAATAAGATGAAATATAGATATTGATGATTTAACAAAATAATTTGCCATTCAATACAATATTGATTATCTAAAATCATGTAGAGGCTTAGAAACCTTTGTGTCTTGAGTTTGCACAAAGTATATTAAATCTCCAAGTTAGAATTGTGATTTGATTAAGTTCAAACTACACTATTATGGTTTTCTATAATCCTTGTTCTTTACTTACATGTAAGAACAAATGACATTTGGAAATAATTTGGAAAAATTGTTGAGTTGTGAGAATTCATGTCCTCCTTAATGAACCCCATTAAACATTCTAATGCCAAGCAAGTGTTGAAAAACAAAAAAGGAAGCAATGACATAGATGCAAGTTATAATTCAAGTATTTTTTCTTTTAATACTCCAAATCGAAATTTTCCTAATAATTCTCATTCTAAGGTGGAGGGCAGATTTCCCTTGCCATGGGGCGATGCTTTTGTGGATGGTGGCCTATCAAATTTAGTGGAGGAGGGTGCGGCCCTATTTGTGTTTCTAGATATTGTTGTGGTGTTTAGGCTCTGTGGGCTTCTTTCCTTTGGCCCTACCCACATTATGGATGTTTCATGGAATTGCTTCCTCTACTCGCTGTATGCACCCTAAAATGGTCACCTAGACTTTGGGCCCCATTTATCATTTTATCATTTTATCAATTTTATGAATCAATGCTTTGAAATATTTTCAATTCAAGTCAATTTCCTTGATCAAATTGTAATTAATTCAATTATTCAATTATTTCAATATTTCTTAAGGTTTGATCATTTTTATCTAATTAAAAGATTTAATTTTTCTTTTAATTAAATAAAATTCCTCTTATTTAATTAAAAGATTTAATCTCCCTTTTAATTAAATTCCTCTTATTTAATTAAATTAAATTCCTCCCATTTAATTAAATAAAATTCTTCTAATTTATTTAATTGAAAGAAAACCTCTCTTTTAATTAAATAAATAAAAATCCCCACTTAAAGCACTTTAATTGATGAAAAAGACAATAAATTAAATAAAAATCCATTTTTCTTCACATCCTCCTAAGTGGTGGGATTTTTGCCTCTTAATCTCAACCATTGATCAATTCTTTTTGCCTCTTAATCTCAACCGTTCACTTTCCTATATAAGGAAATCTCTCCTTCTCATTCAATCATCAATCATCAATCATTCATATCATCTTTTTCATAGTATTGTTATGTTGCAGGTTTGGAGAGCAATTTTGGAGGAGGATTTGAGAACTTGAGCTTGGATATTGCAACTTCTCTCTTCTTGTCTCATTCTTCTTGCATTCATGGCTACTCATATAGATTAGATTCATATTTATTTTCATAGATTAGATTTGCATTTGTATTTCCTTTCATAGA